>MU825914.1:9165-438255 GCA_029204205.1 Desmophyllum pertusum
GGAGAGTGCCCTATGGCATTGCACAGTACGAAGGCTCCAACTCCCTTCAAGTGGATGCTTTCAGGCCGACTAGTGCAGTTAGAGGACACAGGGACTTCATAACCTCACCCCACTCTGGCGCTTGCAGGCTCCAGGCACACTTCCATTTCCCTCTGAGCACCAAAAGGCAACACCTTGACAACACACACGATATACCATGATTTTTAATGCATCTGGTAGCACAAACCAAGCCATCATATGCAGCGAGAGTACGTTAACAAACGCACTTGAACGCATCGACAGCGAATTCAATTGTTCCTTAGGACACGAGTTCTAGCCATTTTGTACAATAAAAGCACGAGCAAGTCACAGACAATGGACCACGAACATCATTGAATCAGATTGATCATATGTGCGAGATTTCTATCACAAGCACATGACTTAAACCTACGTCTAGCCTGAAAGCCTCTCCGCAAAAGTGTTGCGATCAGTACCAACCAGCCACCAACCATGTCTAGTATTGATAAAAATAAACAGGAAAAAAGCCATTTCATCTTTTCAAAGTCACCCTGCTGGTTATCACCATAGAAGATATTGTACTGTGACTGCTGCGATTTCTTATACCAAACGTCACCAATCTCAAGTGGCACGCAAAGTTCGCCTGCGCTGCTGTAAATGCTTTCTTCTAACCAGATTGGGAATAGTTTCAGATGCCTTCACACTAACTCAGCTCGCCGCAATTCTCTCGTGATATGACGCGGGATCGCTTGTTGCCGCTAACGATTCCTGTGAGCGAATTCAGTCAAACTTATCTTTGCCCTCAGAGACAATGTGCAGCCTTGACCAACACAGATAGAGGCCCCATCGTGGCATTTCATTGGAGGTGTGCTTAAGGGAGGCGTGTCAATCTGTCATTTGGGCCGAGGTCTGGCCACCGTGAATTAAAATAACTGAAGCCTCACTTCAGAATGCTTTTCGTACGGCTACTCTGTTCAAAAGCTTTATATAATGCCGTGATTAGTGACTATGTCATTTACTTCAATCTGAATTTAAGTGAAAATCATTGCAGCCGTGCAGGTGACCGAGGAACAACTGCACTACTTAGCCGAGACTGGAATGGAATACCACGATTTCATCCATTGTTCGTGCCGTGGTAAAGTATGGAAGCCACCTAAGTTTACAAATGTCCAACTCGACAATTGGTTTCAGTTGTGTAGGTTTCAAAAAACCTGCTGAGCTTCCTACCACACCAACATTTAAAGGGAGCTTATGAGAAGTCGAATCCACGAGTGCTGAAGCAGAGTAAAATGAAGTTTGACACTGATCCTCTAACCTTGTACTTAGCTACAACAATTCCTGATTCTCTGTGTCTAATTACCTTTAATTCATCAGTTTCTAGACACTTCTTGTTTGGCTATCATGACGAGAGTGATTTCACATCAAAACATTCAAGCGAAATGCCAGAGGAAAAAAAAAAAAATTTGAAACTCTGTTTTACGATCTCAATCACCATCTCAATTGTTTATTCTTGGAGGGTGAATGTTCAGCGACACTTACCCTCGTCTTTGTGACCTCGACACTACCGCAACCAAAGACAGGGTCCCGCACAACATTACAGCAGAGCTGGTTGACATCAGACAATCTCGTGCCGTCTGTAAAAGTACGAGGTTTTACGTGGAAGTTCGACACAAAAACCTGTCTTTTATTTGCAGACAGCGTTCAGTGCCGTTGCAAGCTCGAGCATCTCGTTCGTGAATCTAGTTGAAATGGCGACAAAATATTTCATGGCGTCACAATGTCTGGGCTTTTGGATTGAAGATGGAAGACTGGACTGTGCTCTATGTTTCTTAATCAAGGACACATTTAAGGAAGTTACTGGTTTTACTTCAGACCAGGTTATGTCAGAAACGCTGCCTGCAGATTTTTCAAAGATCTGTACAGCTCCAGAGTGAAAACAACGCAAATCTTCGTGTGAAGGTAAACCAAAATTCGGGGGACCGACGTTGAACATTCTTTATGACTTGTTTAACACAAACGAAGGTGGAGCTGATCCAAGTTTGGAGGGCATAACTAAAGCCCAGTATGATGTGCTGCCTTCCTATAGAAGTTTATTCACGGGTGTTAAGATACTCGTGGTCAAATTCAACGTGTCGTTTGAACTCGGTAGAAGCGTCTTTGAATTTGCAGCCCGGGACACTCGATAAGCTGTCGCCAACCGGGTGGCAAGAAATGGTACCACTTGTAAAGGCAGAGATTCATTCGAAGTGCTCACCAGCAGCTAGATGTAACCCTGTCCAATTTGGCAAAGTTGTTGCAAGAAAACAACCGAGAGCTTTCAGAGTTCAACGCTAGCTCAGATCGAATCAAAATGGGACGGCGCCTTTTCCAGACTACTGAAAGGAAAATCAGCTATGGAGAACAAATCGGTGCTGCAGATTATAACGGATATTGGAATCACAAGTGCGTCTCTGCAAGATGTCACCGTTTGAAATTCATTAAAGAGAGGATCAGCCTCACAAAAATCCGACCTTTTGTTGCTCTACAACTTTAGTTCTATTGGAATTGAAGTGGCAGGACCTTACACGTTTAAGGAGCTTCCAGGCTATTGCGACATCTCTAAGGATGACCTCTTCAACAAGCAACCACATAAAATCATAGTATCGCTACTGGGGCACAACGGCGACATGACATGCAGAAAGATTGCGTTAGTAGTTGCTGCAGCGACTACAACTGTCTGACCAATTGGCTGCGAAATTCAACTTTGAAGCGGTGAACAACGTCAGCATGCTGATGATGTTTGAAGAACCTGTTGCAACTACCGTGGCGAAAGATTGCTTGGGCTGTAAATGCTTCGTTATCCGACTGGCCCATTCTTGGAGCGATGACGTTGATTGATATTGCTAACCTAACCTCAGAAACCACAGATAACATCAAGCTTCAGAAATCATTCAGGCAGATAACAAGGGCCGTATTAGACCTTCCCAGAAATTCATATACATCGCTTTTAAACGACTATCGCTCCGAGCTCATAAGGAAAGCAGCAAGTCTTTTTAACGTTAACTCATCCAAGTGTGTGATGTTGTGACATTGTGGAGATTCTGCGGAATTCGCTCACACAGCTCAATTTGATAATCGATTTTGACCCCGATTTATGCCAATGAAATGAGTGTCTCTCCTGAGGAGTTTAATCTAACTCTGCCATCACAGTGGCCTATATTGGTCCCTCCAATAGTGAGAGAAGCCTACTCAAAGGGCTGCCATGGCTCTTGGCATGGATCCCGATCGTTTGTCGACTCTCTTAGAAGAGCCTACTCAGGTTATACAAAACAAGTCTTTGAAAGATTTCCAAGCTGTTCTGGAGAGGTCTATTCAACCATTCATTGACGCTAAGACCGCTTTGACAAGTTCCTCACTGATCGTCCTTGCCACAGCCAAACGGACGAATTTATCAGCACTGCAAAACGAAAGTATATTTGATGTCATTGACTCACTGATCAGTGTTCCCGTACAGAATATTACCTTCATTTTCCACTGGACGGCGCAGCAACAGGCCAAGCTTAAGAACTACACTGTAGATGACATGGCTTACTACAGGGGCGGTGGACTACGCGGCCTCGGCAATGAAAGCCTGCTAGCCTTGGTGAACTTCATCTTGAGAGAAACATTACTGCCACGTACTGTTTCCCCTCCAACCTTGCCTCCGTGCAAACGAGGATCATCCAGATCGAGCAGTGACGCAAAATGCACAGGTAACCCTGTCTTTTATTTCAATTTTTTAAACAGAATATAGGATTCTTTTAGACGCAGAGTGCAGTAGTAACAATTAACAGATAAATTATGTTAAGAACCATTTAATTAGAACTGAACACGTGTCTGGGAGAAGCCCAAGCTTCTTGTTTAGGTTAGAAATAAATATTTCCCTTCAGCCGTCCGCTTATCATTTGAATTCTGTTTGCGGGATGTTAGCAGGACAAATCCCGAACTTGGCATGCCAAACGCAAATTCATTTACAGTGGAAGGACACTAGACCACACTAATATATTGAATAAGTTAATCTTGTTTGACCTTCCACTATCTACGCAGTTCGTTTAGGTGAGGGTGCTTCACTTGACTCTGAAGATGACTTCCGCTCAGGTTGTCGAAAACGTCACCAACCTTTTTTCAGGACTAAACTCACCCGAACGATCACACAAGACGAACAACTGATTCTCCTGGGTTCAAACAATTTACTAATATCCTGCTAATATCTACTTAGTTTGTTTATATTTTGCAATTTCCTCTCAGAAATCCCAGTCCGTCCCTCTCCAACACTGAAAAACAAGACAACTCCAAGCTGATTCTTTATATAGCTATTCCAGCAGGACTCATCATACTTATTGCACTGGTTGGTGTCATCATCTTTTGCGTGTGGAAACACCGTGTGTAAGTAATACATAGAAGAGTAGGGTAGGGTAGGAGTAGTAGGGTAGGGTAGGGTAGGGTAGGGTAGGGTAGGGTAGGGTAGGGTAGGGTAGGGTAGGGTAGGGATAGGGTAGGGTAGGGTAGGGTAGGGTAGGGTAGGGTAAAGAAGAGTGGAGCAGAGGCAGAGCAGAGTGTAGAGCATAGTACTTAGAAGAAGAGAGCAGAGCATAGCAAAGGAGAGAAGAGCAAAGAAGAGCATTACGCAGAGGAGTGTGTAGAGTATAGTAGAGCACTGAAGAAGAGAGTAGAGCCAACAGAGCACAGCAAAGGAGAGGAGAGCATTATGCAGAGGAGACTAGAGCACAGCACAAACATAGCACAGTAGAGAACAGAGCACAGCACAGAAACGGCACAGCACAGCACAGCACAGCACAGCACAAGCACAGCACAGCAACAGCACAGCACAGCACAGCACAGCACAGCACAGCACAGCACAGCACAGCACAGCACAGCACAGCACAGCACAGCACAGCACAGCCAAACACAGCGCAGCGCAGCACAGCACAGCACAGGAAACGGCAGAGCACAGCACAGCTCGGCACAGGACTGAAGAGTATAGTCTGTAGCTAGCTGTCTGTTCACAGACCTTCTATTTTTAAGATTACGCTGAACTAATAAAACACGAAAACGGCTGTGGACAGACCATAAAACAAGCTCACGTAATTTTAGAATGTTCATTGTTTGACAATCTGTGTCATCCGTTTTTGATTATTTAACCCTCTCGACATCTGCATTATTCCCAGTCTGTGATTGTTGAATCGAGCTCAATCGATCGCTAGCATAATCTTAATTGTTTCAGTTTCATCCCGTGTGCATGAGCTAAAATAACATACCGTTTCTTTTTGGTTCAGTTAGCTTTGTTTTACGTGGAAATTGATCATGATGCATGTTATTCAAGTATATGGTCCTCATGGACTGAACAGAATTATGTCACCTATGAAAACTATATTCTCATATAATGCCTAATTTACGATTTATTACTTTTAACCCTATTCAGACCGGGCTTTTTGGGGTATTTTCAGACCAAGGGGGCGCGGCGGGCAGATCCCCCCCCCCCCCCCCCCCCGGTCTGAATCGGGTTAACGTTTCTTCTTTGACAATATTTCATTTCCAAAAGCTAAACATGTTCTTCTATATTCCATGCATATACTTTTCTTTCTTGTAGTGTTGGTTAGACGACCAACCTCACATGTTGGAACACGGAATTTTGCGGCGGATGATAATATGGCACATGGTAATCGACATATGGAGATGAAGAAAGTAATCGAGGCACAGAACCAGAATATTTTGAAATTGGGGAATTCCAGAATGTTGATTTTAGTGACCCCCATTATCAGTCACTAGGTACTGCACATGGGAGATCAGAACCACCTGTTTACGCAGGACTTGACTTCAGTGACCCACATTATCAGCCACTAGGTACTGCACATGGGAGATCAGAACCGGCTGTTTACGCAGGACTTGACTTCAGTTCAGTCAAGGGTATAGATCGTATGATAAAAAGCTTTCTTACTGTTTTACATTCTTTCCCTCTTGACGGATTCCCTGGGGGTGGGGGAACTGTCAATAAAGTAACGGGATGACTGTCGTAGCTTTTCGGGGTTAAGGTCAATCCATCGAAATAGAACTTACAATAGATTTTCATTCAAACTTTGCCTATTGGTTGTTTATCTTAAGGGAACTTAAATTTTGAAATAAAAAAGGGGGGTCCGGTATTCGTTTAGGAACAGGAGGACCTTGTATATACCCCTTAATTCCTTACAATATCAGCTTCCAGAAACGTTTTTATTAGCTAAGTTCACGTTTCCGGTGATTATTTATTCTTCTGCCAATAGAAATTAGTCTATATTATTTTATAGAAAGAAGGTGATTGCTAGACTCAAAATAAGAGAAAAAATTGATAGGTCACCGTACTCGTTTACGAGAAAAACGGACGATTCATCTCTCTGGCGAGCTTAGCCGTAAAGGAAAAGCCGCCATTTTCTTAATGTGCGCGCGCTAATTACGTGTGAAATCATGCGCAGTAAGGATGCGCAATGCAATACTAAGGAATAACCTTAAGATCAAGAGACAGTATCTGTAAAAGCAGTCTGGTAGATTTTGCTCATTTCTTGTGTGTTGCAAGACTATTATGTACTTATACTAAAACCACAATCCGCTTGATCGGATCTTTTAAATTGTTCGAGTTTTACACGTTTTTCGGTTCACCCCTGCGAACGCTCGTGACGACCGTGATAAAAATCCATGTACAAAAACAAACCCCACAGCACATTGGCCAGGTGAGAGTAAAGTGTCTTACCAAGAACACAACACAACGACCCCGGTCAGCGCTCGAACCCGGACCGCTCGGTCCAAAGTCCAACACGCTAACCACGATTAGGCCATCGCGTCTCCCACTGCTGCCATAACAACAGCGTCAACAACAACAACAACAAAAAAAAACATTTCATAATTCATTCAATTTATTCGTGCAAAACCTAGTAAATACATTTTGATTGCATAGGAAAAGTTCTTCTCCATACAGTTGGTTTCCTAGCTCAATTAAAAAAAAACTTTGACAATTTCCAAAGTTATCAGTAAAAATATGCACTAGCTATAATAATGTGTTCAATTTTTATTCCATTCTTGTTTGCAGTGAAATTAAATAATTGGCAAGAATTAACTATCCAAAAGAATACCGTGATTTCTAGCATAGCTGACGCATCTTGCCTATGTATGCTCAACGAATTAAAAAAAACCCCACCTATATTGATTAATTATAAATTTACACTAAAATAAATCGTTTATGTGGCCAATAGTCCTTAAAAGGTGGAACTACCTTGTACAGCATAATAAAAGTACTGCTCAGTAGCTTTCATTTGAATGGTCACAAGATAGGGTTTCATTCACGGACTCTAAAGCCCCTTCCACACGAGCAAGTTTTCCTTGACAAGTAATCCTTGACAAGTTTTCCTTGCTCGTGTGGATAAACAACAAATTTAATTTGACAAGTTTTTCCTTGACAAATTTTATTTGCTCGTGTGGACGATAAACAATTTTTCTTTGACAATTTTTCTTTGTAACAACAATAATATTGTACAGCGGATTATCGTCTTTAATAGGATCCAGGTCGCGAGCAACAAGATAAGGCCGCTGGGCACCAGGGATTCCTTGTCAAGTTTTCCTTGTTGCACGTCCACGAACAAGTTTCGCAACTTGGCAATTTTTCCTTGACAAGTGTCCTTGTTCAAAAACTGAACAAGGACACTTGTCAAGGAAAACTTGCTCGTGTGGAAGGGGCTTAAAGGTACAACCACATTTATTGACTCAAGGTTTGACACTGGGAGTGAAAGTAAGCAAAGTAAATGAACCAATAAAATAGAGGCAAACGTGGATGTTTTAGGCTCCATGCAATCTCGAAGATTCCATCGAATCCACAAGAGAAAATAACAATTCTTTCATTTCTAAAATAACTATTAACTTTGCACTAAATTGGGAAATAAAATCACCTAAAAAATAAAAATTGACTTCTAAAATCCACTAAATTGTGTTTGAAAATTTGATTATCACTAAAACGTGACAAAAGATTGTTGGCGTGACAGCACAGTACCACGTGACATCTCAGTCGGGTTCCTCTACAACAAAACTCTTTTTGATGGACACATTTGGATACATTGACCGCAAGTTTCGGATGAGCTCCCTGGATAAACTGTGAGCAGAAGGAAACATCGAGGAACTGTAACTTTTTGCACTGTTTTAACAACCTGCAGAAATATAAAACATCTACGGTAAACAAGAAGTTCCCGCGCTATAAAAGGGATAGCACCTCCCACATTTCATACCTTTCGAGTGCGAAATGCAAATGTGTACTCTTGCAGTCATAGCACGTTGTTGAGTTAAGCGTCCTGTAACTAAACATGCTTTAAAATCTCATGAAACCAAAATGAAGACTGTTCAGCAACCTGGCCGCATAATCGTGACGTCATTCCGTGCAACCTGAATTGGCGGGAAGCGCTACGAGCAGCTCCAAACTGTTGTCAGTAACAGGTCACAAAGGGATGGAAGAGGAATTACATTTCATCGTTTGCCGTTAATTGAAAATATCTTGCCAAGAAATGGCTAGTTTAACTCTCACAGCGCTTCCCGCCAATTCAGGTTGCACGGAATGACGTCACGATTATGCGGCCAGGTTGCTGAGTAGTCTTCAAAATGGTGGCGGCCGTAGTCGAATTTTTCGACACTTTGAAGGCCAATTTCGTGAGGTTATGAGGATCTTCAAACTACGGTCAGTAATTAATCTTCATATTTACTTTTTAATGGTAGTGAAAAAAAAAATGCGCTTTCTGGAGTGACCTTCTCCTTTAAGCTCTGGCTGCATGAGCACCAGTAGTTCGCAAACATTTGATGTTTACAAGTTACAAACTAAACTTTACCTCGTGATCGAGTCAGCATGAACCAGACCGGTCCCCAGCCACATCTACTTGTTCTATGTCAGGACAGTTATCAGCTAATGCATATATGACATCGTCACTGACTGACCTGACGACGACGAAAATACACCGGCTGTGAGCATTATGTTTGGTCAAAATTCACTCCCAAGAGTGCTCAATCTCGTACCCAGAGTCAACGGTCTCCTCGGTCAGCGGGTCGTCGCCAGGTTAGACTCTGGGGGAATGGAATTTTGAATACCAGAAATCTGGTGTAACGGCCATTGTTTGTTTCACGAGACAGCCAATCAAAAAATTCGATATTTATTCCATTCCCCCAGAGTCTAACCTGGCGACGACCCGCTGACTGAGGAGACCGTTGACTCTGGGTGCGAGATTGAAGAGTGCTAAGTTCAAACTGAGGAAAAAATCTGAATTTCATGGCAAAAACAAACAGCACCAATTGAATTTACTGCTCAATAGCTTTCATTTGAATGGTCACACACTATGGATTCATCCACAGTCTAAAAGTTACAACCACATTTATTGACTCAAGGTTTTACTCTGGGAGTGAAAGGGTTAACTAATGTACCAGTAAACCACATAAACTATTGTAGCTACTGTATTTCAATGGTTTATGACGCAATAAACTACTTGGAATGTTAGGTAAGATGAGATAAAAAAACTTTAGGGTGCGTTCGATTGACATTATTCCGGAATAAGAATAAATGGAATAACCCCGAATATCCGTTCGATTGAGTCCGCTTCCGATTCCACAATACACGGGATGTATTCCAAGTATTCTGCTCTGGGGAGCAGAATACTCGGAATAATCCGGAATAATGACGTCATTCTTCCGCTGGAAACAACAATGGCGTCGAGTTGACTAAAGTGTTGAGAGAAGGGAAGGCTTTTTTTGTGGAGCAGAGAAGATACTTTGCTGTTAATTTCACAATATAGGGAACACGAGAAGCTGTTCAGAGATGTAAACTATAAAAAAAGAGTGTGGGAGCTAATAACAATTAGGTTGACGACAGAAAATCCAAACTTTGGCGCACGACCTGAGCAGATTGAAGGAAAATGGAAAACCTTGACACTCGCATTTAGAAAGTGCTGTGACCACAACATATTTCAGGAAACGTTCAAGAGGAATGTCCTTTCTACAGGGAAATCGCGGGCCATTATTCCACAAACGGAATAATCGTTTT
Source organism: Desmophyllum pertusum (assembly GCA_029204205.1). Lineage (NCBI taxonomy): Eukaryota > Metazoa > Cnidaria > Anthozoa > Scleractinia > Caryophylliidae > Desmophyllum > Desmophyllum pertusum. The sequence goes on from MU825914.1 coordinate 19,220, forward strand.
ATTGAATGGATATTCTGGAATAATCCGGAATATATTCTTATTTCGGAATAAAGTCAATCGAACGCACCCTTATTTGACTTCGAATTTACAAATAGCAAAAACAACAAGCTAATATCTTTGAAGAAAATAAGTAAATCAATAAATCAATAAATGAATGAATATATAATTGAAATAGATAAAAAATACAGGTAAACAGAGAAATGAATTAATACAACTAAGCAAGGTTACAAGTCAAGAGCACTCAAAATGTCTGTACATCACGAGTCCAAAGTCCAAAATAAGATTTCCGTTCACACGACCGTTTTCGTATCGTTTCGTCTACATTCAGTGACTCATTCCGGGAAGTAAGTGCCATTTTGGAAAAATCTTCGTTGAAGCACTCGAAGCGTTTCCGATTCTTATTATCCAATCAGAAACTAACACGAGCACTCACGAGTACTCCGAAAACAGTCACACCTGCATGGCGCAACGGGTATACGTCATGTTGCTTAGCAACTTCGGGGATGAAAACCGCGGGCTCATCTCGGGGACGGGATGTCGCCATCAATCGTTGGACTGCTACGACAGCAAAAATCCTTTTTTTTACCGTCCATACGAAGACGAAAATCTCCGTTTACAGAAGTCTCGGCTTTGTCCACAAAATGTTTTCGAAAATGTACATTTTCGGTGAAAACAATCATTGTTTTTAATCGTTTATGTGTGAACGGATGGCCAAAATGTATTAAGAATAATCGGCTTTCGGAAAAAAAATTCTCTTCTGGCGTTCTTCCAACATTTCCAGTTAATAATGCTGACGCGATTGCTTTCGGAGTACTCGTGAGTGTTCGCGCGAGTTTTTGATTGGATAAAAAGATTCGGAAACTCTTCAAGTGCTTCAACAAAGATTTGTCGAAAACGGAACTTGTTCCCCTCAAATGGGAAAGAATAACGGCAAAGAAGTTGAAAAAAAAAAAGGACTGAAACATTTTTTTACCTGAGTGCTGTGAGAAACAACTTCTTGAGTTTCCTACATTTGGATGCCAAGTAAACTATACATTCTGACGCGGCGGTCACGTTGGAGCTGCAAACAAGACGGCAAAACACGTTTCACTGTGCACAAAGCGCAGTTACTATTACTTAGTACGTATTTACGGCCACGGCCTGAAGCTAAACTGAGTACAGTCGAAGCTCTCTGAGCGGACACTCTCGTAAGCGGACAGCTCTACTTACAGCCCCGTTTGAACTCTAGCTCTGTATTTATACATTCCCGTAAGCGGCCAGCTCTAGTTGCGGACACTTTTTCTGCTTTCAGAGGGTGTCCGCTTACGGGAGCTTCCACTGTATACGTGCAAAAGGGTAAGGAATAGGTTCCCACACTGCCGAGCTTATCCCGGTATCTGTGGAAGCGACCAGGATGTATTGCTACTCCTCCTGGGTGGGATGCTAGCCTATCACAGGCGACCCCAGCATTTTGTCCTTGCCCCCCCCCCCCCACCCCCGGCCAGGAAATTATTATATTTGTGTCTCCTGGAATAGCTAAAAATGCACGAAAACTGCCACACGTTGTGATATTTATCAATTTACTGACAAACGAATGACGGTTAGTTTTACTTTGCTTGTCACTTGATATGCAAAGTTATAAATGTGATGACCCACCCTCTCTGTGTAGATCAAAACCGCATGACCCACCCGTTGAGAAGGCTCAAAAACTAATGACCCGTTTTTGCCCCCCCCCACCCCCCCCCCCCCCCCCCCCCCCCCCCCCCCCCCCCCCCCCCACTTCCCCCCCAACCTGTACTTATTGACCAGTCTCTAAGGGCCTGTAACCTCACAGGCAGCCCAGGCTCTGTATGCGAATATTAAATATTCAATGTTGATGTTCATGGCGGCGATTTGAATATTTATAGCAAATGTATGAGAAACTCACGAAATACATTCTAAATGCTATCTTTTCGAAGGAAACTAACTAAAACTGACTTGCATTGTGCAAGTGTTTTGTTATTTTGATGTTTGGGTGTTCCTGGTGCCAGTTTAAAGCCATTTAGACGAGTTTTGCTTTTTCAGTTGACCGTCCATTATGAATAATTTAAAGGCCGGCGACAATTATGTGAGAACGGATCCAATGGTCCGCACTCGAAGCTCAATAAATTCCACAAAAATGCTCCAGTCTCCTCAAAATTACCTTCATTGTAGACGTCCATGCTCTTAGCTTCTGTTCGCTACCCCCAGGGTTCCATGGTTGACTTAAATTGCTCGAGAAACGCTCGTGTTCGAGCTGTTGCCTTTAATATTTTCTTTCGCGTTGTGCGTGTCCCCGACATCTGAGACACCTCAATTAAAATTCAGCGTCATCGTGACCAAATTTACCTCGACCGTGGAGAGGCATGGTGCAATTGTTTACTTGCAAAAAAGACACAATGGGATGGTCCCTTCGGTCGTTTTTTTTTACTTTAGAATCTCGCGACTCTCTAGTTTCATTTTTTTTTTTTTCGGTGTCAGAACTATCTTCAGTTGAACAATTTAAAGGCAGCGTTCAAATACACAGTGAAACTTCAAAAATTCCTCGTTGCGGTTCACATTCTCCGAAAAACCCAGAGTTTGGTCTGGATGTTTCACGTCAGTTGTTTTGCATAAAACTGCACGTGCGGAGCTATTAAACGGCGTGCTTTTTTTTATGCCATTTGAAATCGACCGATTAAAGCGTCGTCTATGTTTATAGCGGTTATTAATTTACAACTTACGTTGTAAAAACGTGTTGAAAGAGATTTTATGTAGGGTTTTATAATCACGAGCATAAACCCGCTTACTCCAAAACACGCTGAAATCAGTTTTTTGAGTTTTGCTAAAAGTGGGCACAATCTAACCGCAACGAGGAATTTTTGAAGTTTCACTTTGTATTTAAACGCTGCCTTTAAATTGTTCAACTGAGGCAGGAGCTCCTGACTGAGGATAGTTCTGACACCGAAAAAAAACCTGAATGAAACTAGAGAGTCAGCGCGAGATTCTAAAGTAAAAAAAAAAGAATTTTTAATCGACGTTGTATCCGATTGTTTTCGTTCCGTTTCCGGTCAAATCGACCGAAGGGACCATCCCATGGTGTCTTTTTTTGCAAGTAAACAATTGCACCATGCCTCTCCACGGTCGAGGTAAATTTGGTCACATGACGCTGAATTTTAATTGAGGTGTCTCAGATGTCGGGGACACGCACAACGCGAAAGAAAATATTAAAGACAACAGCTCGAACACGAGCGTTTCTCGAGCAATTTAAGTCAACCTTGGAACCCTGGGGGTAGCGAACAGAAGCTAAGAGCATGGACGTCTGCAATGAAGGTAATTTTGAGGAGACTGGAGCATTTTTGTGGAATTTATTGAGCTTCGAGTGCGGACCATTGGATCCGTTCTCACATAATTGTCGCCGGCCTTTAAATTATTCATAATGGACGGTCAACTGAAAAAGCAAAACTCGTCTAAATGGCTTTAAACTGGCACCAGGAACACCCAAACATCAAAATAACAAAACACTTGCACAATGTAAGTCAGTTTTAGTTAGTTTCCTTCGAAAAGATAGCATTTAGAATGTATTTCGTGAGTTTCTCATACATTTGGCTATAAATATTCAAATCGCCGCCATGAACATCAACATTGAATATTAATATTCGCATACAGAGCCTGGGCTGCCTGTGATCTGTGATGTTAGAATGCCATTTTTATACCTGCCAACTTTTCCTAAGTCGACTGCGTTTGATTTTCGTATCCATATTACCCGAATTTCCGAAAAATTTCCGACGACTTCCGAAGATGTTCCGACGATTTACGAAGGCTGCCGAATGTCGCGGTGCGAAGCTAAAAATCTCGGCGCCATCTTGCCAAGATCACGCTTATCTCAAACGCGACATTTAGCGCCGTTCATTGGACTATTTTGGGTGGAAATTGAATCCAATTTTTCACGTTAATGGTTAATGATTAAGTAGTCCGGAATTGTGAGTCAGGCCACAGGGAGCAGAGGAGCTAAATTTGACTTGTGCCAGTTTCGATCCAAATGCTGACTCGTCCCCAGTCGTCTCTCTTGTCTCCTTTGTTGGGAGTCGAAGACGTGGTAGCCTCCTACGCAGACGCTCTTTGGGCTCGTCACGCAATCTTTCCTCAGACGCGGGGGATGCTGGGAAGGAGGAAAGTGCACCCCTTGCGCTCCCCTCGGCCGCGCTAAATATTAACAGGAGACAAGAGAGACGACTGGGGACGAGTCAGATCCAAATGCTTTATACGTACGTGACCTTTGCGAGTTTCGATCTGTTTGCTTTCATACGCGGTGTATTGCGTTACTGCGTTATTCGATCTTTTTGTTTTCGTTTTTTTCGTCCCAGCGGGAATTCCTTAGGGTCACATGCACACAAGATCGATCGAAACTCGCAAAGGTCACGTATAAAGTATTTAGATCGAAGCTCGCACAAGTCAAATTTAGCTCCTCTGCTCTCTGTGGTCAGGCGTGTGAAATTGTCTGTATGCGTGTGATCGATGTTTTCGATCCGCAGGCGTCTGACACACGCATAATGCGTGTGAGTTGGCAGGTATACATTTTTTGGTAAAAAAGCCCAGGTTTCAATGAGGTAAGGTTCGCAAAATATTAACCCCGCGAAAATAAATGCACAGAAAAATGTAAAAATACTAGTATTAACCATTTGCTTGCCATAGCACAATATCAATAAACATTTCCTTTTAATTTTGTTATTACACGTGTTGTTGGCAGTAAAACTCTATTTTATGGATTGGACGCTTTGTACTTTTCTTAGTTTTTGTACGTGGCCCATGGAATACCGCGAAAATGTTACGCTTGAAAGTTTTACCGGTCAAGTTTGCACGATTTGAAACACTGAAAAAAAAAAATAAAGGGTGGTTTTACGTTCCTCTTATACTTAGTAAAACGTGCTAAGAAAAACGACTGGCAACATAATGCAGGTTTACAGAACGGTATTACTTTATTCGTAACAATATTCAACAACGTTTTCATAACTACGAATATTTACACTTAGTTAGATAAGGCAGATAATTTATTGCTATGTTCGTTCTAATATATACAATATGGGCATAAAGATTGTACTATTTACAAGACCTAATTGTCCGTTTCCTCAATATGAACAATCTCTTCGGCTTTAAGATGACTGAATGACAGTAAAACCGGTTCTTGGTTTGCTACGGCCATGGAAAAAGCCTCACAAGTGGTGGGCTGAATTTCTGGTCGATGGCGTCGTATTTCTATCATTTCAATGTCTGGTGCGCGGTTTTCTGGCTGTCTTAAATGAAAAATCTCAAGAAAAGCGCGCCGAAGCTTTTTATTTCGCCAACAGTAAATAACAGGGTTGACAAAAGAACCCAATAATAAGAAAGTTGTGGCCCAACTCCAAAGAACCAACATAACACGAGAGTTTACTCCTTCCACCACAAGAAGTATTACTGAAGGCAAGTAAGTCATTATTAACGCACCTAAAATGATTGCTAGGGTGTTGACTGCCTTGTTGTCCTTCTTCACTCTTTTGGCTTCTTCGTGGGACAGCTGTTCGGTTTGGAGGCGTTTTTTCTGTCGCCGTGTTTCTACGAAAATATAGCCATAAATGTAACACATAACAACGATGAAAAGTGACAAGATAGTAGCCATTAGTATATCGGTTACTTGAACATAGACTGAGTAAATGTTTGTTTCGCTGTCTATTGATGACAAGATAATTTCTTCAATTGTCACAAACACTGTAATGGCCCAAGCTACAAGTACACTCTTTTTTATCCGCTGTTTAGTGACAATGTCCCGGTACCTCAAGGCATCCTTTATAGCAATGTAGCGATCAATGCTGATTAATACGAGGTGACTGAGCGAAGCAACACCTAGTCCTACAAGGGTTATGACGTGTACCTTTTCCAATGTACAAAATGGTCCGACGCTGAAGGCTCGCTTCACGTGAACCGCGATGGAAATGGGTTGTGCAATCAGTCCAGATAGCAAATCTGTCCCCGCCAAACACGCCAAGAGTATGTTCGAGTTGGTTCGCAGTAGGCGCCTTGTTGCGACGACATAAATGACGAGCGCGTTCAACAGGATGGTTAGAATGGTTGATAGAGAATTGACACAAATTAGAGCAACTAGACTGTTGTACGTGTCTTCTGTTAGGTACGTCTTTCGCCAAACATAACCCTGCAGATAATGGCATTCTTCTCTATCTGGGTCAGACGAATTCGTGATTGAAGGCGGAGAAACGGTCATCATTTGGCGATGAGAAAATACAACGCGGGAAGGGATTACACGAGAAGAGAATACATACATAAGAAGATGCGAGACAGCTTGCAAATTTGAACAACATTTCGTGAGAGTTCAGCTTCTTTTTCCTTGGACAAAAAAACTAAATTGAATACGGGATAAGAAGCTGTTTTCTCATTGGAAGCTTAAAAGTGCGCTTCCCGTTTGTGGAAGAGAAGTGTATACGCGAAGCACTTATGCGGGGATATAACATCAATTTATTTCTTTAGTACACAGTTGGTACATGAATAAGGGGATTGTTTGGCATTAAACATCTTCCGTTTGAACAACAATTAATTGACAACAGATTGGGCTCAATTTTAGTAAATGATCATGACGTTCTTCTGCTTTGTATAAGTGATATAATATAATTTCCTGTTTGAAAATAACTGTATGTGCTTTTGTCTCATTGGTTGCATATATTAGTCAGAGATACTTTGTTATTCCAAAAGCGCTTGTAACTTACCCATTTTCTCAGCTTTATGTTTGCTTATTTACGCTAAGGAGTTTTTTTTCGATATTTTTTGCTTGGACGATCTTTCTTTGACGTGAAGATCACGGTTTTGAAATTGATCTGAGAGTTGAAACTAAAAAAAAAGGAGTAAAAACTGGTGGTAAAAATATAAATAAACTGAATTATCGGCCACCTGCATGTGACCTTCTTCAGAGAATCTGATAATTTAAAATAAAATACAAACGGATAAATATTATTGCAAGGAATTTACTTCGTTTTCTATTAAAATGTTTTTTCCTCGCTACTGTTGGCTTTCTTTCTTTCCATATGGTACCACGAAAGAAGTGTTTCATGCTGTACTGAGTTCATGTTTCCAGTGATAATTTATTTTCCTGACATGGAAATTATTAATAACTACTTTTGTTTTTATATTTATTTAATTATTGCAAATAATCACTTAGAATGCATTAATGGTCTGTATACAAGCATGGTCAGAATTTTCAAATCTAAAATCTCGCCATTAATTAACATACATCAATCTTAAAGGCCCGGAAAACCGCACGCAACATTTCAACGCAACATAGTGCAACATTGTTGGATGTTGTTGTGAAGGAGGTGGCCAAACGCACGCAACTTTGAACGCAACATAGTGCAACATTGTTGGATCGTGTTGTGAAGGAGCCGGCCAAACGCACGCAACTTTGAACGCAACCTATCACAACATTGTTGTGCACAACATGTTACACACGTTTGGCCACACCGTTGCAATATGTTGCAGCATGTTGGATGGCGCTATGAAATAGCAAATCGAACTATTGCGCATGCTCCGGTGCAACAATGTTCCGGTGACACAGCGGCAAAATGAGTGCGCGTGCGCCAACCTGCTCACTCATTTCCATACAAACATAATGGCGGCAATTCAAAATTCCCGAATTTGTTTTCATTTTCGCGTGGATAAGGCCGTCACGGAACAGATAAGGTTTTTACCTTGGAAACAATTCCGAGAGAGACTCTTCTTTCACATATCTTTTTTAGCAAACTAATTATCTTTCCCACAATAGTGAATTTATCGCTCGAAGTCGAGCGACTCGTAAGTGAAACACGAAAACATAGCTCAAAGAGTTCATGTTTCACTTACGATCGCTCGACTTCGAGCGATAAATTCACTATTGTGGGAAAGATAATTAGTTTGCTAAAAAAGATATGTGAAAGAAGAGTCTCTCTCGGAATTGTTTCCAAGGTAAAAACCTTATCTGTTCCGTGACGGCCTTATCCACGCGAAATGAAAACAAATTCCGGGAATTTTGAATTGCCGCCATTATGTTTGTATGGAAATGAGCGAGCAGGTTGGCGCACGCGCAGTCATTTTGCCGCTGTGTCTGTTCCGGTGTAACAATGTTGCACAAACGCGGCCAAACGAGTACAACATCATGCAACATCCAAAATTGTTGCACTAAATCAAATTTCATCCAACACCATGCATCATGTTGCAACATATTTCAAGAGGGTGGCCAAACGTTTGAAACATGTTGTGCGCAACATTTTTGATAAGCCTGTTTATCACCCTCACATCCCAAAAATAATTGATCCCCATCCCAGATTCGCGAAGGCCTGCGAGTCACGTATTACTAAACGTATAATTTATTTATTGTTGAAAAAGTAGGGAGTGGTTCTCCAGTGTCAAGCCTGGGTTCATCTACTTCACTCATGCATGTAATATTCAATATCCCGCGCGATGACGTCAGTCAAACCCCGTTAATACGGACACCGAGGGGACCATGGAAAGTGTCCGAGGAAAAGCCTGAAGTCTGGTGTGTTTTGTCGTTCAACAACTGTCAAAATTTTGATTTGTGCGCATGTGCGCATGTGCAAATAAAATATTGAACTACTGGCCTCGAAGTAGAAGGGGATGTTAGTTGCCATGTTGCAAACTAAGTTTTAGATAGTTGGGCAGTACGCTGTTGAGATAACGGCCAGAAATAGGCATCTGGGATGTTAGATTGCCGTTTTTTGTTAAAAAAAAAGCCCAGGTTTCAATGAGTTAAAGGTCAAATGCAACGAAATTTGGCATTTTTTTCTTTTGTCGCAAAAACTGTTCTTTATACTAGCATCAATCATACTCAACACTCAAAAGCTGGTTTGTGGCGATTTGTGGCGCTTATAAGGCACGAATTTCGACAATTTCCGACGGCTGAACGAAAACGAACCAGAAATGACCGCGCTTGGAATGGAAACGAATGTATGTTTTTGTGACGTCATATGTGGCGAGCTTGTTTTATTCACGCGTGTTTTCGCGCGTGTTTTCAGCAACGTGTGAAGGTCGATGCGAAGAAGTTTTTACTAAAGTTCTCACATTATATTGCTCTCTTATCATTGACACCTGAATGGAGAACTACGCAGTGGAATTAAAGAGCTTGCATTTCTTCAAAAAGGCGAGTTCTCATTTGATTTAAACCGACATCATTTGAGTTTGCTTTGTTGTTGTTTTGGAAATCAGTTTCACCGCCCGCGCTTACGGTTTTTAAATTTCAAATCTCCGTGTTTAGACTCAATTCCTTAGTTTTAATCATTTACTTTTCGTTTCTCCTTTTTCCTAAACAAACCTCCCGTTAAGTTTCATTCAAGAAAGAACCTAGTGTGATACCGGTAGTCCAGAAAATAATTCTTTGAAAGTATAAATTAGTTGTGCCGTACGTTGAAACTGAATGCAAGCTTGAATTGAGTTTGTCAAGGCTTCGCATCAAATGAAAATTGTAAATTGCCTCCCAAACGAATGCAAAAATTGGATTAACATGGGCAATGAAATTGTAGAAAACTGAGGAAACAGTGTTACTCGAAAAATGCTTTCAAGAGTATTGAAGAATGAAGATTGTCCTAACATTTTCCGGTTGCGACTTTTTTGTGTTAAATTTGAAATAAGCTTAGCTTCTCATTTCAGCTGCTTTTAGTGGTGAAATTCTGTTGAGACTCCATCGTCTCTCAGATTAGAAAAGTAGTTTGTGGATTTGTCAAATCAAACCTGATACAAGAAAGTTTGCGACCTTATACCTTTAGCTTTCTGCGTTTCGCAAAGGCTGAACGTCGTGAACGACCGCACTCCGTGTTCATACTTCTTTTTGAAGGACATTCTTTGTCAAATTATAAATTTCTTCCGTCATTAATCTCACCTATTCCTTGCATCTCTTCTCGTCTTTAGGGAATGTAAAAAAGCTTACGCCTGATTTTGAACAGTTACTACAGTTAAAAGCAGCACAAAACACCATATTTGTTGATGTTTTGAAACTGCAGAATTTTGTCATTCTCGCTCTTCTCGCGGACTCGCGCGTGTATGTGACGTCATATGTGGCGAGCTTCCCATTTCCGACAATTTTCCGAACTTTGCCCGAACGCTTCCGTTTGTGGAAGCGAAAAAAAGGCAGTTTTCAAAGTCGAATATCTCGACAACGTTTTGTCCAAATCGAAACATGATATGAATATGATTATTCATAATATTCGCTATTATTTCGACTTAAAACTAATCGTACTAAAATTTTGTTGCATTTGACCTTTAAGGTTCGCGAAATATTAACCCCGCAAAAATAAATCCACAGAAAAATGTAAAAGTACTAGAATTAATTTGCTTGCCATAACACAATATGATAGCCAATAAACATTTAATTTTAATTTTGTTATTACACGTGTTGTTGGCAGTAAAACTCTATTTTATGGACTGGACGCTTTGTACTTTCTCATGTGGCTCATGGAATACCGTGAAAATGTTACGCTTGAAAGTTTTACAGGTCAAGATTGCACGATTTTCGCAAACCTGAAAAAAATAAAGGGCGTTTTACGTTCCTCTTTATATACTTAGTAAAACATGCTAAGAAACGACTGGCAACATGCCACCAAATGCCATAATCTGTTCATTGCTTTCGCATTCACGAGTTAAAAATGGGTAAAGTAAGCGCATTTTAAATATTGAACAAAGTATCTCTGACTAATTTATGCGACAAATGAGACAAAAGCACATAATTATACAATTTTTATTTTCAAACAGGAAATGATATGAGAAAGATATTATTCTGTCAGTGACACAAGCTACTAGGAAAAAAATTCCGAGTTCCTCCAACAGGAGCTTCTGTCTCATATTTCTGCCAAGCTTAAAATATAACATCATTTCTTTCCAAGAAATGATATATTATATAACTTATGCAAAGCAGCAGAACTTCAAACGGAAGATGTTTAATGCCAAACAATCCCCTTATTCATACACCAACTGTGTACTAAAGAAATATATTGATGTTGTATCCTTTAATAAGTGGTTCGCGTATACACTACTCTTCCACAAACGGGAAGCGCAGTTTCAAGCTTCCAATGAGAAAACAGCTACTTGTCCCGTATTCAATTTAGTTTTTTTGTCCAAGGAAAAAAGAACTCGCACGAAATGTTGTTCAAATTTGCAAGCTGTCTCGCATCTTCTTGTGTATGTATTCCCTTCTCATGAAATCCCTTCAGTCGCGTTGTATTTTCTCATCGACAAATGATGACCGTTTCTCCGCCTTCATTGACGAATTCGTCTGACCCAGATAGAGAAGAATGCCATTATCTGCAAGGTTATGTTTGGCGAAAGGCTTACCTGACAGAAGACACGTACAACAGTCTAGTTGCTGTAATTTGTGTCAATTCTCTATCAACCATTCTAACCATCCTGTTGAACGCGCTCGTCATTTTTGTCGTCGCAACGAGGCGCCCACTGCGAACCAACTCGAACATACTCTTGGCGTGTTTGGCGGGGACAGATTTGCTATCTGGACTGATTGCACAACCCATTTCCATCGCGGTTCACGTGAAGCGAGCCTTCAGCGTCGGACCATTTTGTTCATTGGAAACGGTACACGTCACAACCCTTAGAGGACTCGGTGGTGCTTCGCTCTGTCACCTCGTATTAATCAGCATTGATCGCTATATTGCTATCAAGGATGCCTTGAGGTACCGGGACATTGTCACTAAACAGCGGATAAAAAAGAGCGTACTTGTACCTTGGGGCCATTGCAGTGTTTTTCACAATTGCAGAAATTGTCTTGTCGTCAATAGACAGCGGCAATAACTCAGTCTATGTTCAAGTAACCGATATACTACTGGCTACTATCATGTCACTTTTCATCGCTGTTATGTGTTATATTTATGGCTATATTTTCGTAGAAACACGGCGACAGAAAAAACGCCTCCAAACCGAACAGCTGTCACGCGAAGAAGCCAAAAAAGTGAAGAAGGACAACAAGGCAGTCAACACACTGGCGATCATTTTAGGTGCGTTAATAATGACTTACTTGCCTTCAATAATAATTGTTTTGGTGGAAGCAGGAAACTCTCGTGTTATGTTGGTCCTTTGGAGTTGGGCCACAACTTTCGTTTTATTGGGTTCTTTTGCCAATCCTGTTATTTACTGTTGGCGAAATAAAAAGCTTCGGCGCGCTTTTCTTGAGATTTTTCATTTAAGACAGCCAGAAAACCGCGCACCAGACATTGAAATGATAGAAATACGACGCCATCGACCAGAAATTCAGCCCACCACTTGTGAGGCTTTTTCTATGGCCGTAGTAAACCAAGAACCGGTTTTACTGTCATTCAGTCATCTTAAAGCCGAAGAAATTGTTCATATTGAGGAAACGGACAATTAGGTCTTGTAAATAGTACAATCTTTATGCCCATATTGTATATATTAGAACGAACATAGCAATAAATTATCTGCCTTATCTAACTAAGTGTGAATGGCGTAAATATTCGTAGTTATGAAAAGTTGTTGAATATTGTTACGAATAAAGTAATACCGTTCTGTAAACCTGCATTATGTTGCCAGTCGTTTCTTAGGAAGTTTTACTAAGCATATAAAGAGGAACGTAAAACCGCCCATTATTTTTTTTCAGGTTTGCGAAAATCGTGCAAACTTGACCGGTAAAACTTTCAAGCGTAACATGTTCGCGGTATTCCATGGGCCACATACAAAAACTACACGAGAAAGTACAAAGCGTCCAGTCCATAAAATAGAGTTTTACTGCCAACAACACGTGTAATAACGAAATTAAAAGGAAATGTTTATTGGCTATCATATTGTGTTATGGCAAGCAAATGGTTAATACTAGTACTTTTACATTTTTTCTGTGGATTTATTTTTGCGGGGTTAATATTTTGCGAAACTTAACTCATTGACACCTGGTCTTTTTTTTTTTACAAATAAAAGGCAATCTAACATCCCAGATGCCTATTTCTGGCCGTTATCTCAACAGCGTACTGCCCAACAGTCTAAACTTTATTTTCCTTGGACAAAAAAACTAAATTGAATACGGGATAAGTAGCTGTTTTCTGATTGGAAGCTTAAAAGTGCGCTTCCCGTTTGTGGAAGAGTAGGGTATACGCGAAGCACTTATGCGGGGATATAACATCAATTTATTTCTTTAGTACACAGTTGGTACATGAATAAGGGGATTGTTTGGCATTAAACATCTTCCGTTTGAACAACAATTAATTGACGAACCGATTGGGCTCAATTAGTAAATGATCATGAATTTCTCCTGCTTTGCATAAGTGATATAATTTCATGTTTGAAAAAAAATAACTGTATGTGTCTCATTGGTTGCATATATTAGTCAGAGATACTTTGTTATTCCAAAAGTGCTTACTTTACCCATTTTCTCAGCTTTATGTTTGCTAACATCTATTTTTTTACGCTAAGGAAATTTTTTCGATATTTTTTGCTTGGACGATCAGTCTTTGACGTGAAGATCAAGGTTTTGAAACTGATCTGAGAGTTAAAAAAAGGATTAAAAATTGGTGGTAAAAATATAAATAAACTCAATTATCGGCCACCTGCATGCGACCTTCTCTAAGAGAATCTGATAATTTAAAATAAAGCTACAAACGGATAAATATTATTGCAAGGAATTTACTTCGGTTTCTATTAAAATGTTTTTTCCTCGCTACTGTTGGCTTTCTGCCTTCAAAATGTCTGTCTCATAATCCTTTCCATATGGTACCGCGAAAGAAGTGTTTCATGTTGTACTGAGTTCACGTTTCCAGTGATAATTTATTTTTCTGGCATGGAAATTAAATACTTTTGTTTTATATTGATTTAATTATTGTAAAGAATCACTTAGAATGCATTAATGGCCTCTGTATAAGCATGGTCAGAATTATCAAATCTAAAATCTCGCCATTAATTAACATACATCAATCTTAAGTTATATCTACGTGCGAAACACTTCAATTACCTACTGGGAGGGAGACGGGCCATTTGTCACAGTATTAGTAATAAGATGTTCCTCGCAAAGCTAGGCCGGAGGCCGAGCTTGCAAGGTTTATAATTTTGTCCGTCAAAGAGCTCAGGCGGGGTCAAATATCGTCTGGAGTTTACGGTGAGATTTCATTATTTCTTTGAGAGGATGGTGCGTGGCGGAAATGACGTCACACGGTGCGCTGGTGGCCCAATGGTGTAAGGCGCTAATCTTTAAATCTGATCTTCGGGACTGAGGGCGAGGGTTCGAATCCGCCAGGGGATTTTTTCTTTCTTCCTTTTCTTTTTTTGGTTCGATTCCTCCCAGGCCGTTCCCCTTTTTCCCCGCCTTTTTTTTTTTTTTTTGGTTAATAACACTGGCTTCGACGTAATTTGTTGTCAAAATGTAGACAGAAACAGGAACGGCTACTCAAGAATTGCTTCAAGCTTAGCATGTGTTTATCGATCGAATTTATATGGGGAAGTGACTTTGTTGGACATTTGTGTGGGGCATTTGGGGCAAAAACAAACCAGGCTTTAAGAAATCCAAAAACACGGCGGTTGTCGAAATCAAGAAAGGCGTACACACAGATGCCAGGAGACTAACGAACTCCAGTCGATCTCTAAAGCCTGCTTATCACTCTTACCTCCCAAAAATAATTGATCCCCATCCCAGATTCGCGTATTACTAGTATAATGTATCTATTGTTGAAAAAGTAGGGAGTGGTTGCCCAGTGTCTTCACCGCGGTCAAACGCTCGAGCATGCGCAAAGGCGTAAATTCTGGTCGCCCGCGCGCCAATTTCCCGCGCAAAATTTTGAAGGAAAACCATTGCAACAACCCGAAATCAAAACCTTGATAGTAATTTGCGAAAGGAAACAAAGGTAGGTAAAAGGAGATGTTTAGACTTTTCAAACACAAAGTTCAGTATATTTCTAGCATTCTGTTGATTTACCATTACTTTTTTTTGGACGTTAATACCAAAAAAGTTAGACGTGTTTAAAACACGGTGTAATGATGAGGTTTGTCGGCGTAGTTTGTTTTTGTTTGACGTGGACCCAGCCTGGGGTTCATCCACTTCACTCATGCATGTAATATTCATTATCCCGCGCGCGATGACGTCAGTCAAACCTCGTTAATACGGACACCGAGGGGACCATGGAAAGTGTCCGTATTAAGCGGGTCATCCGAATGACGTTAGATTTACACGTTTTACGAAAATTTGAAATTTGCATACCGTATTGTAGCCTGCGAGCAAGCTCTCTGGGGGTTTTTGGGGGGTGGGGGGCGGGAGGCTGGAAAGTGAAAGAGAGCTTGCACTGATGTCTCAGAGTTTTGAATATCTGCGCTCAAAAAATCGACGCGAAATGCTGATTGGTGGAAATTAATTAATTGATGATGTCTTCTTAGCAAACATGACGCTTTTAGTGTTTATCACTCATGTAGGTATTTTTGGAAGTAAACTTCGAAGGGGCACGTATTAAATATTTTTTTATGTTCAGCGCTTTGAAATGCTTTCCAAAGAGACCTCTCTCGAGTCAAATGGTACGGTAGTTCCGGAGAAACAGCATTTTTCGTAGCAGACATGCCAGCTCTGGGGAATACTACACACTGGCTTTTGTAATTAAATATGCAAAATCTTGCAACAGAAATTTCAGAGCGGAATTTCTAACAAACGGGGAACAAATATTCTAGCTGTCCTGCGCATTGAAACCCTATCGATAGAGATGTTTTTCGATTCGATCCGTTTAGTACTTTTCGAGAAACGACTTTCGAGCGTGTGAGATCGAATACAAGGCATTGCGTTACGTAGAAAATTGAGACGACCACGAAGTTTCAATTGACCAAATTTTGACAGCTCAAACAGCTGGAAACGGCGGGGGGTTTTGAGGGGCGGCATTCAAAATTCTGAGACATCCGTGCAAGCTCTCTTCCCCCCGCTCTTTCTCTTTTCCCCCGGCCCAAAAAACGCCAAGAGAGCTTGCTCGCAGGCTAACCGTATTGTCCCCACAGCGATAACTCGCTCATTGTATTCACGAGTTAAAAATTACCGAAAATCTCCCCTGTCTAATAAATCAACCAGAATTCAATAATCAGTAATTTTGCCGTCTATGTTATTAATATATACGTGTCGGCCACGGCAAATTTCCCTTTCGTAAACGGACGATGCAATTCCTAAGAACTTAGTAAAAAATTAGTAAAAAAATAGGAAGTTAGTAAAAATTTAGTAAGAACTTGTAAAGTAAACGAACGAAAATATTTGGAAAATCTGGAGGTCGAACCCGGGCCTTTCGCATCACGAGTGAACTCCTTAACCACTACACCACGAGGGGCTAGCTGCCAGAAGTTGTAATTTTTAAATTATATATAGTGTAACATAAATATATAGTGTTCCTCTATCTACAAAGGTAAGCTAACCATTTCTCGAATCAGTGATATTCTCAGGCCAACCTGAACGCTATTCGCAGACTAACCGGAGTGCTATTCTCAGGCCAAACGGAGCGCTATTCGCAGGCTAACCAGGGTGCTATTCTCAGGCCAACCGGAGCGCTATTCGCAGACTAACCGGAGTGCTATTCTCAGGCCAAACGGAGCGCTATTCGCAGACTAACCGGAGTGCTATTCTCAGGCCAAATGGAGCGCTATTCGCAGGCTAACCAGGGTGCTATTCTCGGGCCAACTGGAGCGGTATTCGCAGACTAACCGGAGTGCTATTCGCAGACTAACCGGAGTGCTATTCGCAGGCTAACCGGAGTGCTATTCGCAGACTAACCGGAGTGCTATTCGCAGGCTAACCGGAGTGCTATTCGCAGACTAACCGGAGTGCTATTATCAGGCCAAACGGAGCGCTATTCGCAGGCTAACCAGGGTGCTATTCTCAGGCCAAACGGAGCGCTATTCGCAGGCTAACCGGAGTGCTATTCGCAGGCCAACCGGAGCGCTATTCGCCAGACTAACCGGAGTGCTATATTCTCAGGCCAACCGGAGCGCTATTCGCAGACTAACCGGAGTGCTATTCGCAGGCCAACCGGAGTGCTATTCGCAGACTAACCGGAGCGCTATTCGCAGGCTAACCAGGGTGCTATTGTTGTTGTTCTCTACTATAAGGTATGGCATCTGGCATCGAACATTTACGAAAGAGAAATAGGCGTCGGCCACTTACCACCATCCGACATCCAGTTCTTCCAGTAAAGCACAGCCGTCACCTAAAGACACGATACCAACATCTGTGAGGCTCTTGGCTCGCCACAAATCCAATGACACCAGTCCACTAGACACGGGAGAAAGAAGATCGGTTATCCAGCAATTAAATACAGTTGAACCTCCCTAATTTCCCGTTCCGAAGTTCAAAAAGGGACTGGGCACTAGTTTACCAATTGTTCAAATTACGTCATATTAAAAATGTAATCCCATCACCAGAAAGATCGCATGAAAATTAGTAAGTTTACCAAGTTTGGTTATGTTACATTGCATAGCAACCAGGCTGTGAGCTGTCAAAGGTCGTCCAAATTCCATACAAACGCTCTAATTTTTCTGATTTTTGAAAGCCTTCTACATGGTTGAAATCTAACGAAACAACCCCAAACTTGGTAAACCGACTAATTTTAATATGATCTTTCTTGTGATGGGCTCCAATTTTTAATTAAATCACAATTTAAAAACTCGTCCCCAGTCTCCATTTGAACTTCGGAACGGGCAATACGGACACCGAAGGGGCGGTGCAAAGTGTCCGTATATTATAGAGGTGTACCGTGTTCGTATTATAGAGGTCATGAATATGACGTCACTTTAACGGCTCCATTGACGATAAGAAGAGAAGGTGGCGCGAGTTTTTAAACCAATCATAGATCGTATAGTAGAGCAAAGCCAAAAAGCCGCGATTAATTTCGACACTCAATTGAAACTCGCTCTAATGATTGTGCATGCATTCAGAAACTTACAGATTGCAAATTCTGAAAACACCTGGGCCCGGTTGTTCAAAGGATGGATGACGCTATCCACGGGATAAATCACTATCCAGTGGATAAGTGTTAACAAAACAAACTACGCTATCCACTGGATAGCGATTTATCCGGTGGATAGCGTTATCCACCCTTTGAACAACCGGACCCTGAAGTGATACTAGCGACCTTTAGATCGGAGGACAAGGACGAGATTTAGTACGAGTACGACTTTCAAACCCAGTGCGCTGGGTTTACATCAACACGTCTAATACCAATACTCGTTTCTACGCCTCAGGCGGGCCTCCTTCTCTACTGAGTCAGCAACAGGGAGGAGCGAGGGCTCTGGGAAACGTAACTGATTTGAAATTAGAAAGTCGTACTCGTAGTCAATCTCGTACTCGTACTCCGATCTAAAGGTCGCTACTAATGCAGTCAGAGGAACGAGTACCAGATGAGAGCGAAATTCCGTCGGACTAAGCCTGCGATTTTCGTCCTGACATCGCTGAGCAACAACGACGTACCCTCATTGCGCTATGTTGGCGTGGCAATTTTCTGAGTACTTGTGAGTGCTCGCGCTGTTTCTTGATTGGATAATAAGAATCGGAAATTCTTCAAGTGTTTCAATGAAGATTTGCAAAAACGGTGATTGTTCTCCGGACTAAATGCTTGATTTCACAACGCAAATGGAAAAACGTCCGATCAAGACATTAGGGTATCTTCGACAACAACAACAACAATAAACAACAACAATAACAATAACAGACGGCATTTGCGAGCTTTACCTGCAATGAGTACTAAGTAACCTGCATGAGCAGGTCGCATTCCTCGAGCAAGTAACAGTCACCAAGATTGAGATGCTGAAGACTGTTAAATGAACTGAGAGAATAGGACATTAGGTTAGTATCTGTCGCCAATAAACTCCTAACTGATCATTCGTGGAACTATAGTCGAAGCTCTCATTGCGACCACTCTCGTAAGCGCCCAAGCTCTACTTACGACCACCATTGTGAACCCCGTTTGAATTGTCACTCAAGCTCTGCAATTAAAAGCTCTCATAAGCGACCGCTCCCGGCATCCGCAAGCGACCGCGACCACTTTTGGGAATTACCAACTGGTCGTTTCTTTTGTTTTTAAGCTCTCGTAAGCAACCACTTGTTGTGCTACACATTTACGAGATATTGTATTATTTGTAATCATTTGAATAAGAGAAGTTTTCAATCTCTGTGAATGCGTGATCTATACATTCGCTTTCGTAAGTGGCCAGCATCTATTGTTTTAGCGCTTGGTCACTTACGTAGGCGACCAGCTCTAGTTACGGCCTTCGGCTCGGTTCATAAACTTGCAAAAAAAGAAGAACTCGACCATACTTGACTATTGCAGCTCCGTATGGGGCAGTATTGGTGTTTGTCAATCTGAGAGACTCCAAAAACTCCAAAATAGAACCGCGGCGTCTAATCACTTTCTCTGACTTAAATGTTAGATCTTCCGTTTTACTCGATGACCTTGGCTGTGACTCTCTGGAGCGAAGGCGTTCAAAGCAACTAGCAATTATTCTGTTCTGTTTAAGACTCTCCATAATCTTTCTCCGACTCGTCTGAAAAGTATTTTTGAAGCTACATCCAGTGTTCACTCGCACAATCTAAGAAATTCAAAATACAAACACTCTTCGTTCCTAGACCTAGTACTGAAGCAGGCAAACGAAGTTTTCCAATATCGCGGTTCCGTCCTCTGGAACAGCTTGCCTTTAAGCACTAAGGCACAGCCCACTCTTAGCTCTTTTAAATCATGTATTTAATATCTACCGAATTTAATAAATAGTTTTATATATTATACATAATTTTGTAAATAATATATTTAGCTAGATAATTTAATTTATTATTATAGATAATTTAATTTAGTATTGTAATTAATTTAATACACGGCTCGATGGAAGAGCATGCATGTGAATTGATACGTGTCTAAATAAAGTTTTACAACTACATTTCCCCAATACGGACCTCACGCTAGTTCAATAACATCTATATCTTATCTAGCATTGGACTGCTGGGTCGGATGATAACTGTCTGTACCTACTGAATAAAAACTTGCAGCAGATTGTCTGTGACCGGAACTCTGTGTAAGTTGATTCGTTTTATACTTTTCAACTTTGAAAGCTTCCAGAGCCCATTCTTCGTCTAATGATTTGGAATTGCACGACTGCAAGTCAAGTTCTACAAAAACAAAAAGAGAGGCAAATCAAACCAATTACAATTACAACGGCCAATCACAACAAACGTCAACAACAGAACAAACCAATGAGAACTCAAAGCAAATACACGTAACCGACGCCAAGCGCGGGAAAACGCGTGTGACCGAGTCACGATTGGTTTTGGTTTTGCGTCTGATTGGTTGGGAAATCATAGACCATAGTAGAGCAAAAACAAAGCAATTCCGCGAATACTTTCGATAGTCAATAATTGAAAACCGGTCTATCCAGTTGAGTACGTAAAATATCTCAAACTCAACGTACGTTCAATCAAGGTATCCACAATACCATGCTGGCTTTTCCCTATTAAACAAGATATTGCAAAAGTAGCTAAGCCTAAAACAGGTAAATATGTAGAAGAACGGCTACGTTTTTTAGTTTTTAGTTTTAGACACATGATGAAAGTTGTTGCTCGCAATGTTGCAGAAATAGAAGGAGAGATTCCACTTCTGCAATATCACGCGCAACAATTTCAGGGTTTGAACACAAGAACACAACATATTGCATGCAATATTGCACGCAATGTTGCACCATGTATCCGGGCCTTTAGTTCCTCTTCCGAAATTTCTGGAGATGACAAACCTTCCAAATTTGGACAGTACTGGCAAACGGACTTGATCACTTCATTGTCCACAAACAAACAGCAACTTAATCGCAAACATACAAGCTTACTTCCACACTGCTCTAGAAATCTGTGAAGAGAAGAGAATATTTGATAGAAAAGTTAGCTTTGAAGCAGGCTCAGGGATTAGATACCGAGAGGGCCCGAGGGGTAAGGAGAGAAAAGAAAGCTCCCCCCCCCCCAACACCCTCCTATCCAATCCCTGCATGAAAAGACCAGCTATAGAAAAGTAAGTATTTTTTCTATTCCACATCTTTATTCCATTTCACGCAGGTTAATTGCCCGGATTTCTGTCAGGAACGGACCATTTTATTTTTGAGAGGGTGGAGGTGGTGTGAATATTTTTTTCAGCGCCAATTATATTTACTACTAAATGCATTAAATTTATTTCACTACTTTGCAACATATTTCTTTGCTTCATTTCGCCTTGCACAATTTTTTTCTTCTGCAAAGGTTTTGCGCGGAATTTGTGTGTTGTGTATTTGCTCAACTCTCCCGTCCCTTTTATAGTACCTGCACAATCCAGTAGAGCTGACAGCTTCATATGGGCCCGACCAGGACAAGTCCAAGCTTCTCTGTGGAAGTACAACGTGTGTGAAGGGAGTCCAAAGTCTCATTGGTGATCTGGATCAAAGAGCAACACAACGCTTTCAGTGAAGTTTCAAGAAGTTGAACACCCTGGGGGACGTGGGAAGGGTGACGGTTAATTACTCCCCCATATAAGCTACATTGTATACCGTAAAATTCCCGAAAAATAAGCCCTGGGGCTTATATTTTTCAAAGGACTTTTTTGAGGGGCTTAGTATAAAAAGTCTACATGACTCCTACAGTTCGTAAAATTTGTACATTTGCCGTTCTCTATTAAATTCGGTCTTTCGACCTATGGCACCGCATATGTACAAGTCATGTATTTTGCCTCTGAAATAGAGTAAGCCAGGGTTTTTAGTACTGGTAAAAACACATGCAACAACAGTTCTACTCCCAATAAAAAAATATCATTATTATTATTATAATGAACACTTGATTTATAAACATCAATAACAAACACATACCAGACTCCAGTATGGCTTCAAATCTAATTCCTTGTACCAAACGGGGTCATAGCAGTGAAGAAAGAACAATCTATAAGATTATACACAATGTGTTATGCCAGCCTCCTCCTCAGGCACTTCGCATTTGTTTTTTTGCGATTGGACGAGCAACTGGGCACGAGCCCGAAGCGCGAGGGACCATGGGAAGGGGAAAGACGAGGCGCGAAGCGCCTGCGAGAAAACGTGTCGATTTCTTGGCAATTTTGTCGTTTTATTTCTTGGCAATCCTCATTTTTTCGAGTTTTTAAGCTTTGCAAGTGCTCGATTTCACTAGTATTTTGTTGTAGACAATGTAGATGCTAAAACCATACGCGTAGGGTTCGAAATTCGCAATACTTTGCTACTTATGGCTGCCAAGGACCAGTGCGAGGATTCATTCGAACTTTGTAGCAGAAGATCGACCTTGAAGAATCATTTGATGACTTGAACTATATCGGGTAAGGCTATCGTCAATTGCTGTTTATTTTAGAACCTGGTTTAACGCACTGCAACTTTTAGGAATGTAATGTACGTATAATGAGATTATTTTTTATTATTATTAATTATAGGTAAGCTTAAATCTAAGCTTATTACCGAACAATTGAACAACCACTCCTGTAAGAGAAAGGAGGCCTTCTTGTTCACGAAATTTATTTATGTCTAGTTGGTTTTCCTCGTAAAGGCTAAGCCTTTAACCTGTAATTTTATAGCATGCAGCTTGCTTAGATCCATTATAATTTGTGGGAAATCTATTTGTTATTAAACATCCGAGGTTTCATTCGCTAATTTGTACAGAATTTTGTTGGGTGGCTTTGGTTGCGAGTACTGTAATATATATGCAGGCCCGTAGGGAGGGGGGTGCGATGGGTGCGTCCGCACCCCCCCCCCCCCCCCCCCCACGGGCAGTGGAGGTCCAACTGTAGTGGACCGACGGTTCAAAAGAAAGTGAAAATAGTAGTGAAATACAGTAAAAACCCGCATAAAAGAACAAGTGGATTAAAGGGAACCTCCACTCGTTTACAAATATGGCCAAAAATGTTCTAAATGTACTAATTAGAAGATCTGGAATTAAAAAAATGTCTCTTCTAGCGTAATTTTTTTTTTATCGCCTTCCAAAGATGCGCCCCAGAGCCGGTTCAAAATTACCGCGGCCGCCATCTTGAAAGGTACGCAAAGCACTGTGGGCTTATGACGTATCGTGGTTGGCTTCGAATTCGCCTGGTTACGTAAGCTCAGTATTTTGTTGTGAAAAGTTTCTCGGTTTTGCGTCTTCCAAAACAGACAAAACAGCTTCAACATGTCGCAGATTCTGCCTTATCAGTTGGAACCGGAGTATCCGTCGAGTGAGTAGAGAGAGGACCAAGAAAGTGAAGAGGAACAAGATGAACAAGATGATTCTTTGGTTTCAAACACTGTGGTCGCCGTTTGGACAATTCTTGGTGCGTTTGCGAGCGTTGTACTGTTCATGCCGACAGAAAGGGAATGTGTATGCTGCAAAGAGGGCTAGTGACCCGCAATTCTTTCATACATATACGATCCCTCTCCTTCGAGAGGGATCAAAAGCGCTAGCGCCCAAGAGTACGTACATATATACGGCATTATTGCTGTTTGATTTCGATTGTAGCAATTATGTTTTTAGGGCGGACTTTTATTCTGGATGAACAAGTCGTGATGTTTTTCTTAAGTTACAACATAAAAGGCCATCGCAAGGTTTGTCTTGAGAAGTGTAGAAAAGGAAGACACAATTTAAAGGGAAGGAAGAAAATTGCTTCTCGTCGCTTCGGGGTTCGCGATCGATCGGTCGATCGCATTCATGTTGTTCTCTTCGTCATTTTGGAAGATACATCATCCGAAAGCTTCGAAGGGTAGTGAAGACAATTCATATTGTTATGTATGGCGGTTTATATATTAGGCCACGGGATAAAAACCTGTGTATGAAATATGTTCACTGTCTGTTGAAATGAGGGAAATAAGCGGTCTCCTCAGCGGTACGCATGCTGAGACCTTCGCACGCTAGGCGAAGTTTTAGTTTAGCGTCAATTGATTCGGCTCAAATTTGTCGTCGAAGTATAATAATAATCGAGTTTTCTTAAATCTAATAGTACCCTTGTCCTCAAGGTTTTCTTTTTTATAAAACGAAATCTAGTCGCGAAGAAATCGTCGGGAAGTACCTAATGTTCGTGACAATAGATTTTTCTTCAGCACTGTTTGAGAAGAAAAGCAAAACTGTTCAGGGCGAACAAATATTATTCTCCACGCCACGAGCTTGCTGATCACGCCTTTCTACCTTTATTAAGTAGCTCAGTCTGGAGTCTAACACTGTCTTCGAAGCAATCAGCAGCAAAATGCTCCGAACACAGACGGGGACTTTTGGGTAACGACGTCCTTCCAACAGCTTGAAATCCATGCACGGCGTAAATCATCACATTTGGAAAAATATGAAAAGTTAGCTTCGGATTTTTCCTGTTTTTTCGTTTGATTACTGTCAGCCAAAAGCAACACAGTGAGGCATCTCGCGATGTGGCGAATTTCGAAGCAACCACGATACGTCATCAGCCCACAGTGCTTTGCGGTACCTTTCAAGATGGCGGCCGCGGTAATTTTGAACCGGCTCTGGGGCGCATCTTTGGAAGGCGATAAAAAAAAAATTACGCTAGGAGAGACATTTTTTTAATTTCCAGATCTTCTAATTAGTACATTTAGAACATTTTTGGCCATATTTTGTAAAACGAGTGGAGGTTCCCTTTAAGAACACTCAGGCTGAAATTTGGTCAAATTTGGTCAAAAAAGTACCAGAAAACACCCGATATATAAGAACAAAATCAGCCTGAACCCCAAAACACGTGTTCTTTTATGCGGGTTTTTACTGTAGTAGTGCTTGTGCTCTAATTCGATTGAAATGCATTAAGTCTGAATCATTAACTGGTTCCAATAAACCAAAACAATCGCAGCTTTGAACGTGTTTACATATCGTCTTCATCGACAAAGACAACATCAAGCGAGTCATTTTCTTCATCCAAATATTCACTCCTTTGGCTTAAAAATGTCTTTAATCGAAGGTCCACAATATGTATTTTTAGTATTTTTTCATCTGTATTTTCTCTAACCAAACAGTTCCAGAAATATTCATGATTTTACGTTCGCTTTTGGCTGCCTGGTTCATATCATACTGCCTTCAAAACGCACAAAATGCAGTCTCAGACAAACAAAATCTTTCAAAATTTCCGGGGGGCATGCCCCCGACCCCCTTAGTAGCTTGCGCCTTGGCGCTCGTTCCATCCAAACTTCGCCACTCCAACGCACCCCCCCATTAAAAATCTTGTCTACGGGCCTGTATAAGTCCGGCTATTTGAAAATTAATATCCTGTCTGATAATTAAAACCAAGACTTCATTTTCCCAAAATCCAATTCATCCAACAACTAGAACTGTGACTTCAGTGTCTACATGTATTTGAATGAAATGAAAGCACAGGTCTGGGGTTAGATAGGTGGAGGGAGGTGAGTTTTTACAGGGGTTGTTGTGTGTGTTACCGAAGGGAAATTGTTAGTTTTTGGAGGTGTTAGGTTTGTATAACTCTTTATCAATTAATATAAACTGTGTTGTCATGCCATTATTACAGGGTTTAAAGGGGAACAAGAACTCAGTTGACTGATGAGAGGTCTAACCATAGAGGATGAAACCAATTTGGGTCTAGAAGAAGTAGAAGCATGACAGACACAAGAGCTTATGATCTATAGTAAACATAAATTTTCTTGTATGAAATTTTTACTTATTCAATATTATCAAAACAACACTGTTAGTGAATTAAAAATTAAAATAAAGTGGTTTTAATTAGATTAATGACTCACTGATTTTTTTTCTCTTTTTCCTACCCAATAATATACAAAGACAACATAATACATCTCAAATCATAAAGGAAAGGGGTGGCAGGGTTATTTGAGTTTAATAAAGTTTATGTATGTAACAGTATGCATGTATGTTGGGGCATCTACAATGTTGGCATTACCAAACTGCCCACAAAACAGTCATAAACACAAATGTCACCCCACTGGTCGGTTAATCTATAAAGAACCGACAAAACCAGGATCGTCATTCACATCATCTGTCAGTTATCTCAAAATGTGGCTCAATTCAATTGACAGTTTTGTTAATAATTTGACCACGTTTTCTTTGTTTTTATCGGAAACTTTAGGGACTTTGATCTTCATACTATTTATTTCTCCTGTTTCTCTTCTCTTGCAAAAGTTGGAGAGCTGATTTGAGATTTCCCACATGTTCAGGTGTAAACTAGGCAATACAAGCATATAAACAAGAGTCTAATTTTCTCTATAAATGTCCTCTTTAATATTCTGGAAAATCTTAGTGAGCTCACCATAAATTAAAGAGCTAAAAACATACAATTTCTGATAACAATAATTGTACACCCTGTCTCAGTCAGGGATTCAGAAGGTGTACAAGGCTAAAAGGACTTACGGGGAGGGATATTATATTTTTTAAAGTTTGGTAGTACATGGCTAGAGCATTAATAGACCATTTTACAGTTCTGTGAAATGTAACCAAGCCTCTGTATGAAAGCGAGGTTAAGGGTGACCATGATATGATAGAGATCAGAAACTAGTTTACATAATAACAATAATTTACATTTTAAAAGAAGGAAGGTTTGTATCACAACAAGTCACCTCCAGCATCACTTCTGTTCAAAGGCCTGGATTCTAAGTACACAACTGTAAAATGGACTATTGGTCTATTGTAATTATTGCAATACAATCATTGCAACTGAAGATTGGATTGTGAATAATGTATGTACTTCATTATTAGCATCAATGGAAACCTTATTTTTTAAGGATTTGCCAAAACAAGCCATTATGTTTTCTTTTTTAATCACATATCCATTTCCTACACAATTGCAATATTTTTTATAGCTGAACATTATTCATTATTCTAAATAATTGGGTACATTCCACACTTGGCTGCCCAATAGCACTAGGACAATGAAGCTTTTTTCAAGTGCCGAGTAGTAGTAGGAAGCAAATATGCTAAACTGAATTACCCACCTTGCCATAGTGCCAGGGCACCAATGCGATGACAAACTAGCCTGCCAGAGAGCTTGCTCGCAGGCTATGACAAACAACTTTTATTGATGTGCAATATTACAGTATATTGTAATGTAAATTTATATTAGGGTACATTATTTTAAACATTCCTGAGATAAATTATGCTATTGAAACTGAAAATCTGTCAACAAAAATTTGCACTGCAGAAATAAAATGGAAACGGTTAAATATAATATTACCTTCTTTAATATATAACAAAACATGGCTCCAGTATAACCCTGAGTATAATAACAGTGCCATTCGAATTTGAACTTCACCAACAGGCTGGAGGTTGAAACCGCTATTACAACCGGTTTGTTGCCTTTTGAGTAATAACACAGAACACCAGCGTGCAATAAGTACTGTACATTGCAAACATCTTGGCAGCTGCATTTGGTCTTTTCGCAACAAATTAGTAGCTTGTCGCTTGCCATATTTCCAACTGAATTAATACAAAAATCAAAGACCGAAACGAACGTTCACATAAATATGCAAATATTACCTATCACGATCGGGTCTCGAACAGCTTCTCCAAGAGATTTCTTGTTTCTTGATCATGCAACTTTTCATAATTCTAGCACAGGCTGCTTCTTCGATTTGTGGCAGGAAACTTCAGAATGACGAAGCCTATAGTGATGTTGTAGTCCGTTTTTTAGAAAGAAAACTGCATTTTCATTACATAATGGATGTAGACTTCCGAAATGTGCAAAATTAACCTGCTACACTCATTTTTAAAATTACGGAATCATCCGCCATTAAACATTCCGCCATCTTGAAAACAAAATCTGCCAGACGTCTCGCGACCTTTCGCCTTCCCTCCTTCCTTTGCGCGCCCATTTTCTTGGAAATAAGAGAGACGTCTGGGTACGAGGCTGGTGTTATGCATATAAAACAGAGATCCCCATGTACACATGCACAGAAAATGTGCAACCGAAGTAGAGTATGGAAAAACATGCATAATACAACGGCGGGTCTAGAATTGCTAAAAAAAGGGGTGGGGGGTGGAGGGAGGGATATTTGACTTTTCTTGCAATTATCATTTCATAGGACGGCGTTCTTACCTACAGGTAAATGCAGCTCTTGTTAGGTCTATTAACTCCAGGAATGAGAAGATATAATGCATCAGCTCACTCTGTAAGGGAAAAAAAATAACTTTTCATTTAAAGGGAATCTCAGATGTGTCAAAGTGTCAAATGGCAGGTCTGCTGTTTCATAATGTTAACATCAGGCTAGGGTTGTCAAGGAGACCTACCGGTAAAATATCAAAGTATCCATTGTTTTCTAAATCATCTTGCCCTTCAGTTTTCTTGCCAGAGAGAGAAAGCTGTCGAAATAAATTTGCTGTCAGATGCACTTCGGAGTCATTAGGTTCTGTTATAGATTTGGATTCTTCGTGCGAGTCACTGTGAGCTGGTTTTCCATACAAAATGACGGCATCAAGCTCCGTGTAGTAACCCAGGTGGCTTTGATTGAACTCCAAGCGAATCAAACTGAAATAAATACAAGTACAGTACGGGAAGTCAATAAATACATAATTATGAGAGAATAATACATACATGTATGGTTACTTGGAAATATGAAATTTCCCATTGAGTGTTGAACTCAATGTCTCGCTGAATGCTAAGAAAAATTATACCTGTATGTACATGCAGATCTTCAAGCAACCATAATACAGCACTGTATTAACTATAAAATACTAACATTTTTAATACATAACTAAACAGTGCAATTGAGAAGTGTTTGTTTTTGAAAACCATAAAAATATCATTCCAGAATTCATTTGGTTTCCCCCGGCCACATTGAAGTGATTAAGCAAGGAAATAAATCTGATTCATTGGCTCAGACTGATTGACTGACTGACAGACTGCAGACTGACAGACATGGACAGTGACTGATTGACAGACTGACAGTTACTGAGTGACTGACAGTGACTGACCAACTGACTGACTGATTGACAGTGACTGATTGACTGACTGACTGACTGACAGTGACTGATTGACTGACTGACTGATAGTGACTGATTGATTGATTGATTGATTGATTGATTGATTGATTGATTGATTGACTGGACTGACTAGACTGATTGTCTTTCAGACTGATTGACTGACTGATGGACGGACAGATGCGGGTGGACTCAGACTGACTGATGACCCCACTCACTGACTGACTGACTGATTGATTAATTGACTTGATTGACTTGATTGACTTGATTGACTGACTGACCGACCGACCGACTGATTGACTGACTTGCTTACTGATCGATGCATGGACAGACGGATGGACTGACTGACTGACGGACCCCACTGACTGTCTGATCAGTCAGCTCTATGAGGTGGCCACACATCCAAAATTCAAGTACATCCACTTACTTTGTTGGATACTTTGTCCTTCTCAGGGGTGGGGAAAATTTTCTAGACCGAGGTGGACAATGTTGAGGAACTCCTGACCAAAGAGTTGTCCATCTACATATATAAAGATAAAATAAATAGTACATCCAAATACAGTTGGTTACACAGAAAATTCAGTACCTTTTTAGCAAGGAGCTGAGTGTCTCAACAAGCTGACACTGTAGCATGAAGCGGAGTATTTGAGTATTGCAGACATACTCAACCTGGAATGGGATGGGATGTTAGTCGATCAAATACCCCGCCAGTGTTTTGTCAAGTCTCCCTTAATTACTAACAATTCTCCTGGGTGGAAAGAGCAGTGTTAGAGTCCAGTATCTTGCACCAAGAACACAACACAGTGACCCCGGCCTGGGCTTGAACCTGGACTACTGGATCTGGAGTCTGGTAGAGCACACTTAACATTATGCCACCTCACCTCCCACAGTATAACAATAAACCACTAACACCAACCTGCATTTATTAAAGGCTTGAGTGACTGACTCCAAGGCTAAAATACGAACCACTGCACCAGGATTATAGGTTTCTAAGATTTCAATCTTTGTAGGGTACACAAAGTCAACAAACTGGAGATCTAAAAATACAAAACAAATTACAATCATATGACTTGTTGTAAATCTCGAGCTCAAAGCAGCCACTTGCATCAGCCAGGTGCCATGGCAGTCACCTTAAAGCCTAAATTTGTTATTGTAAACACAGATGGTTGAGTTTTGGAAATAATTGACCCAGTACAACGTCACTCAGCTAAATGTCTCCTATTTACCTATACGGTCGTCACTTCTTTGGGGCTTAATGCATGTAGTTTCTACTGTGTACATTAAGTCTGTACCCCCTCTATCAACAAAATTCCTGCATCCGCACTGGCCCTGTACTGTTTTTTAAGATGCTAACAAATTATTCATATTTGCATCACTGACTGTGGATGTAATTTATTTTCAAAATGTAATGTTCTTACCAACAAAATCCTCACTGATGAAATTCTTCCGAGACTTGTTAAAAGGTGGTCGAAATGACGGAGCTAAATCCCACCATGGCCCATATGTTCTCTGAAAGGTACAGTCACGTAAATAATGAAAATCTTTAATCTCGTATCCCAGATCTCCCTTGGCTATGTAGAATCAGACAGAGTGGGATCTGGGTACGGGATTAGGAAATCTTGCTGAGAGTATAGTTTTATTATTAACCGTATTTTAGTCGAATAAAATGCCTGGGGCATATATTATAAACTCAGTGTACCCTATACACTTGTCATCGGCTTCCCCGAGGGGGAGGGGGAAACATACATCCCGGGCCATACCCCCTAACGTGGGTGAATTGCCAGGGACTTTGTGGGGACTTCCCACATCAGCCCAGGGTCCCCCCCCCCCCCCCCCCCCCCTCTCAGAGAAGCTAATGACAAGTTCATTAGAGGAGACTGGTATATTTTGCAGGTTTAGACTATTTTAAACACACAGTTCAGCAGAGAGGTTAGTCTAATTGTTGGGTTAGTTTTGGCTTTCTCCCAGGCCTTCACAGTCAATTCATTCCGGTGACATATCCAAGACGGACGGGTGGGAAACGTGACCTGAAACGGATTGACCGCGGCGAAATATAGAGGCCTAGGAGCTAGGCAAGGGTTGTTAGGGTTGGATCCGCCATTGTTTAGTGACGCTATTAAAAATTAATTTGTGAAATTTTCAATTTTTTGAAATTCTGGTAGATCTCGCAAAGAGCTTTTATTCCAAAAAAGTCTACCTCAATGTAACGTCTCTAGTAGGCGTATAAAGACGAAGAACACTATTAAAAGTCCGTAAACAGTTTTAATGGCGTCTCTCCCAGACCAAAAAACGGAAAGCATGGTCCGTGCACTCATGCATGAAATCACGTGACTATGATGTACAGTTGTAACCGGAAGTCATAATAAACGGAATACGTGACACTTAAAATGTTATTTCTGTGGAAAGTTATTGAACATGAAAGATTTCCTTCATTATTTTTCTGTAATTAGCTGTTGACATTTCAGTCATATCTTCAATTATCCAATTACATACAATAATTGTCTGCGCTGCGTGGCCGATTTCATAGCGAGCGACAAAGGTTTCTCCTACCACTTCCAGAGTCAAAGCAAAGTGACTTCCATCAAATCCATTAAAAGCAAAAATGAAGTCGCCCTGTACAAATACTACCTAAAGTTAATTTTAGGTTGAATTGATTCTGCGACACAAAACAGCACACAAGTCGCTAGCGTGCGACCCACGTGCATTTATTTACTCCAATATTCGCATACTGTGCCTGTGAAACTAACTGTGGAAGATAGAATAACTTCTTACCCAGCTAATCTAATTTCTTACAGCTCAGTCGTTTGTAATCTCGTCGGTTTCATCTGATTTGAGGCGCCGTTCTGTTCGCTATCGCCTGGCTATCGTGAGTGTTTACGCGAACGTTTGTTCCTGTTACATGTTACCTGTCAAAGTCCTATTGTTAGAGAAAATTGATCCCTCTATGGTATCGATCAGAATAGACGTTTAGGTGTCATAATCTCATTCCAGGTAAGATGCCGAAAAAAATGTATTTTCCTTTTTATCTCGGAAGGAAAATTTGCCGAGCAACGTGTGCGTTTGAACTCCAAGTCGGCAGCCATTCAACCAATTTGGCTGAAATTTGGCCAGAATGATGACATACATCTCTTCTACAAAACCGTGTCTGCGAATTTTAATACTCCTTTTAATTTTAAAGCTAGAGCTTTTTTTCCACAGGGAGTGCTAACTAATTGTCACTTCAACTTCATTTGCCAATAAAAGAAAAACAAACGCACTTGTCAAAAATCTGAGACACGGTTTTTTAGCCGAACGTGTTGAGAAGCGAATGCGGTGTTAATCGTTTTCTTCTGTTTATTTCGGAGGGAGTGGAACATGATTTATAAAGACATGTACTTTTACACAAAGCTTCCCATTTTCGAAACACATTTAAGTTTATCGTTTTTTTAGTAAAAAGCCATAATCTGGAATTATTAAACTTTCAAAAAATATATGGTTTAAAGGGTTTTTATAAAAACAACTAACGCTACAGCGATCCGCGCGCGGACGGTCCTGAACGGTGGCTGATACCTTAATAAAAGGCTCTTTTAGGCTTTATATTTACATGGATTTCCACGGTGTAATTCGCTTCGAGCTTCGAAGATCGATGAAGCCTTCGCAAGGCCCTGTGCATAACGTATTACTAGTTTATAGTTACACCGAATAATTTAAAACCCACACTCGCAGTGACTCACGATCAGCCAGACAACCAAAGTCGAACTCACCAAAACAAACGCTTGTGTAAAATCGCCATAACTCGGAAAATTGTAACTATTTCCAGCCAGATTCCCTGCTGTATAACTCTTTGATCCATCACCACCGTATTGACTCGAAAAGGAAGAAACTTTGTCTGCAACTTGCCTGGCCGGGCTGGCCTCCATTTTGGAGATAAATTTAGAACACTGTAGCCGCCATGTTGGATGATAGAGGCACGGCTACATAGCTTATGGCCTGGTTACCTAGCCTTCTGGGTCTTTTTCCGGTTACTCGACAAATAGTAGAGATTGTGTCACCGTTTAAAGCCGTTTACTACGCTGTTTTCATTCCATAAACAGACATTTGGGTGGCTTGGCGATACCTTAATAGCTTCACTGCATCAACAACTTTGGAGGGTTCCTCGATCGGAGCGAATACTAATGCAGAATTCGGCCTGATGTCCAAGCGATATTCGGAATTGATAGCGGCAGAAGCTGAGTACAACTACAATATACTTACGTGGCATTGAAATCGTGTTCAAACAATATCTGCTAGTCCAAACAACAACTCAGGGCGTTCATCATGTCTTCTAAAAGGATCTTCAACATTATTGTAGTCACGTCGACGTTCTGGTTCTCCATAACGGTGTTGGTTTTAATGTTTAACAATGAAGTTACGCGCGAATCACTAACCATGTTAAACGCTCCAGTTGTCGTAGATAGCGAAAAGCATCATTATATGACTGGAGCTGGTGTGATTCCTCTACGGCCAGTAGATCATCAAAAGCACATTAAATATCCTTGGGAAAAAGACGCGAATTCTGAAAAACCTGCACAAATGGACGGGCTTTTATCAAACGCAGCGAAAGCCGTCATTGCGGGTGTACTTCCGAATAAAAACGGCGATAGTAGAACACGAGACGTTTACGATGCAAGCTTAGCTAAACGCACAAATCCCGGTGGCTTGGGAGAAGGTGGCCAACCGGGTTATTTAACGTCTGAAGAAGACAAAAAACTTGCGGAGGAACGTTTTGGAGATCACTCGTTCAACTGGGTACTCAGTGATAGAATGTCACTGGATAGAACTTTAGAGGATGTTCGAGGTGGCCGGTAAGTTTCAATTAAAGTACTTGACTATAACGTACTTGACCTAACTTTAGTTAATATTAAATGCGTTATTTTCAAAAACAGATACAGCTAGTCTGTTTTTATCTTTCTGCGCTCAGCGTGTTTATAATTAAGCTGATAAAATTTCAACAAACATTCTCTGATTGAACCCGCGGATGCTACCAGGTCTACCAGATTATTGAAATGAAAACATTCTTCAACAAATTTTTATATCAAATTTGTGATTTTCGCCAAGGAGAAATTAATATTAACCCAACCATCCAGAAATTCAATGCATTGTTTGGTTGTGTTCAATTAAAGAGCCAATTCATTTTGGAGTAAAATTTGATGAGAAAGTCTTGTAACTACTAAATAATTATAATTTGCTGCACATTTAAAATAATTTGATATCAGGGAAACCAATTTGATTGCAGCAGTAAATTAGTATTCACGGGGGTTAATTACATACATATGTAGATATTTTTTTTAAACAAAATTCTTCGAGTTCATATAATTTTGATCATGCTAAGCCTCCTGACTGGGCATTTTCAGACCGTCCACATGCATACCGGCCTGTAGGATTTAATTAATTAATTTGATGGAATAAATTATTGGGTTTGAGTTTTTGTGAAAATCAGTGTTTGTGCGCAGTGAATAATTTATTGTACTTGGAGAGAAAAAAAGATATTGCTAGGCCCCCTACCTGGATGTACATTGTATATATACAACACCTACTGTAACTACTGTAGAGGATTTATTGGAAGTTTCCAGCATTCTTTCGATCTCTATTCATCACTACGTAATTTTATCTTCCAATTTTTTTCTTTTGTCATTCTAAGTGCAATAGAACTTACAACAAAAGATTTGATGGAAAATGTTATCGATCGAGGAGGAATTGTTCAGACAAATTCATTAGCAAGTATTGTAGCTGTTTGGTCAGCTGAAAAGAGGTTCCCCTGAACTGGTACCTTAATTATTGCATAATGGCATCTCGTTGGACCTACATGTATTCACACATCAGTACTTACAAAGAATTAAGAAAACTTCTTTCACATTCATGCAAAAATGAATGACATTATTTGTAAGTTTTTATTTTATTTTAATTAGTGGTTAGTTCTCACTGTTACCTGCTGTACAGTGTAGATGCACGAGGCAAGAATCATATTTCAATCCGTGATCTTACTGTGTTGCTTCTACACGTATGACCGCCCACATGCTCTGAGACTGAGATGTATCAATAATTTAAAACTTACAATCATCAGAATTTTTTTATTTTTTTTTTATTTTTTTAAATTATTTAAATTAATAATTAATTTCATGTGTAAAATATAATTCACGAATCACGTTGAATGCAGTGCAAATGGCTCACAGGTCACATGTACTAGCTTAAAAGACAAAACATTTGTTCATATCCATCATGAATATGTAAGGTTCAAATAACGATGGTCAAATAAATTGCCCTTATCACACGTCACATAAAAAGTATAGGGGACCCTCTGTAAAGATGAAACCGTTTTACATTAAGCTTTGTTGAAACAGCTTTGTTTTCAAAATGTAATTTATGCAAAAAGCACAAATCCTATTGGTCGATGGGAGTCATGTACATGAAGCTGTGATTTTAAAAAACATAAATTGTGCACATTAACACATTGTACCTTTTTTCTTAAGTAGTGCACACCAACATGCATGTACATGTATATGTTGTGGTTCAAATGTTTTTTGGTTTAACATTTTTCAAACCAGTTTGATTTTTATTTTCCTTTGTCTAATATTCATTACCATAATCTGAAACAAAGGAAAATAAAAATCAAACTGGTTTCAAAATTTTAAACCAAAAATAAATTTAAACCACAACATACATTGTATACTAAGAAAAAAAGTTTAACATTAGGGCCAGAGCTTGATACAATCATGTACACATGTACATGTCATTTCTTTATTTGAGTTTTATTTATTTATAAAATTCATTTGATTCCAGTTCACGAGCTACATACAGTTCTACTTTTTACTACAGTTGAACCTGCTATAAGCGGACACCCTCGGGACCAGAAAAACTGTCCACTTAAGAGAGGTGTCCATTTATGGGAGGTTAAAAATGTAGTGTTTGTATATAGCTGGGACCATGACCAAGTGTACTCTTAAGAGAGGTGTCCGCCTACGGGAGGTGTCTGTTAGTGTAGGTTCGACTGTAGTATAAATTTTATTTACAGTTGTCAAGCCAAACATGATGAGTACCCCAACAAGCTGCCGACTACCACAGTCATAATCTGCTTCCACAAGGAACGACTGTCTGTCCTCCTTCGCACCATTCACAGTGTTATCAATAGGACGCCGCCTGATCTGCTGAGTGGAGTTATTGTCGTGGATGACTTCAGTGAGGATGGTATGTACATGTCAAATACACTCTATACCCAAGGGGGAAATTGTCACATAAAAAAATACCCCTGGGAAAAATGGATGACCTCAGGGGGAAGTGACATATGCTAAAAATATCCCAGGAAGAATTTGTTGGTGTCAGGATGAAATGGCTTTAATTTCTAAAATACCCCTGGGAGAAAATGGTTAATCTCAGTGGGAAATTGCATTAAAATACCCTTGGGAGAAAATGCGAGGTGGTACAAATGTATGTTAAAAATACGTGTACATTGTATGCCTGACCTCTTGGCAAAGTGGCATATAAATTATGGCTAGCTGTGTAGCTGCCGGTTTTCTCGCATGATGGAAAAATAATACCAGTTACAATGTACCCTACCCCCTCCCTCCATTCTTCTTGTGGCTTTGCCACTATTTGGAAAACTAAGTACTAGGTGAGTGCAGGCTACATGTATATTATGGCTCATTTGCAAGTCCAAACACATCCTACATATGCATGAGGGGCTGTGTCATTGGGCTGGGGACTGGGAGCCAGGGATGAAATTCAATTCCCCCTTCCCTCTTCCAGGAGGCCATGGTCCACCCCTTCTTCTTACAAAAATACTTGTTATGATAACAACACTGTGTTACTGTTTCACTACAGAGAGACTTGGCAAGCCTTTGGATGAACACGTGGAAACAATGAGTAAAGTCACAGTACTAAGGAACACAAAACGGGAGGGGCTGGTACGTGCACGCTTAAAGGGTGCTAATGCCGCCAAAGGTGAAGTCCTTACATTCCTTGACTCGCATTGCGAGGCGACCCCAGGCTGGGTGGAGCCTCTCTTGGCACGAATAGCAGCATCACGTTCCAATGTGGTGTGCCCAGCTATCGAGGTACTAAATGCTGACACATTTGCGTACCAAGGCTCCTCGAATGCTGAGCAGAGAGGCGGGTTTGGCTGGGATTTATTCTTTAAATGGAAGGGGATTCCCCCTGAAGAACAGAAACTAAGAAAGGATAACACGGATCCTATCAGGTAAGTGGCAGAACAGCTCCCTATAAGCCCTGGTCAAACGGCGCACGATAGTCGATGATAGTTTAACTCACCTAACTATCATCAACTATCATGAGCTATCATGCGCTGCGTGGTCAAACGGGAAAAACTCTCATAGACTCTCATAAAAAAATTGAGCAGGTTAAAATTTGATGAGAGCGCATGAGAGTCGACGAGAGTCGATCATAGTGCATGATCGGTCGGTGGTCAAATGAGACTCTTGACTCTCATGCGCCATTTAACCAGGGCTTTAATTACACAGTAGTCTCTCTTTGTGCACTCAAGTCTTTCTGATGTTTTTCCATCAACTTTTTCAATAGACTTCGAGATAGCATGTATATGTAGTTGATTTGAGCCAAGGGGAACAACAAATTGTTGGAGATAGCAGGGAGTTCTAGGTTCGAGATAGCCGGGAATTCGTTTGAGTTAGAGATAATATAGTTGTACAGTCATACATGTACATATGTCTGCACATTTTTTTAGAATCCTCGTAACTGCTACTGCTAACAGCACTGCTATTTTCTCGTCTGTCTTCCACACAGGACTCCTACAATGGCCGGCGGGTTATTTTCCATCCACAGGCAGTATTTCTTTGATATTGGTTCATATGACGAAGAGATGGACATATGGGGCGGAGAAAATCTTGAGCTTTCCTTCAGGGTAAGGTGTCTTTATTTCACATAGAGAGGTTTTCAATCCTGAACCAAACTCTGGCCAATCACAACGGACGAAAACAACACAAGGAACCAATCAGAACTCGAAGCAAATACACGTAACCGGCGCCAAGCGCGGGAAAACGCGTGCGTGGTTTTAGTTTAGTATCTTATTGGTTGAGAAAGACAAATAAAAACAAAGAGAGCGCGAGTCACTAACGTAATAATCAAACACAAAATAAACAGTGCGCGAGTCACTAACGTAACAATCAAACACAAAACAAACAGTGCGCGAGTCACTAAAGTAACAATCAAACGCAAAACAAAGAGAGCGCGAGTCACTAACGTAACAATCCAACACAAAACAAAGTGCGCGAGACACTAACGTAACAATCCAACACAAAACAAACAGTGCGCCAGTCACTAACGTAATAATCAAACATAAAACAAACAGTGCGCGGGTCACTAACGTAATAATCAAACATAAAACAAAGAGAGCGCGAGTCACTAACGTAATAATCAAACGCAAAACAAAGAGAGCGCGAGTCACTAACGTAATAATCAAACATAAAACAAAGAGAGCGCGAGTCACTAACGTAACAATCAAACACAAAACAAAGGGAGCGCTAGTCATTTGACGTGATTTTCAAGGTCATACAATGGTTTTGTTTCTGCAAGTTTGTTTCCTTTATATGATTAAGAATCATTTTTGGGCATTTAATTTGCCAGGTATGGATGTGCGGTGGACGCCTGGAAATCGTGCCCTGCTCACGTGTCGGTCACGTGTTCCGCAAGTACACAAGTCCGTACAAATTCCCGGATGGAGTGGAGAAAACGCTTAACAAGAATTTCAACCGACTGGCGGAAGTCTGGATGGACGAGTACAAGGAACTTTACTACAACAAGAAGCCACAGGCGCGAAACATGGAATACGGAGACATCAGCAAGCGCGTGGAGTTGAGAAAGAGGCTGGGATGCAAGAGCTTTAAGTGGTACATAGAGAATGTGTACCCGGATATTCAAATGCCCGAGTTGAATCCGCCTGCTAGCGGTGAGGTGAGGAAAAACTTGACGAAGCCGTCCTGTTTACAAACAAATTATCACATTTGAACCTAGTTATATGGCCTAAGCTCCCACGAGTCTCCTGTAGCTCAGTGGTAGTGCGTCTAACCGATGTGCGGAAGGTCATAGGTTCGACTCCTGTTGGGAGAACTCGGAATTCGTTTTTTTGAGTAGCTTGTGTCACTGACTGAATGATATCTTTCTCAAAATTAATTATCTTTACTTTTTTTACTTCATCCAAAGGAGCAAGTGGCATTTATCTTAAATATTCGTTAAATTATTCGTAGAGCTTTCGTTTTTTATGAACCAATCACTTCTGGTATTTTTCTCATTTATTTAGCTCTTATTTTGAGTTTTCCTTGGATTTAAAGTTAATTTTGTACGTCGCAAATAAAAGACTTAATATATCGTGACATAGCTTCTTTAAGGACATGCGTTCTATCGGGAAAAAGGTACTTGTTCTACTTCTGTTTTGTGGTTTAGCCGCAGGTAATCAAAGCGTGCAAAAGAGTTTAGCCAGCGAAAGTAAGTTAATCTTGTTTTTGTTTCCTGCTTGAAAAGGTTCGTAACCCCGCCAGTGGCTACTGTCTGGACTCGCTTGGAGCCAAACCCGAGCACTCGGCACGGATGGGAGTTTATAGCTGCCATGGACAAGGAGGAAATCAGGTTTGTATTGTGATGCAAATTCTCCTTAAGATCTTTGTACACTTCTAGTGGTAACAGTAGAGAGTATTTGATTGTAGATCAAGGGAAGTTTCCCGCTTGTATTACAGTGAAAAGCACCCTATCGTTGCCACTCGACAAAGTTTTTAATTAATTTTTGACAACTTTCTGATGGCTTCCATTTAAACTAGCAAATCAAATTGCAAGAACTGTGGGAGGCGTAGATGTCAGAACTCGGACGTGGAGCGATGGAAGGCGATTGTATTCGCAGGCTAAATAAAAACATGTACTGTGTGACTCGTAAATAATTCGTCACTTTCAACAAAGAAAATCATAACCGTGTCGGAGGTTTGGATACCTGGTACATAGATTTTTACGATTTTATTTCTACGTTTACTCCTTAGTTTTTGTTTCGATTGAGAAGATATATCAAACACTCGAGACAGAGATTTCATCACATTTCCAAACACTTGTCAATTTCGGTGTGTGGAAATCGGATGAAGCACGCACACGTGGTTGATAAAGAATCTCATGTTTTCCTGTTTAGATGCTGATCCTGTCTTCAAGAGGTGAGTTGATATTTGAGGAGGAGAACTGTCTGGACGTGTCCAAGTCATATGCTGGTGCACCTGTGGAGATTCTTAAGTGTCACGGAATGGGAGGCAACCAGAAATGGGAACACGACAAGAAAAACGTGAGTTTATACATTGGATACATGTAGTGTCCTTTTAACCCTTTCACACCCAAGAGTGCTAAGTTCAAAATTGTGGGGAAAATTTGAATTTTGTTTTGCAAAATTGTCAAAAACAAACAGCACCACTTGAACGTACTGCTCAATAGCTTTTATTTGAATGGTCACACACTAGGGTTTCATCCACCGACTCAAAAGTTAGAACCACATTTATTGACGCAAGGTGTGATTCTGGGAGCGAAAGGGTTAAAAAGTAAAGCCGCACTTGAGCCAAACTGGCCCACACTGCCAGAGCTTATCCCGGTTTCTGTAGCATGAAGCCGACTAGGAGTATTGCTACTCCCCTGGATGGGGTGCCAGTCCATCACAGGTTACCCCCAGCATTTTGTCGCCGGCACCCATTTATACTCCAGGGTGGAGAGAGGCACTGTGAGAGTAAAGCATCTTGCCCAAGAACACAACACAGTGACCCCGGCCAGCGCTCGAACCCGGACCGCTTGATCCGGATTCCAACGCGCTAACTATTTTAAAAGCCACTGCGCCTCCCTAGAGAATGTGTACTCTCTTTGAAATGTAGCGTTTCTCTTCATTACTAGGGAATCATCAAACATTCGAGTACAGGCCAGTGCTTGGATCGAGGAACAGAAGGCAATCAATATGCTGTGATGAATCCCTGCGATGGACGAGATACCCAGCGATGGGTGTTCTCAAAGTACAAAGCCGCGTAACAATATTATTGGTACACTGTCCACCACCCTGACAGATATCTTTACCGCTTAGCGCGCGTCAAAAATATTTAGTAATGTTAATAGGACTAAGTAGGCTAATAATAATTCTGGGCTCGGTCGAGCAATTTTAAATCGGACGAGCTCATTGCGTTATAGAAATAACTATCGCGGTTATCCCTGAATTGTAGGTCACGCATATCTGTTACTGGCTAATAACAAAATTATAAAAAGTTATATTATTACTATTATATGGTCAACTCCCGTTTTCACGGACACCCTCGGAACTACTGTAGGAATACAGTCGAAGCTCCCGTAAGCGGACACCCTCGGTAAGCTGAAAAAGTGTCCGCAACTGGAGCTGGCCGCTTACGAGAATGTGTAAATACAGAGTTTGTATGAGCCAGAGTTCAAACGGGGCTCTGTCAAGGCGGCCGTAAGTAGAGCTGTCCGTTTACGAGAGTGTCCGCTCAGAGAGCTTCGACGGTACAGAGTTTGTATGAGCTAGAGTTCAAACGGGGTTTTGTCAAGGCGGCCGTAAGTAGAGCTGTCCGCTTACGAGAGTGTCCGCTCAGAGAGCTTCGACTGTACAGAGTTTGTACGAGCTAGAGTTCAAACGGGGTTTGTCAAGGCGGCCGTAAGTAGAGCTGTCCGCTTACGAGAGTGTCCGCTCGGAAAGGTTCCACTGGTCAACTCCCGTTATAACGGACACCCTCGGTTCTGTAATAATAATATATTAAAAATATTAAGTAATTAAATAGCGAGAGTCCGTAATAGCCGGAGTTTTTCAGTAAATGTTCTGTAAATTTGGCCGGGACTTCAGCATGTATGCCTAAACATACACGGTTTACTCTGTCAATTCTACGCTGAGGAACCCACTCGAGTGTACTGTTCAATTCACACAGTTCAAAATAGGGCAAGCAATCAAATTCGAGAATTTTGTTGTCGGTACGATGGAATAAAAAAACGGTTTGCGAATGGATGTAGAGACGTGAGAATTGTCAGGTACAGTAGCTTTTTATCTTATCTGCAACTTTGTTGCATCACTTTGTTCATTTCAATTGTAAACATTAAGCTCGGAGCTAAAAGAGGATGAGATTTCAAACTATCCCTCTCGTTTGGCCTGAAACTCTCATGCGCTCTCGTGCAATTTGAACCTGCGCAATTTTTTTTTCATGAGAGTCGTCGAGAGTTTTCTCTCGTTTGGCTCGAGGTGATGATAGTCGATGAGAGTTGAAGAAAACTCTCATGAGAGTCAACTCTCAGCCGCTCTCATCCTCGTTTGGCCGGGCTTAGAGTATACAGTCGAACCCCGATTAAGCGGCCACCCTCGGGGAAATGGCAAGTGGCTGCTTAATAGAGTTGGCCGCTTAATCGGGGTTTTATTTACAGTATTATACTGATATTGGGACTTTGATAGCTGGCCGCTTAATCGGGGTTGGCCGCTTTAATAGGTGGCCGCTTAATCGGGGTTCGACTGTAGTTCAGTAATGGTGCCGTAAGTAAATGCGTGATATGATGGTACTTGTATATAGCGCAATATTACGGATGTCCCATTGCGCTTTACATACATTTGCGAGATTTAGATCGGACGTCAGCTTGCAAGGGTGCACCTGGCTGCCGATATCAGTCTATTTATGACCTCGCCTCGCCCGCCTATCCCTAGGCTCGATTTCCGCTGCTTTCTCGAGTCCGGTCTTCCATAGTTAATAGAGGGAAATGGTTATGAAGCCCGGAAAACTTCAAAGGAGCAAACAAAGAGGCCAAGATATATGTTGGAAGGTCCATGACCGTGCACATCTTTTGTTTTGCGCTCATACACTATGCATGAATTACGTAACCGAAACGTTTCTATTGGTTAGTTGCTTGAACACACGTAAGCACCTATTGTATTTGTCAGGTTTTGTGCACGGTCAACCCCCAAAATAGCGAACAAAAACATATAACAAAGAACTTTGCTGGGCTTCATAACCGTTTCCATCTATTAACTATGGGTCTTCGTTTCTCGAGCGTGGACTCATTTTCCCGAACAGCAGCTGGTAATCGAGCCGAGCCTATCCCAAAGTAAGCAGAGACAGTTATGCTGTAGGAAAGTAGATATAGTAAATTTTTAGAACAAATGAAATTGGATTTTGTAATGATTTTCATGTATTGATACCATAGATAGATTTTTAAAATTATTCCATATGAAATTCAATATTGTTATTGTAATACCTTCAAGATAAAATGTTTAAAGTGACGGAGGTGAACGTCGGAAATTTGGAAAAGATCCCCTAAAAGGTACCAGAATCTCGTTTTCTGGATGTGGCTCGGATTCATTTTTACCACTAAGAGGTGCCACTTCTAAAACAAAACTAGTTTCTGTTATATTTTTATCGGCTTTACGCTGAAGTTTTTGCCTAATTTAGCTGAGCATCTCGCGTTTAGATATTTCTCCGTGTCAGAACTATAAACCAGTCGGGGAAACAAGTGCCGTTTTTGGCAAATCTTCGTTGAAGCACTCGAAGAGTTTCCGATTCTTATTATCCAATCAAGAACAGCGCGAGTACTCGCGAGTACTCCAAACATAGCGCAATGAAGATTACGTCATGTTGCTTAGCAACAGTCCCGTCTTGCGCTCAGCTGGTACTTATTCCCCCGACTGTAACTTGTACCTAGCCTGCCAACCTGAACGAACTGGAAATCAGGCGATTTTTCAAAACAAACTGGGGGATCTCTGTTGAAAGCTGGAGATTCACTAGAAACACATATTAAATATTGTAACAAATGCAATAAATTCATGGTCTCTTGCACAGCCGTCACGCAACGCTTCTCTC
This sequence comes from Desmophyllum pertusum, assembly GCA_029204205.1. NCBI lineage: Eukaryota > Metazoa > Cnidaria > Anthozoa > Scleractinia > Caryophylliidae > Desmophyllum > Desmophyllum pertusum. The sequence continues at coordinate 62,945 of MU825914.1, forward strand.
CCAGGGGAGGACCGTTGCGTGACGAACCAAATAACGGCTGTGTTGGAGAGTAAGAATTGTTTATTAATGATTTGTACATTTTTAACGAAAGACAAATCGATTCGTGATATTAAAAATAATTTGATTCGACTCTTGTAGTCAATTGCAGTTCTGTATTTAAATCAGTACGTGACTTGTATAACCTAAAACAAGAAATATTTTCCATTTATGATGCTAATTGCACTCTGGCAAGAGAGTACAAGGCATACTCTGTTGATTACGGTCCCCGTCACTCTCAAAACATAGAAAAACCATTAACAATTTCTGAGTTTACCTCGGTTTCAAGACGAGGCCAAGTGTAGGGAAAAAAATAGGTGCGCACTGTGTGTATGTGTGTGGACCCAAGAAGCCTCTGTATCCAAGGTATGCTGAAGCTAAAATAAAAGTTGTCAAAAAGCTTTTAGCAATCAGCATAGCGCATCGATTAAATCAAATGTGTGTTTTGAAGGTTAAGCTAATTGAACAGATAAAATCATATTCATTTCACAGATGACTCTATGCAATATGTTATCACAAACAAGAATGTACATGTATCTTCGTTGCTTCGCTGAGGCAGGCGTCCAATAGACCTTTCTCCAAAATGGCCGCCGCAAAGTTGAAAACTGGAAAATTTAGAGGCGTTTGTATGACCACGCCCCTAAATTTTCCAGTTTTCGACTTCCGTTTTCTCGACTCAGGTAGAACCTAACCTAACGAAACTTCGTACGATTACCAAACAAGAGGTGGTCTTTCAGGTGGTCTTTGATTTCCCGCTCAGTTTAATATGAATTTGCGGCGACCATGTCCATTCACGTAGACCCACAAACAGACAAACAAATCCATTTGTTGTTTTATTCAGTGCTCGTGACGTAGTGCGGGGTTACACGATACTTCGTGCAGGCCCACACAAAAAATGAAAACGAGTTTGATTTGCACAGCCTGTCCCAGTCTCATTGTGGGGAACGGGCAAAAATACGCGGGAACTAAGAAAAAGAGACTAGGGAGAGAGGTGAGCGTCATTCTTCCTTAGCTCATTGTTCCCGTTTTACCGGTTTTTAACCCGGCCTCGTTTTGAAACAGAGGCAACGCGATCGCCATTTCAAAGGAGACGGATATACTGACGCACTTCGGAGTAAACAATAAAACAATTGTATATTGCAAATTAAGTTTTTGAAATTCAATGGAAGGTGAATATTTAAACAATGATAAATAATGTTTATCTAGGCACTCTTCTAGAGAGCTTTTTTAAACATCTACGTCATATAAAGTCTTTTAAAGTGAATATTGTTATCGACTTTTTCCAAAAATAGGTAAAAGAGAAATTCGCCCTTGTACTGCTGGAATAACATAAAGATGACAAAGAACCATGTTAGAATGGTTACTATAAATTCATACAATTGTTTGTAACTATTTAAATGAACATTTTTCGTCAACGTGTAACGAAAATTTAGTTACGGATACTCCGTGACTCAGGAGTCTCTTCGCGACTATAAACACTGAACCAAATACCATTTAATTATTGTTACAAACTTTGATTTTCTTATTTCGCCTGCTCTGTTAACAATTTTTGTCGAGAATTTCCATATCTATGGGTGAAATTCTATTTAAATACGACAAATGTTCCCGTAGCCAAGGATCAGAAGCTTGATTTCTAAAATCAACATCGGGACACGAACAACCTCTTTCTGCTCCAGCTTGCATTTTGATTACAGTACTGCAGTCGCTCTTTGATCGGTACAATTGTCGAGTCTTTAGCTCGTGTTTTTCGTAAAAACCCGACAAAAATGACAAGCTTTTCCGTCTGTTTATCGCGCCGTCTTCGAGATTTTTTGCGAAGGTTTGTTCACCCGGGAAATCAATTGAATTCCAAGGGAGTAGGCTTTCTCTTGTTGGAGATCTGAAATCATCATGCGATCCTTCGCTGCTACTCGATAACATCTCTCCTTCGGCTTTTCCTTCGCTCGTCTTATCTTGAATTTCAACGCCGTTTTCCACAGCCGTAGGCGTTTCCTTAACTGAATAATAGCTGTCATGAAGTTCTTTGCTCCTACCGGAAAATTCACTTGCCGTTTCATACTTTGCGCTGTCGCTTTCATCCTGTGCTTCCGATGAGGTCTCGGCTTTTTGGTTTGGCGCCTCGCTTGTTCCATGCCGATTTCTGACATCATTTTGAACCTCGCTGATTTGATCTTCAGCTCCCGTTTCCGCCCGGCGTCGCTTGAGAGTCATCCCTTCACTTTTCAAGCTCTTCCGTCCTCGAAGAACCGCTAAAGAATCGCTCTCTCTTGACTCGACCTTCGAAAAAACAACATGGAAGAAGTATACTAAAGATTTGCCGATATCCCTGGCGAAATTCCTCTGTACGAAGCGCGTAGATCAATGGATTCATGGCGGAGTTTAAGAACCCCAGCCAGTAGGCCGCCACGGAGAAGTACTTTGGCAGTTCATGCCCTGCTAGAGTTGCGTAAATGGTTAGAACGGAAAACGGTGTCCAACAGGCCAAGAAAACCGCTAGAATTATGAACAGCGTTATGGTGATACGTCGTTCGTTCAAGAAAGCCGATTGTTCCTCGCCGAAGGAGTGGCTCCGAACGCGTTTCGTGTGAACTTTCACGGTTCGGAAAATCTTCAAATACGAGAAACTCATGATCCCTAGCGGTATCACAAAACCGCAAATGATGATAAACAGGCAGTTTGTTAACTCGCTGACTTTTTTCTCACGAGGGACTTTGACAGAGCACTGCGTACGCCCAGGAATATGCTCGTATTGATTCCAACCAAGAATCGGCGTTAGAGCCGTTAGTAATGCTTGTAGCCAAACCCAGGCGACTGCAAATAGCGTCTTCTTTCTCGTGAATATTTTCCTCTTCGTCGGTTGCACGACCCCAATATATTTTTGGATGCTAATTGCAGTCAACGTCAATATGGACGTTAGAAGGAAGAACACGTTCAAAAAGCCGTTTATCTTGCACAACGCGCTGCTAAAAATCCACTCTTGGGTCACGGCGGTTACCAAAGAAAACGGCATGCACAATAGAGCCACGGAAATATCCGTTAGACTTAAATTCACGATGAAAATGTGCGTTTCTGTACGACGAAGATCGCGACGGCGATACACTACCGCAATGACAAGAAAATTCCCAATGATTGCCATTAACATGATGAAAAACAAGATCGCGGCTTCTAGGATTCCAATCCATTTCGGATCCATTTCGTTCTGACCGGATTGAGATGCGCTCGCTGTAGAATTACTTGTGTTATTTTCCATAATGGTGCGCCTCCTTGTATAATCGCAGTTCTAAAACGTGAGGGCTCTGCACTTAATTTGCGCCAACGCTAAATTAATTTCACCAAGCTGACATATAACTGAAACGTCTATGTAGACTCAAGTTGTTCGGACAATCGGCTTTCCTTTGTTCGCGTGACAAGGTCAGGTTGGACACGCAAAAGGAGCATTGGTTTATTTGAACGCTCGGGTAAGTTTGATACGTATGACACGAGCCGTCCCACTGAGTGTCAAATCTGTGTAAACACTCGATGAAAAGAGACCTGACGTCTCTATGCAAATGATTGAGCTCAAATCAAAACACTGCCGATTAGTTAGAACTGAAATCGTTCGTATTATATGTAATTCAAGAATCGCATGGTTAACTAATCGAACGAGCAGCCCCAACAATTACCTAGAACGGTCGAAACGTGTCCAATGAATCGCGTGCATATTAGCACAAAGAAAGGCTTAATTCGCCGGTGCGGAGGTGTTTCGAATCCGGCGTTTTATCTTTCACATGAAAATCACTTTTTTTCAATAAAAGCCCGTTTTTTTAATTATTATCGTTGGCCGACAAAAATAAAAATAAAAAATAAAAACAAACCAGTAAAACTTGCCGCCAGTAATCATAATCCGAATTTTCGTCCTAAAAGATGAGTACCTTTCGACTTAAATAAAGATTGTCATTTCAGATATTTCATAGCGTAAGAATCCACCTGCGTGTTGCCAATTAGCTTGTTGTAACTTTCGCTTGTTTCTCATTTCCTCGGGATTTATTGCCTTGCACCGCAGGTAATACTACAAGTTATAACCTTGCCCCACCCACTTGACGGGCCGTACTAATCAGAATCGATCACGAAACATATTGCAACAAATAAAAAAACGCGTAAATTTTTCACCGTTACATTTCATATCGATGACAACACGCTTTCTTACACGTGAAAAAGAAGCTTAATTTCCTAAAATTATCACTTTTAAGATTTTAATATGACAAGCCTAATGAACCTGGAAAATTTAACGTCGACGAGTTTTGAGACGAAAATGTTGCAAAATCAAACAATGAAACAAATTAGGCTCCGAAAAAAAAATGATTAAACGGCAAAATTAAATGAACACGCTGTAATATATGTCAGATTCCGAGAAAAACAAACAAAGATTCAGAAGCGGCAAAATAATAGCGATTTTATCGAGCCGCTAATTTCACTAGCGTTTATTTGAAACATTTTCAAATATCACTCAGGAGATTTGAAATTTTTTTTTTCTTCGGGAAGCCATGCTAAAAACGCCAGTGAAATAGATCAGTTTCGTGCTTAATATTAGATTTATCAGTCAGATTTAAAGGATCTATGTAATGAAAATAATAATCTTCAAATCGAACGAAATCTCAAATATTGTAAATCTAATACACTCGAAGCTCCCGTAAGTGGACATCCTCGGGAAGCAGAAAAAGTGCCCGCAACTGGAGCTGGTCGCTTACGGGAATGTCTAAATAATACAGAGTTTGTGTGAGCTAGAGTTCAAATGGGGTTTTTTCAAGGCGTCCGTAAGTAGAGCTGCCCGCTTTCGAGAGTGTCCGCTCAGATAGCTTCGACAGTACAGAGTTTGTATGAGCTAGAGTTCAAACGGGGTTTCGTCAAGGCGGCCGTAAGTAGAGCCGTCCGCTTACAAGAGTGTCCGCTCAGATAGCTTCGACAGTACAGAGTTTGTATGAGCTAGAGTTCAAACGGGGTTTCGTCAAGGCGGCCGTAAGTAGAGCCGTCCGCTTACAAGAGTGTCCGCTCAGATAGCTTCGACAGTACAGAGTTTGTATGAGCTAGAGTTCAAACGGGGTTTCGTCAAGGCGGCCGTAAGTAGAGCCGTCCGCTTACAAGAGTGTCCGCTCAGATAGCTTCGACAGTACAGAGTTTGTATGAGCTAGAGTTCAAACGGGGTTTCGTCAAGGCGGCCGTAAGTAGAGCTGTCCGCTTACAAGAGTGTCCGCTCAGAGAGCTTCAACTGTATCAGTATACCCGTTGTGTCAGTTTTGCAGTTGTCCTGGACAATTAGATTTCCTACTTTGAAATTCAATGTGCAACCTTACCATCAGGACCTTCGTCCATGGTTTTTACTTCTTATTAAATAATATACATGAACGATAAAAATGTCAATCAGTCAGTGACACAAGCTGCTCGGGGGAAAAAAATGTCCGAGCTCTCCCAACATGCCAAAGGTCATAGGTTTCAGCGTCGAACCTATGACCTTCCTTGCACCGGTCGGACGCTACCACGGTACAGGAGACTCATGGGAGCTACGATTAGATTTTTCGATGAGTGAGAATTTGTTGAAAAAAAAAATGATGGTATATTGTAAGCTTGGTAGAAATATACACATGTAAATACACATGAAAAAAATATACACGTAGTTTACTAAGGTGAGATTAACACCAGAGTACTAGGAAATAAAGCTAAAAGGAACGGCCGAGAGATTGAGACGGATTACAAACGACGACATCGTAAAGAAGTGCAGTCGAACCTCTGCTAACGGACACCTCCCGTAGGCGGACACCTCCCGTAGGCGGACACCTTCCGTAGGCGGACACCTCCCGTAGGCGGGCACCTTCCGTAGGCGGACACCTTCCGTAGGCGGACACCTCTCGTAAGCGGACACTTAGTCATGTTCCCAGCTACATACAAACACTACATTTTTAACCTCCCATAAGCGGACACCTCTTTTAGCGGACACTTTTTTCTGGTCTGAGGGTGTCCGCTTACGGGAGGGTCGACTGTACTGTTAATTCAGTCTTTTAAGTACCAAATAAGAAATTAAGCGCCTGCCCGAAAAATTATCGGAAAAATTTTGGCGCGTCAATTTGTTTCGTATCAAGAAATGGTCTACTGTCCATTGCGCATGCGACCACAGGTAATCAAAGCGCTGTATGATAGTTTGTATGGAACTGGAATTCGATCGAAAATAATTTTCACTTTTCCTTCGAAAAGTTGTAAATAATGTGAATTAAAGTGTTGAAAACTCGCCTGTTAACGTTGTCTTTTCCTGTGTTCTTATCGCTTCTGGGAGCCTCGTGGAGGCCGTTTTAATTGGGCGAATTCCTACTCAATAGTCCCAGAAGCGATAGAAACACAGGAGAAGACAACAGGTGAATTTTCAACACTTTAATTATATTTACACTATTTACAACTTTTCGAAGGAAAATTGAAAATTATTTTCGATCGAATTTCACATTCATACACACTCTTATACAGCGCTTTGATTACCTGTGATGCGACTTCACAATTGACCAACAGATTGACAAATAGAGTGACCAAATGATTGACTAACAGATTCACCACCAGATCGACGCCCCGATTCACCACCGCGTAGACCACCATATTCACCACCACAATGACCAGCAAATTGACCACCAGACTGACCACCAGACTCACCTTCGTTCCCAGGGCTTTTCCCTTCTAAATTTTGCGGGGCGGGAAAAGACCCTGGCATCGGCCGGTCACGTGTCCATCATAAATATTTCATAGAACACTAATTTATGCAACCGCAGATTTAATCCTCTATTGTTAGAGAGTCGTAGTTGCAGCCCCTGTCTGAAACGTACATGTCGATGAATAAAAAAATAATAAAGTTAATAAAATTGTTCAAATATTTCATTTACAACTGGGGCTGCAACTACGTTGGTGTAAACTGTTTTGCTGAATATATTTCAAAGCAGTTTTTGTAATATTTTCAAATAGCAAATGTGAAAAATACAAATTTTGTCATTTTAACTAGTTTAATAATTAACCAATTTGATGCCTTCAAATGCTCCAACTTGAAAACGTTTTACATTTCTGTGATTTTTAATCACTGACAACTCATCCTAAAAGAAATAAAGCCATTCATACACAATAATTATTTTTATTTTTATTTTTCAAAATGTCCCATTTTTGCCGGTGCTGATACCTCAATTAAAAGAACAAACTAAAAGGATAAATGACAAAATGGAGACGAGATGTCCCAAGACAAAATATATTTTGTTTCCATTGTCGTTAACTTAGAGATTAGGTATAGTCACAAAGTTTCATAAAAACTCTCCTTAGACTTGGAAGCCTCGAGGAACAACTCGGTATAACTAACATGTCCGTGCACATAACACAACACCTCATATGTATAGCTAGAGGTTAATTATCCTAACTACAATTTCTGTTTATAAATGTTTTTTCAATTAATTACGATGTGTCATATACCTCCTTATTGTTTCATATTTCGCGTTACTTTTTATCTATAATTTCTGGACTGATGTGATACTCAGATACTATTCACCTCCCGACTTCGGTGAATAGTTATTAAATATCAACTTACAATGTACTGTTTGTTGCACTATTAGATTAAGTCATCGAGACCGGAATTTATTACATTGACTTTTGCCTTTGCAATTTGTAATTGACAGCTTTTAAAAAACTTTAAACTTAAGTTATTTCGGAGTAAAAATATATTTACAATTACCTCTGATATGACATTTGTTTATACAATCACTTTGCTGACTAAATTTTTCGATCATTCCGATACAAAACGTCTAGCATGGATTTTTTGAAATACGAGTTATTATAAAAGCTGCTATGATAAAAGAAGTTAAACCACCTCCGATCCGCTAGTAAAAATAAATATTCATTTCTTTTCCTTCGAGTATTAGGGATTTTTCATTTTAACGCGCGGTGTCGATTTGGTGATGGCAGGTGTTCAATCCCATACTTCCCGTCATGTTAGCATTTCACAACGCGCGAAAACTGCTAACTACGAATTAGCGTCCTTAGCAAAGACTCTCTATCTGTAGTTAAGGTTCACTTCCCTTAACAACAATTCACTGCGGTCATGTGTCTCTTCACAGTCGCCTAGTAATCCCTGTGAAGTAAACTGAACAGAAGCTAGCTAAATGATTTTGTCGGATTAATATTAACATTTCCTTTTCTTTCTTTCTTTATGGAAACAAATGTTCAATTGTGACTACATGACGTCATATTTTTCAAACAACGAGTACCTTTCCAATCTTATAATGACGACCTACAAAATCTACAGCAATGCGTCCCTCAGTAGTCACTGTCATCCCTTGTAAGGAATCAAACTCTTTTTCATAGATTTGAGTGCTGCGCACAAACTCACCATCTTTGGAGTATATTTGCAACTGCAGGCGTTCTTCCTCTCCTACGGCAATGACGACATGTTCACTTTCCCGGTGAAATGCAATTCTAGGAAAGGTATGATCTTTTTGGATTTTTACTTTAAACTTGTTAAGATGGTCACCTTCTTCACTGAATATATGAACATAGCAATCTCCGCTCGACACATCTAAGTCCGATACCAGAACACGGCCATCATTAACAGCAATGATATCGCAAGCAACCTTCAATATTCCTTCTCCAAAACTGCGAACAAACTGTCCATCAGGCTCGTACACGTGAACTATGTCCTTTCCCGCACATATCCACAGTACCAGCACTTTGCCACTATCGTGGATTGTCAGCCTTCCCCAGTAGCTTTTTCCTTCCACAGAAAACTCGTGATGCAGGCCAGCGGTGTCATTAAATACCAAAATGGCATGCTCAGAACTCTCAACCCCAGACCTCTCCGCTTCCACCAGTACATAGATGTTGTCATTCATGTCAGTGGCTACATCAGCAATTTTTATAAAATGTATTTTTCCGTCATCAACAGGAAGACTGAAATGATTCATAAACTTGCCGCTGCTGTCAAACACCTTCACGTTACGATCCCCATAGTCTCCTACAGTGAATTGTCCGTTGGAGTTTGTAGTGATTCCCCGAGGTTCCTTCAGCTTGTGCTCCTCTTCACCCTCCTGACCAAATGACCATGGTGTTACAAAGCAGTGATCCATGCCCTGTTTACGCAGAACTTTTGTTACTCTTTCGTCACGCAACGGATCAACTTTGTCTTCGCCGGTATCAACAGCAGGCCAGATCCAGAGGTGTGCGTCTTCACCGACTGCTTGCGTGACATCGTAGATAGCACGATTCACGTGACAGACACTGGAAATGATTTTCCTACGTTCTTCTTTACTAAAAAAGCCCTTTACTGCCTGGATGCCTTTCTTGAGCTGAACAGCAAAACTATTCTGAACTGCAGACAGACAGTTCAGCTGTTTAATGCACACTCTACATGGTGCTATGGCGTCCGCGGGATTGTCTACTGTCTCTAGTATTGTCGCCATAACTCCATATTGCATTGCTAGAATGCGGTCAGACGTCGCTAGAGCTTCATTAGCGAAGGCCCTTGTTGCTTCCTCGCGAGCTTTTTCGAATCTCTTCTTTGCATTAGAGAGCTTCCTCGTAGCTGATTCATCCAGGCCAGTAAGTGTCAAGTTTCTCATTCCTTCAGCGAGAGAGAATGCCTCAGCATAAGCCGTCTGTGCTGTTACCGCGCCGTACTCGCTTCTGGACCTTTCCTGGTCAAAAACTTCATACAGCAACTCGATTCCTTCTTCAAAGAAGCAGATACTCGCTAGCAAATCTTTCCTTGATAATCCATCCAACTTCGATTTGATATCATCGATTTCACGCACGATCAAGCGACGGAATTTCTGATCTGTTACATCACCATCTTTCAGCTTCTCTGCTGCCTTATCTCTGCCTTTATTCACAAGCAAGCCAATAGTGGCTTTAAACACGGCTGTTACAATCGAACTCATTCTTTTCTTAGAAGATAGATTCAAAAGTTTTTGATCTTTTGATATGTTGTCATGGCGTAATCTTTCAGATTGAATTTCACGTCACAGGCATGTCACATGAGTTCACGTGAGATATGTTTACACCTAAGGTTACTATTTTTAGCCGCTGATATAAAATTTAATTTGCGATTTTTCTTCCCCAAGATTTTAGCAACTATTTAATTTAGGGATTTTTTTTTCAATTTTGGGGGATTTTTGTATTCTCAACTGAACATTAATTTAGCGAATACTTAATAGATTAGCGATTTTGTCCAAAAATCTTTTTTCACTTGCATGTAAATATGCCGGCGGAAGTTATCAGTGAAAAAAATGGAGAAAATGTTTCAGCACAAGCCGCTTGAGTATGCTATTACCGCGCCGTACTCGTTTCTGGACCTTGCCTTGTCAAACACTTCATACAGCAACTCGATTCCTTCCTTGAAGAAGATGATACTCGCTAGCAATTCCTTGATAATCCATCCAACTTCGACTTGATGCCGTCAATTTCACGCACGATCAAGCCACGACATTTCGTATCTGTTACATCGCCATCTTTCAACCTCTCTGCTGCCTTATCTCTGCCTTTATTCACAAGCAAGCCAATAGTGGCTTTAAACACGGCTGTTACAATCGAAGACATCTCAAGTAAAGAACTTTGAAACTGTTCTGCTAAGTCACAAGCGCAGTATTCATTGCAGTGGGGTTGTAAACAGCGTAATGATCAAATTCCACAAGGTCCTGACTACAAATTAGATTTCGTAACAAAGACCTCAGTGCCTCACATGGCTGACTCAATGTTTGTCAACTTGCACAGTTAAAATGGGAGACTGGAAACTTTGTCTCGAGTACTGAAAGAAGGGTTGTCAAAAGGTTGATTTATAGGAGGTGATAATAATAACACATGTTTTAAGTTTCTTTTAGTGGCTGGTTCCTTAATCAAACGCTGATAAACACTTGAAACATCGGAGAGCTAAAACAAAGCTAACAATTATTTTATAACGGTACAGTGATCTGAGTAATTTAGCCTCAGGCTCAGTTAGAGCAGGGCCTTTTTCATTTGTAGCTTAGCACTTTTTCAAAATCTCGCTTACACCAATATAATTCAAAGAAATTATTTAAACTGCATTTCCAGGAATGCCGGTTCCATTTGCGCAAACATTTGAGAAGGGCTTCAAATTCCCCGATGTTAATGAAAAAAAAGAATAATTTCATCTTAAAGCCAAATCAAATTCCAGGCCAGAGTGCACAAAACATACCCTATTTCAGATCAAAATGGTCAAAATCTAGACCCTATTTCTTCCAACTGGTCCTTTTTCTCAGAAGAATGCGATCGCTTGAAATTACTGTTTTCTCGACTTGAATACCCGTTAATTAACTCTACCATCACTCGCTTTGTTTCCTTGAAAGTTTCCGTTTGTTGCTGATAGATCAGATCCCGTTCGCGTTGTTCTTCCCTTCAAATATCAAGTCTCAGCTAACATTCTTCGCGATCAACTCAAAGATTTGAGCCAGAAGATTCATGTGACTATTCAACCCGTATTTGTCAGCCACAAGATCGAACAGGATCTTAACTCGCGTGAAGCTAAGCCAACCATTGTGAACCAACAGTGTCTTGTTTAAAAATTTGAATGTAGCCTGTGTGATGCGGGTTATGTTGGATTCACAAGCCGGCATTTGCATCAACGTGTCGAGGAACATAAATATTCTTCTTCCTCCATTGGCAAGCATTTTCGTGACATGCATTGTTTGATTTCTAAAGATCTCAGCAAGAATTTCAGCGTGTTGAAAAAGTGTAAAAACAAGTTTGACTGCCTCGTTACTGAAATGTTTTTTTATTAGTCTCACTGTACAGTCTGACTCAATTTGTGCTAATGTTTTTGTTTAATTTTAAATAATTTTTTGCATGCTTTGTCCCTTTTTATTGCCTTTTTGCATTGTGTCGGATGGAGGGACAGAAATTTGCTTCTCTTCAGACCTAAAGCTACTTATTTCAGGAAGATAACTACAGCTTCTCATGAAATCAGCAAAGATTAAACAAAGGTACCTGGTGAATGTCTTTTTCGTAGTGTTCTTTTGTGTATTTTACTGCTCAGTAATTTGATATGTAAACGATGTAAGACTGACTTAACTACGGTAATATGGCGAGCACGTGTTGTTTTTCATGTTTCAGCTCGTAATTTTTAGTTCTTCATATTCACCTTAGTAACTTATTCGTCTCGGTAAATATTCACCAATATTTACTTCGCCTTCGGCGAATAATTGTTAAATATATATGCTAATTATTTATTCCAAACTTGAACTTGATAATGACCGAAGTGCGGTCGAAACGTCGTTCGCTTTTACCCGTATTTTTTTATTCTTGGCTGTTACTTCAATATTAAAAAAAGATATTAACGGTCAAAGTCAGTGCGGGCAGATTCCGCCCCCCCCCCCCCCCCCCCCTCCCTTCGTCTGAATAGGATTAAACAGTAACTGTACAGGGGGCTCTTACATCAAATTAGAAAATAACGCGCGATGACTGTGTGGAGGCCAACTTGAATTTTTAAAAAAGTAAAGTAACTCTCTTTGGTCGCCTATAGTAGACTTCCCGCCCTCTGTTCCCTTGTCTTATGAGGACTCACAGTTCCTGTCAAACAATCTTTATTGTTTAAAAATGGATGAGCAACCAGGATAAGGCATTGTAAACATTTAAGAAATCGTTCTCTGGTTAAAAAGTTTAAAAATATGAGCTTTCGGTTGCCAGTCTGCAACCTTTGACAAATAATGGATAAAAAGTGTGAAAATGGAAATATATACGGTGAAACGTGTGAAGTAGAAAAAAAATTACAATAAATACAATACAAAATACTATTATAACTCGAAACAATTACCTAGGCAATACTCGATTCTTTTATAATATAACTTTTTATTATTTTACATTTTATACTCCCATAAGTATTTTTTATTGTTTTTATTGTAATTTTGTTCTACTGGATTCTCAGTTATCAGTTAAAATGTTGGTCATTTCTCAGTCTCAGTTATCAATTAAAATTTGAGCCATTTTCTCAGCTATCAGTTAATTTTGACACGTCTCGTTCTCAGCTATTTAAAACCCTCGTAATTTCTCAGCTAACAGTTAAAATTTTGGCCATTTGTCAGCTATCAGTTAAACTCCACCAGGACACTCTTATCTTTATTACGTGACAGACCACTTTGCGCCACCTGCAGGGTTCCATAATGGAAAGTTAAATATTATTGAGTTTGCATGTCAGACACAGCAAGAACATGATCAAAGTTCGCCTTTTATTGCATTATGAATTCAGCAGTCTTTGTTTTTGAGGCCGCCTACTGTAATTATGTATTCTAAATTAAAAAGCAACTTACATTAAGTCCATTTTTTTTTAAACAAAAAACCCGAACCACGTTTATTTTTAAGGCCGGACTCATAAATAAAATCATCGTGATGGATTATAAGTTGTTTAGTTCTATATCACCGTCTCTTAACTCATTCATCTCGTTGTCTCGTTGCCAGAAATACAGTGGTTCTAGAATATCTTTCAGTCCTTGGCGGTATCTCTCAATAAACACAAAAATAATCACAGGCGTTATGGCAGCGTTTGAATAAAAACAAAAATGTACGGCAAAACCAAATTGTTCCATATTGCACGGCATTTTCCACTTCCACACAAAGTAAAACAGCATTCCGTACATGAACATTGGCACAGCGCAAAATGCAAATGCAATCATAATAGCGAAGATGTTTTTGAAAACTTTGGTGTTTTCTTCATGTCTTTGGCGGGTTCGAGTTGACCACGAACGCCTCAAAGCACTTTCTTTTCTCAGGCTCCACATAATCCGAGAATACAAAACTGTTATAATAAAGAAAGGCAAGATGATAATGAAAACTAATAACGCTATAACATATCGTTCTTGTGTTGTTTTGTGATCGAAATGTGGCGCCCAGTTGAAGTTGCATGTCGTCGTGTTATTATAAGACACGAGTCGAGCGATGTAGAAATATGGACTATGCAGACCCATAGATGTAATCCATACCAATGGAATGATAACTTTGCAACGTTTGGGCGTTATGAGTGCGGGACGAAATGGAAAAACCATTCCTCTGTATCTGTCAATGGCAATGACTACCAGGCTCTGAATTGATACAAACGTTGAAATGTCCTGGAGGAAATAAATAAGCTTGCACAAAATCAAGCCCAAAGTTCCCTCTATTAACCATCTTCGAGGACCAACCACGATCTCACAGAGTTTCATTGGAACAGCAATGGTGGAAATCAGCAAATCTGATGCTGCCATGTTTGCAATGAGGAAGTTGATAGCTGTTCGCATACGCTTGTTCCGTGCAGCCATTGAGATATATATAACGGCGGAGTTTCCAAGAAGTGAAATAATCAGAAGTATGCTGTAAACCAGAATCTTGACGGCTTTTATTGACGAAGTGTCTTCTGCAAGCGGATGGCAATTTCCATTAGCCATTGATGTAGAATTACCATGGATTGTCGAGTAATTGTCTCGAGTCGAGTTTAAAATTGGACTCATGATCATACACCTGTACTGTCACACGAATTGAGCTGGAGTTGGTCTGACCGGAATAATTATATTAATGCGCGCTCTGACTAGCTCGTCCTCATTGGCTTACTCGAGAGCAGAATTTTCACCTATTGTCTATCGGCTTTGTGAGCGATTTTAACGACTGACAAAAAGATGAATAAAAGGATAAATTAACGTAATTTGTTTTTAAGCAAAACACGCAAGGCATTTTAAAATTTACTGTCATCCCCAAATCGTGCCAGGAAACGAGAAACAGACTAATTATACATATTTGCAAATCAATTTCGTCGGCTTGAGATGAACTCTCAACGGAAACGAAATTGTGTGTGGCCAATTTCACTGATATCAACACGGCCAATGAAATGGTTCTCGGCAGCGTAGTTGAACTTTTAATGTTGAATACGCATTGAAAGACTTTGGCACGACGCCGGGACAGGTGAAACTATGAATGATAATAATAATAATAATCAACTTTATTTGATGAGGGTAACACGTAACAGTAAATCAACTGACGAGCTAGTGGCCCTCGATCCTAAAACTATATAAGCACAAATACAATTAATACAGCGGGAGTTACGTGTAATGCGTGATGTTATCTTGTGTAATAATTCGGCCGATAAGTATAGAGAATCGTATGCCTGCGGGTGCAATTCGCGGTTTATGGGCGCAAATGATGTTTTAAAAGTGCTCATAATTGCACGAGCATTTAGGCGAGTGCAATTTGAGAAATTTCAAAACATCATGAACGACCACTGACAGTAATTAAATCGCAAATTGCACGTCGAGCAGTTCATGCGACTTTTTGTTTATTTTTTATTTTCAGTTTTTCTTTACTGTCACCTGCAAGGTTCAAGTGAGACACTCAGCAAGATCCTGTACAAACTCTGCCTGAATTCCGTGCATTATGAATAGACTTGCCACAAATCGTCTTCTTTGAGCGAAACCGAGCGACGCGCGACAACGAGCGAGGAACGGGGAACCAAAACCAACGAAAGGGAAAAATAATATTGGAAAGGGCTTTTAGAAAGTCTACATTATGAATTGCTCAGTCGTTAAAAATAATTGTTTATAATATCCTAAAGAAAATGTTTCTGCCAACAGATACGAATGCGAACGTTTCTTGTTCGTATTCTCCAATTTTGGGTTCACTTTTCTCATTTGCCGTTTTCTCAGTGTGCCAGATTATTCCTCACCTTTGGGTAGCTTTACTGGTATTTTCGTTTTTCGCTTTTTTTCGTTATAGGCTGTTGAACAACATTTCGGTTCGAAAAAGCAAACACATCGCCTGCATGGCAGCCATTTTTATTTGCTATTTCAAACTTGGCGCCTTGCCGCTGTTTCTATAGCAACATTCGTATTGCACACTGTGATTCAGTTTTGAACTGTATAACCTCAATATGCGCTCGTCATTGACCAATCAGAACGTAGAACTTTTGTTTGGAATATTATAAAAATAGTGAATGTGAAGCAATAGGCATGAACGTAATGAAGCCGTCTTTTTAGCGCGGTTTTGAGATGCTGCGGGACTAAAGTCTCGAGTTGAAGCGTTTTTGGCTCATTACGTTTGTGTGATACCGGAAGGAGGATTGCCATAATATAGGGATGGGGATGCTTGGCGAAAATTTCCAGGAAAACCCCTCGTAAAAGGTGGGTCAAGCCCATTGAGGTACCAATATAGACTCTTTTATTAACGTGTGATCTGGGACACTGGCCGGCATGCAAGAGCCACATCACAGAACAAAAGGAAATTATTAACAGCGAACGTCAGGAAACATCGGGCATTGAGCGGCAGATCTCTATAATTTTTTGTCTCGCGTAAATAGAAAGGAAGCCTGATGCAGTGTGTTTTCGCCAGTTCTAAGCGTTTTTTTCTTCTTTTTTTTTTTTCAAAGAAAACAAGAAAATGTTTGCGTTCGGACACTCAAAATGCCTAAAATTAAACCTGAAACTCACTACTCTAAAATCTCCTCCCGTTCTCAAACCGAGACGTTTTGACACTTGCTATCGACAGAAAACTCTTTTTCATCCGCTGGAAGATAATTTTACGACTGTAGCGGAATTAACTATACTGAAACAATTCAAAAATAAGCGAGAGGTTTTCACGATAACAGAAACGTCTTATTTGGTAGCCATTTTCTATGACATTCATGTGGAATAAATCCAAATGTTAACGCTCTCAATCCTCGCTTAAAGACTTGGCTAAAACACAAAAATAATCACAGGCGTTACGGCAGCGTTTGCATAAATCAGAAAATGTACGGCAAAGCCAAATTGTTCCATATTGCATGGCATTTTCTACTTCCACACAAAGTAAAACAGCATTGCATATATAAAAGCTGGTAAAAACGCAAAAGGCATATGTAATCATAATAGCGAAGACGTTTTTGAAAACTTTGGTGTTTCTTCATGTCTTTGGCGGGTTTGAGTTGATCACGAACGCCTCAAAGCACTTTCTTTTCTCAAACTTTACATGATTCGTTTCATTTTTTGCCCGTAAATAGAAAGGAAACCTGATTTAGTTTGTTTTCGTTAGAAGTTTTTTTATTTCAATGAAAACAAGGAAATCGATTTTCGCGTTCGTTACTCGAAATGCCGAAAATTGAACCTGAAACTCGGTTACTCTAAACTTTCCTCCCCATTACTAAAACTATTGCCCGATAATGTACTATTTACCGCGCGATAAAATCCATGTTTTACAAATCCATGTTTTATAAATCCAGTCCATGTTTTACAAATCCAGTCCAGTTTTACAATATTCCGATTCCCTATGAGCGACGAAGTCGCGAGAAACGCGATCAAAACCCAGGAAAAATAATATTGGAAAGGGCTTTTAGAAAGTCTAAAAATTAGCCTGCGTGTAGACGTCTCCTATTTGCTTGCTTCACGCGGAAAACGAGGAAAATTAGAGAAACAATAAACGTCAGATGAACTGAACCTTTGCGTGACGTGACTCCATAGTCGCAATGGATGATCAATTATTAGCCTCACTGTACAGTCTGACTCAATTTGTGTTTAAATTTAAATAATTTTTTGCATGCTTTGTCCCTTTTTATTGTCTCTTTTGCACATTTTATACATTTGTATACATTTTTTGGTCAAAACTTTTTTACAGTTCTTACGTCATTGTTTGTACATATACATATTTAGTCTAATTTACTAAGGTGAATATAAAGAATCCGACTAGCTGATTGGTCGAAAAATTCGGGATCTGACGCTATATTCACCGCGCGAGGCGGTGAATATAGGATTTCAAGGCGTGGTTGCTAAGCTAAGCCACCATTTCTTGTGCCGGCAAGTAAGGATGGCGACTCGTTTTTGAATGCAATTTTCATCTATTCTAAAGAGATCACTCCACGTTCGGGATATTCAAAGCATTGGGAATTTAGGTAAATGACTACCAAGACGTTTGGACGGAAAACCTTTTCAAGAACTGATTTTATATATATAATTAACCGCATTTAAAACCGTCGTCAAAAACAAAGATTTTGGTGTGGTCAACCAGGGCAGCCGTGTTTGTGTCGGATGGAGGGACAGAAATTTGCTTCTCTTCAGACCTAAAGCTACTTATTTCAGGAAGATAACTACAGCTTCTCATGAAATCAGAAAAGATTAAACAAAGGTACCTGGTGAATGTCTTTTTCGTAGTGTTCTTTTGTGTATTTTACTGCTCAGTAATTTGATATGTAAACGATGTAAGACTTATCTACGGTAATATGGCGAGCACTTGCGCGTGTTGTTTTTCATGTTTCAGTTTCGTAATTTATAGTTCTTTATATTCACCTTAGGAACTTATTCGACTCGGTAAATATTCACCAATATTTACTTCGCCTTCGGCGAATAATTGTTAAATATATGCTAATTATTTATTCCAAACTTGAACCAGAAGGTCTATAACTAGAGGTTTCCATCTAGCATTGCGCGCGGCCCATCAGATTCGCAGTTAGGCTATTTTTAGACATTTTTCGCGCGAAACCAGCAGCCAATCACGCACCATGCCTGACAAATATGGTCACTGAACGCGCTAGCTCGACAATTTTTGTTCAAGACGGTTGACAGTGAAATTTGAAAAGATGGCTAAAATTATTAAGTAAAAAACCTTGGCCCTTCTAAATCAAACAAAAGTTAATTCTACTAAATAATGCACGAAGTTTGGAACGAAATATTTAATGGGAAATTCCTGTAAATGTACAACTAATGCGACTGAAAGAGCACTAAAGGCAGCCTGAAATTAATTTACGGGAAGATCAGATCCGAAAACCGCGGACATATAATTAATTTGTCCAAAGAATGAAAGCCTGTTTACAACACAAGTTTAAGCTTAGTCTATTCAGTATTGTTACCTTGTATTTCGAAAAGGCTTGTCAATTCCAGCTGAATTAAGTTTTTACAATCAGCACAATAAATATCCACGGCAGTTCGTCAAGCGTTCGTGACGGTCAGATCACTTCACAGTGAAATTCTCTTCGAAGACCACTCTCTTTCTTTCCATCCATATAGATATTGAGGGTTTCCTTTGTTCTTTTACTTCAATGAACTTGATTTTAAGCTCAGTTCGTTTCAACACAACTTAGTTTAAGCTTATTAAATTCTGTAGTCGCGCAAGTTTTGCCCGCCGTATAATGTAAACAAGTGAAAACCTTCGGCTGCGTATAGCTGTCCGTTCAACTTGTAAAATGAATATAATGTTCAGCTCCACAATTATTTCGAATCTTCCCATGTTAAGCTAAACCATCTGCACAATTTTCCAGAATATACGAAACTTTGGAGAGATTGAGCGAAGATTATTCCGCGGAGAACACTTTTCATTCAACTTGCCAACTGGACAGCGCGCCAGTCCGCAGAAGTTTTGCCGCCGAATTCATACAAAATCATGCTTCATTTAGATTGAACTGAAAAATCACTCAGTCGATTTATAGTTTTACAAAAAGTATACCGAAGTTTGACCTAAATTTAGTGAAGTATTTAAACAATTATTACATTCTGCTGTGACGCTTTTCGCTTTTCCTTGGCCAAAGTTTCTGTCTTTGCGTAGCGCTCGCCGCATATCATTTTAAAGATGGTTCAACTTCAACGTGATTGGCTGCTGGTTTTTCGCGCGAAAAATGTCTAAAAATAGCCTAACTGCGAAATCTGATGGAACAAGACCCAATACCAGAGATGGAAACCTCTAGTTATAGACCTCTGCTTGAACTTGATAATGACCGAAGTGCGGTCGAAACGTCGTTCGCTTTTACCCGTATTTTTATTCTTGGCTGTTATTCAATATTAAAAAAAAGATATTAACGGTCAAAGTCAGTGCGGGAAGATTCCTTCCCCCCCCCCCCCCCCCCCTCCCCCGCCCCCCGTTTGAATAGGGTTAAACAGTAAACTGTACAGGGGCTCTTACCTCAAATTGGAAAATAACGCGCGATGACTGTGTGGAGGCCAACTTGAATTTTTAACAAAGTAAAGTAACTCTCTTTGGTCGCCTATAGTAGACTTCCGCCCTCTGTTCCCTTGTCTTATGAGGACTCGCAGTTCCTGTAAAAATTTAAGAAATCGTTCTCTGGTTAAAAAGTTTAAAAATATGAGCTTTCGGTTGCCAGTCTGCAACCTTTGACAAATAATGGATAAAAAGCGTGAAAATGGAAATATATACGGTGAAACTTTCACCGTATATATTTCCATTTTAGAAGCATTTAAAACCCGCGCCTCAGTGCTGAAAATCTGCGCGCACGGTGAGTCTAGGCCGAGCTGTTCTGTGACGTAGCCTACGGAAGACGATCACTTTTCTATGCTATTTGTGTTTGAACACCCGTACACCGTGCATCGATCTGGCATTTTTTGATGATTTAGAGAGTAGAAAAGCAGTGAAGTTGTGAAGACCTTCAGAAGCGTGTTCCGGAGGCTACGTCATAAATGTATTCTATTATTATTATAATTTTATTATTATTGTTATAACACTCGTCCCCAGACTCTTTTATCGCTCGATTATTATGACACAGGAAGCACAAATGATGATTTTCGCTAACTTTGAATAGCTGTAAAAAAATGGCAATTCAAAACTTGGAAGTTTTTTTGGCAAAATAATGTTCCATAAGGCAATTACTTTCGGGGAAAATATAGTCTGGGCAAGGGTCATAGGCACTTTAACTGTTGTACTAAACTTGTGACATACATGTACATGGGCCAAAGTAAGTAAGTATACATTAGTTAGCAATATGTTTTTAATAGAGTATCATAAAAGGAAATGCTTATTCACCTCTGTTCAGGTTTAAGCTGACCATCTCGCCTTTTGTGTCCTCAAACTGGAGAGATCGTGGTGTCAGCCCATAGGTTTCAGAAAACCAAAGAGCCTTTTCTGCTTTCTCCCTAAAAATAAAGCAAACTGGTTTACTAATATGTTCTTTAGCCAGATTATATGGGCACTGATTTCATCGGGACCAAGGGAACTGTCCATGATAGAGAGCTGTCCATATTAGAGAGGTGTCCGTAAGGAGAGGTTCGACTGTACATACTGTTCGACTGTAAGACGGACACCTGGCGTTGGTCCCTGCATGCCATTTTTCAGTCATTTTACTGTATCTAAACTCTCTATAAGCCGGACACCTCTCTAAGACGGACAGTTGGTGCCGGTCCCAAAGGGTGTCCGTCTTAGAGAGAGTTAACTGTAATGCCATTTCCCCGAGGGTGGCCGCTTAATAGGGGTTTCCACTGTACTTAAATTAATATCGAATTTATACACTCTTTTTTTATCCCACCCCCTCCCCCTTCTCCCCCCTTTTCCTCATTTTTTTTTGGAGAGCACCCCTTTCAAAGCATTTTTCTTTGCGTGTCCCCCAAAAAGTAAATCTTACCCTTCCTCCCTATGTCATAAAAAAATGAACGGTACCTTATTTCCTTGAGCTGGCGCTGTTGTTGTCGACGTCCAACTTGGTCAATCGTTTGCCCCGTATGTCCACTTTGGTTTTGGACTCCTTTTTAATTGAAACCATGGCGTCGTACAACTCTGATGCCTTCTCTGTCAAATAAACAAGTAAACAGGGGTTATTGATAGGTCGTTTCCCTTTTCAAAACCACCAGTTGATTGTGTTTTTTTCATTGATAACAAATTTTGAGCAACTTAGACTTTTGATTGCGTGGGAATTTAATCCTAAGTCCATGAAATAAAGTTACCAATAGCTGTTATATCACATTTGTTTGAGGCTGATTAAAAAATGTTTAAAACAAACTGTGTACAAACTGGTGGGCAACGAAATCTAATTACTTTCTTACCTTCCAGTTCATGTCGTAACTCTTTATTTTCGCTAATCAATTGTTCCTTTTCCATTATTAGCTGATGGATACTCTCTCTAGGCCTTTGGATCATCTCGTCTGGGTGAAGAGCAACTTTAGACCAGTAACGCGATCGCTCTGCTCGGCGAGTTGCACTATCTTTGATGTTTCGAAGTTTTTTCACGATGTGATCTACTCTTCTGTAGACGGCCATCCCAACTCTAGAGCAAGCAGACGACGATAATTTGTACCCGAGCTTAACCAAGCTTTCTTGGAGGTTATCGAAAAACTTGACTGGGACTTTGCAGCTTCCTCCATTGCCAAAGGGCCTCTCCATTCAGTTGAAGATGGAACAGTGGGTTGCAGTCACCCATCAACGGTGCAGAAATGTTTAAGAAAGCAGGATTGATCGGGGATTTCAACGAGCTCTGAAGAGAGCTCCCGATCAATACGCTGCATTTCTTGCACAGAAACACATGACTCTAATTATTAGATTGTATTAAAGGGATCCCCGACTGTTGGAACAAGTTGCCGTTAAAGTGATAGAAAAATAATCTGAACCTAAAATTTGTTGAAAAACCGCGCAATATTATTTCAGTGTTAACGAAAAAACTGGCTACAAATCAGGTTTCAAATTACCCGCGCGCCACCATCTTGGATTTTATGACGTTTCATGGTTGCCCCTTTTGTTATACAACAAAAGAGCTATTGTTTACTGACAATAGCGGCAACCACAATACGTCATATAATACAAAATGGCGGCGCGCGGGAAATTTTGAAACCTGATTTGTAGCCAGTTTTTTCGTTAACACTGAAATAATATTGCGCGGTTTTCAACAAATTTTAGGTTCAGATTATTTTTCTATCACTTTAACGGCAACTTGTTCCAACAGTCGGGGATCCCTTTAAAACTTTCGTCACAACAACGAAGGAAGAGGGTTTTGTAGATTTAGATTTCTTCTGAAGCTACTTGTAATCTATTCGTTACGATGAAACAATAGTTGCGACAATAAAACCAATTAGAGGGCAGTTGTCAACGGTTACGCATCTTAAGCCATTATGACTGTAAATAAAAACTTTGCCTTTTTTATACGTTCGATGAGCCTCCATCTAGGGATTGAGTTCGATTACGGACGTTTTATTTTATTGCGTATCTGTAAATTTGTCATTTCGGCGTTTTCTTTCGTTTGCGATGTAGAAATACAGTTGAAGCTCTCGTACGCGGGTGGACACCATCGTGGCCGCTTACGGGAATGTGTACTGGGGAGAGGACAAAACTGCCAGTTTTTTCCTCTCCCCACATTTCGCTCGCCAAATAATCCAAGATGGCGGCTCCACGATCGAAGGTGATGGCGCGACGATTTCAGCGCAAAAAAAAAATAGAGGGGACTGTTCACAGTATTTTCACAGTATTTTTTTTTAACAGTTTATATGAAGTAGAGTTCAAACGAGGCTTTGTCAAGGCGGCTGTAAGTAGAACTGTCCACTTACAAGAGTGGTCTGCTCAGATAGCTTTGACTGTAGTCTTTTACAAGAGTACTTTGTAGTACGTCTGGAAAATGTGTCGCAAATCCCGCTATGTTTCAGAACAAGCAATAGAGAGATTAAGCATCACGTTTGTTTTTCTCGCAAACGGCAAAAATCCCACTTTTATCGTGAACGTGAATTATTTTCAATTTTTCTGATGGATTTATTTAACATTGGAGGAAAAGTAAAAAAATCGAGTACAAGCTGACGTTTGCCGTAGAACGTGGTGCTTTAATAATCTCTCTAATAACAAATGCTTACACTTTCGAGTTTATAAAGCATTGTCTGCTTACCACACCTCAATTTCAATGCTTAATTGCGGCGGCGTGTGTCCTATTGTTTGCGGAGGCGGAGCATGGAATACATTAGTATTCTCGCGGGAGATTTGAAGCAGGTCCGTTCTATTGTTATGCGAGACTCTGAGAGGAGGGAAAGCTAGAACGTCGGTAGAAACGTTCGAAAGTTGATTTTACGACCACTTTGAACCATCATTTTTCTTTGAAACTTGGCAGAAAGCTTCTTTAAAACAACTAAAATTCAAAGCCATAGGGTAACGTCTAGAAAAAAACCACTTCGGTGGAGAAAAATTCGGCCTCGAAAGATAGTTTCTCCACTGAAAAAAAATTGAAATAGACCAAATTCAAGCAAAATTCACGACCGGTTCCTCTTTACTTAAGTCTCAGGAAAAGGTCTCATTTTTTCCATCGATGTCTCATCTACAAAAGCCATATGGTAAACCATTTAGAAACTAAAGTAGTAAGCTCGCAAACCCGCAAAAAGTACGCGCTGTTGGCCGCTTTCAGTCTATTTTCTCTATTGTCTGATCGTCTGGCATCCTGAATGAGTTTGAATTTTCGCGCGGACCACGCATAAAAGTCCCGGATGTGTCGCGGCATTCTGGGCGATGATGAGTGACGTAGAAAAATAAATTACAATAAAGACAATAAAAATACTATTATAACTCGAAATAATTACCTAGACAATACTCGATTCTTTTATAATAGAACATTTTATTATTTTACATTTTATACTCCCATAAGTATTTTTATTGTCTTTATTGTAATTTTGTTCTACTTCACAAGTTTCACCGTATATATTTCCATTTTCACGCTTTTTATCCATTATTTGTCAAAGGTTGCAGACTGGCAACCGAAAGCTCATATTTTTAAACTTTTTTTAACCAGAGAACGATTTTTTAAAATTTTACAATCTTTAATGTGTCGTCTGTGAGAAACTTATCTGAGGGTCCTGATGGGGAGCTGGATTCTCAGTTATCCTTTAAAATGTTGGTCATTTCTCAGTCTCGGTTATCAATTAAATTTTTAGCCATTTTTCTCAGCTATCAGTTAATTTTGACACGTCTCGTTCTCAGCTATCAGTTTAAAACCCCGTAATTTCTCAGCTAACAGTTCAAATTTTGGCCATTTGTCAGCTATCAGTTAAACTCCATCAGGACCCTTCAATACGTGACAGACAACTTTGCGCCACCTGCAAGGTTCCATAATGTCAAAGTTAAATATTATTGAAATAGCACGATTGCATGTCAGACACAGCAAGAAACCTGATCAAAGTTCGCCTTTTATTGCATTATGAATTCAGCAGTCGTTGTTTTTGAGGCCGCCTACTGTAATTATGTATTCTAAATTAAAAAGCAACTTACATTAAGTCCATTTCTAGTTTTTTCAAACAAAAAAACCCGAACCACGTTTATTTTTAAGGCCGGACTCATAAATAAAATTATCGTGATGGATTATAAGTTATTTAGTTCTATATCACCGTCTTTTAACTCATTCATCTCGTTGTCTCGTTGCCAGAAATACAGTGGTTCTAGAATACCTTTCAGTCCTTGGCGGTATCTCTCATTAAACACAAAAATAATCACAGGCGTTATGGCAGCGTTTGAATAAAAAACAAAATGCACGGCAAAGCCAAATTGTTCCATATTGCACGGCATTTTCCACTTCCACACAAAGTAAAACAGCATTCCGTACATGAACATTGGCACAGCGCAAAATGCAAACGAAATCATAATAGCGAAGATATTTTTGAAAACTTTGGTATTTTCTTCATGTCTTTGGCGGGTTTGAGTTGACCAGGAACGCCTCAAAGCACTTTCTTTTCTCAGGCTCCACATAATTCGAGAATACAAAACCGTTATAATAAAGAAAGGCAAGATGATAATGAAAACTAATAACGCTATAACATATCCTTCTTGTGTTGTTTTGTGATCGAAATGTGGCGCCCAGTTGAAGTTGCATGTCGTCGTGTTATTATAAGACACGAGTCGAGCGATGTAGAAATATGGACTATGCAGACCCATAGATGTAATCCATACCAATGGAATGATAACTTTGCAACGTTTGGGCGTTATGAGTGCGGGACGAAATGGAAAAACCATTCCTCTGTATCTGTCAATGGCAATGACTACCAGGCTCTGAATTGATACAAACGTTGAAATGTCCTGGAGAAAATATATAAGCTTGCACAAAATCAAGCCCAAAGTTCCCTCTATTAACCATCTTCGAGGACCAACCACGATCTCAAAGAGTTTCATTGGAACTGCAATGGTGGAAATCAGCAAGTCTGATGCTGCCATGTTTGCAATGAGGACGTTGATAGCTGTTCGCATACGCTTGTTCCGTGCAGCCATTGAAATATATATAATGGCGGAGTTTCCAAGAAGTGAAATAATCAGAACAAAGCTGTAAACCAGAATCTTGACGGCTTTTATTGAAGAAGTGTCTTCTGCAAGCGGATGGCAATTGTCATTAGCCATTGATGTAGAATTACCATGGATTGTCGAGAAATTGTCTCGAGTCGAGTTTAAAATTGGACTCATGATCATACACCTGTACTGTCAGACGAATTGAGCTGGAGTTGGTCTGACCGGAATAATTATATTAATGCGCGCTCTGACTAGCTCGTCCTCATTGGCTTACTCGAGAGCAGAATTTTCACCTATTGTCTATCGGCTTTGTGAGCGATTTTAATGACTGACAAAAAGATAAATAAAAGGATAAATTAACGTAATTTGTTTTTTAAGCAAAACACGCAAGGCATTTTAAAATTTACTGTCATCCCCAAATCGTGCCAGGAAACGAGAAACAGACTAATTATACATATTTGCAAATCAATTCGTCGGCTTGAGATGAACTCTCAACGGAAACGAAATTGTGTGTGGCCAATTTCACTGATATCAACAGGGCAAATGAAATGGTTCTCGGCAGCGTAGGTGAACTTTTTATGTTGAATACGCATTAATTGAAAGACTATGACTCAACGCCGGGACAGGTGAAACTATGAATGATAATAATAATAATAATAATAATCAACTTTATTTGATGAGGGTAACACGTAACAGTAAATCAACTGACGAGCTAGTGGCCCTCGATCCTAAAACTATATAAGCACAAATACAATTAATACAGCGGGAGTTACGTGTAATGCGTGATGATATCTAGTGTGATAATTCGACCGATAAGTATAGAGAATCGTATGCCTGCGGGTGCAATTCGCGATTTATGGGCGCAAATGATGTTTTAAAAGTGCTCAATATTGCACGAGCATTTAGCCGAGTGCAATTTGAGAAATTTCAAAACATCATGAGCGACCACTGACAGTAAATCGCAAATTGCACGTCGAGCAGTTCATGCGACTTTTTGTTTATTTTTTATTTTCAGTTTTTCTTTACTGTCACCTGCAAGGTTCAAGTGAGACACTCAGCAAGATCCTGTACAAACTCTGCCTGAATTCGGTGCATTATGAATAGACTTGCCACAAATCGTCTTCTTTGATCGAAACCGAGCGACGCGCGACAACGAGCGAGGAACGGGGAACCAAAAACCAACGAAAGGGAAAAATAAGATTGGAAAGGGCTTTTAGAAAGTCTACATTATGAATTGCTCAGTCGTTAAAAAGAATTGTTTATAATATCCTAAAGAAAATGTTTCTGCCAGCAGATACGAATGCGAACGTTTCTTGTTCGTATTCTCCAATTTTGGGTTCACTTTTCTCATTTGCCGTTTTCTGCCAGATTATCCCTCGCGTTTGGGTAGCTTTACTGGTATTTTCGTTTTTCGCTTTTTATTCGTTAGGCTGTTGAACAAAATTTTTGTTCGAAAAAGCAAACACATCGCCTGTATGGCAGCCATTTTTATTTGCTATTTCAAACTTGGCGCCTTACCGTTGTTTCCATTGCAACATTCGTATTGCACTATGTGATTCAGTTTTGAACTGTATCACATCAATATGCGCTCGTCATTGACCAATCAGAACCTAGAACTTTTGTTTGGTATATTATAAAAATAGTGAATGTGAAGCAATAGGCATGAACGTAATAATTAAAACCGTCTTTGTAGCGCGGTTTTGAGATGCTGCGGGACTAAAGTCTCGAGTTGAAGGAGGCGTCCGGAAGGAGGATTGCCATAAAATAGAGATGGGGATGCTTGGCGAAAAGTTCCAGGAAAACCCATCGTAAAAGGTGGGTCAAGCCCATTGAGGTACCAATATAGACTTTTTTATGAATGGGACACTGGCCGGCCAAGAGCCACTTCACAGAAAACAAGGAAATTATTAAGAGCGACCGTCAGGAAACATCGGGCATTGAGCGGCAGATCTCTATAATTTTTTTGCTCGCGTAAATAGAAAGGAAGCCTGATGCAGTGTGTTTTTCGCCAGTTCTAAGCGTTTTTTTCTTCTTTGTTTTTTAAGAAAAACAAGAAAATCTATTTTTGCGTTCGGACACTCAAAATTCCTAAAATTAAACCTGAAACTCGCTACTCTAAAATCTCCTCCCGTTCTCAAACCAAGACGTTTTGATACTTGCTATCGACAGAAAACTATTTTTCATCCGCTGGAAGATAATTTTACGCCTGTACCGAAATTAACCATACTGAATTCAAAACTAAGCGAGAGGTTTTCACGATAACAGAACGTCTTATTTAGTAGCCATTTTCTATGACATTCACTTAACATGTGGAGTCTATGGAAGACAGTATCAATTTAAGCCAAATCAGTACCACCAAATAACGTATTAATTTTTACGGCTAAGCATTCCTTCGTTCCGAAACGCGCAGCAAAGCAGCTATTTAAGCCAAATGTTATCTTGTTTCTTCTTTCTTGATGATTGGCTATTATAATTATAGTACTTTTCTCTAGAAAAAAACTGAGAGCCAGAAGTCCAGTAGGATCGATTTGTTTATTTATTTGCCTGTTCGAAACCGTTGCATCTGATTTGTAATTATTTTTTAAACTCCTCATTGTACACATAAATTTATCCAAAATCATATTTAGTCTGGCAATACAATAAATTGATAGCTGCTGTACATTAAACAGTAACTGTACAGTGGGCTCTTATATCAAATTGGAAAATAACGCGTGATGACAAGTTGTGTGGTGGCCAATTTGAATTTTTAATAAAGTAAAGTAACTCTCTTTGGACGCCTATAGTAGACTTCCCGCTGTCTGTTCCCTTGTCGTATGAGGAACAGTTCCTCAGGTCAAACAATCTTTATTGTGTCGTCTGTTTTGACAAACTTATCTTACGTGACAGGCCACTATGTCACCTGCAAGGTTCCATTGTAAAGTTAAATTGAAATAGCAGAGTTTGCATGTCAGACACAGCAAGAACCTGATGAAAGTTCGCCTTGAATTCAACAGTGTTGTTGTTTTTAGGCCCACTGTAATTATATAAAAAGCAACAATAAAGTCAATTTTTTTTCCAAATAAAAAACCCGAACCACTTTTATTTTCAAGGCCAGACTCATGAATAAAATCATCATTATCGTGGATTATAAGTCGTTTAGTTCTATATCACCGTCTCTTAACTCATTCATCTCGTTGTCTCGTTGCCAGAAATACAGTGGTTCTAGAATATCTTTCAGTCCTTGGCGGTATCTCTCATTAAACACAAAAATAATCACAGGCGTTATGGCAGCGTTTGAATAAAAAACAAAATGCACGGCAAAGCCAAATTGTTCCATATTGCACGGCATTTTCCACTTCCACACAAAGTAAAACAGCATTCCGTAAAGGAACATTGGCACAGCGCAAAATGCAAACGAAATCATAATAGCGAAGATATTTTTGAAATCTTTGGTATTTTCTTCATGTCTTTGGCGGGTTTGAGTTGACCACGAACGCCTCAAAGCACTTTCTTTTCTCAGGCTCCACATAATTCGAGAATACAAAACCGTTATAATAAAGAAAGGCAAGATGATAATGAAAACTAATAACGCTATAACATATCGTTCTTGTGTTGTTTTGTGATCGAAATGTGGCGCCCACTTGAAGATGCATGTCGTCGTGTTATTATAAGACACGAGTCGAGCAATGTAGAAATATGGACTATGCAGACCCATAGATGTAATCCATACCAATGGAATGATAACTTTGCAACGTTTGGGCGTTATGAGTGCGGGACGAAATGGAAAAACCATTCCTCTGTATCTGTCAATGGCAATGACTACCAGGCTCTGAATTGAAACAAACGTTGAAATGTCCTGGAGGAAATAAATAAGCTTGCACAAAATCAAGCCCAAAGTTCCCTCTATTAACCATCTTCGAGGACCAACCACGATCTCAAAGAGTTTCATTGGAACAGCAATGGTGGAAATCAGCAAGTCTGATACTGCCATGTTTGCAATGAGGAAGTTGATAGCTGTTCGCATACGCTTGTTCCGTGCAGCCATTGAAATATATATAATGGCGGAGTTTCCAAGAAGTGATATAATCAGAACAAAGCTGTAAACCAGAATCTTGACGGCTTTTATTGAAGAAGTGTCTTCTGCAAGCGGATGGCAATTGTCATTAGCCATTGATGTAGAATTACCATGGATTGTCGAGA
This sequence comes from Desmophyllum pertusum, assembly GCA_029204205.1. Classification (NCBI taxonomy): domain Eukaryota; kingdom Metazoa; phylum Cnidaria; class Anthozoa; order Scleractinia; family Caryophylliidae; genus Desmophyllum; species Desmophyllum pertusum. The sequence continues at coordinate 93,095 of MU825914.1, forward strand.
AATTTTCTCGAGTCGAGTTTAAAATTGGACTCATGATCAAACACCTGTACTGTCAGACGAATTGAGCTGCAGTTGGTCTGACCGGAATAATTTTTTTGCGCGAGAGGTATGGGTACGAAAATGGCGCGATTTTAATGACTGACAAAAAGATAAATAAAATAATAAATTAATGTACTTTTTTATGCAAAACACGCGAGGCATTTTAAAATTTACTATCATCCCCAAATCGTGCCAGGAAATGAGAAACAGACTAACACATATTTGCAAATCAATTTATTCGGCTTGAGATGAACTCTCAACGGAAACGAAATTGTGTGTGGCCAATTTCACTTATATCAACACGGCAAATGAAATCCGTAGTTGAACTTTTAATGTTGAATACGCATTGAAAGACTATGGCTGGACGCCGCGACAGGTGAAACTTTGAATGATAATAATAATTATTATACATTCAACTCACTATCTCTTTTCTGATTGGCCGAAAGCGTACAGTGAATTTTCCGAAACCAGCGCCTTTGAAAGCATCTACGTCATCTACCTACAGATTATACAATAATCATGTCAAGTGCACTCAAAGTCACGGGTAATCATGTCAAGTTCGCGAGAGGATCACGGGTAATCACGGGTAATCATGTCAAGTTCGCGCGCTTTGCGTTGCTTGCCGCTTATAAGTAAACAACATCGTTGGCAAAAGCATTATTATTTTTCGTTGAATGTATAATAAAACAATTATTAGATTCGGTTTTTGTGATATTCAGAATAATCAAGGTCTCGGTAAGAGTTATCAGCCTCAGCCTTCGGCTTCGGCTGATAACTCTTACCTCGACCTTGATTATTCTGGATATCACAAAAACCACATCCAATAATTCTTAATAATAATCAACTTTATTTGACGAGGGTGACACATAACAGTTTATCAACTGACGAGCTAGTGGCCCTCGATCCTAAAACTATAAATACAAATGATGATATCTAATGTGATAATTCAACCGATAAGAATAGAGAATCGTATGCCTGCGGGTGCAATTCGCGATTTATGGGCGGACATGATGTTTTAAAAGTGCTCAAAATTGCACGAGCATTTAGGCGAGTGCAATTTGAGAAATTTCAAAACATCATAAACGACCCCTGATAGTAATTAAATCGCAAATTGCACGTCGAGCAGTTCATGCGACTTTTTGTTTATTTTTTATTTTCAGTTTTTCTTTACTGTCACCTGCAAGGTTCAAGTGAGACACTCGTCAGCAAGAACCTGTACAAACTCTGCCTTTCCGTGCATTATGAATAGACTTGCCACAAATCGTCTTCTTTGAGCGAAACCGAGCGACGCGCGACAACGAGCGAGGAACGGGGAACCAAAACCAACGAAAGGAAAAATAAGATTGGAAAGGGCTTTTAGAAAGTCTACATTATGAATTGCTCAGTCGTTAAAAAGAATTGTTTATAATATCCTAAAGAAAATGTTTCTGCCAGCAGATACGAATGCGAACGTTTCTTGTTCGTATTCTCCAATTTTGGGTTCACTTTTCTCATTTGCCGTTTTCTGCCGGATTATCTCTCGCGTTTGGGTAGCTTTACTGGTATTTTCGTTTTTCGCTTTTTTTCGTTATAGGCTGTTGAACAACATTTCGGTTCGAAAAAGCAAACACATCGCCTGCATGGCTATTTCAAACTTGGCGCCTTGCCGCTGTTTCCATAGCAACATTCGTATTGCACACTGTGATTCAGTTTTGAACTGTATAACCTCAATATGCGCTCGTCATTGACCAATCAGAACCTAGAACTTTTGTTTGGTATATTATAAAAATAGTGAATGTGAAGCAATAGGCATGAACGTAATAAAGCCGTCTTTTTAGCGCGGTTTTGAGATGCTGCGGGACTAAAGTCTCGAGTTGAAGCCGGGGGGCGTGTTTGGCTCATTACGTTTGTGTGATACCGGAAGGAGGATTGCCATAACATAGGGATGGGGATGCTTTGCGAAAATTGCCAGGAAAACCCCTCGTAAAAGGTGGGTCAAGCCCATTGAGGTACCAATATAGACTCTTTTATTAACGTGTGATCTCGGACACTGGCCGGCATGCAAGAGCCACAACACAGAACAAAAGGAAATTTTTAAGAGCGACCGGCAGGAAACATCGGGCATTGAGCGGCAGATCTCTATAATTTTTTTGCTCGCGTAAATAGAAAGGAAGCCTGATGCAGTGTGTTTTCGCCAGTTCTAAGCGTTTTTTTTCTTTTTTTTTTTTTTCAAAGAAAACAAGAAAATTTTTGCGTTCGGACACTCAAAATGCCTAAAATTAAACCTGAAACTCACTACTCTAAAATCTCCTCCCGTTCTCAAATCGAGACGTTTTGATACTTGCAATCGACAGAAAACTCTTTTTCATCCGCTGCAAGATAATTTTACGACTGTAGCGAAATTAACTATACTGAAACAATTCAAAACTAAGCGAGAGGTTTTCACGATAACAGAACGTCTTATTTGGTAGCTATTTTCTGTGACATTCATGTGGAATAAATCCAAATGTTAACGCTCTCAATCCTCGCTTAAAGACTTGGCTTAAACACAAAAATAATCACAGGCGTTACGGCAGCGTTTGCATAAATCAGAAAATGTACGGCAAAGCCAAATCTCCATATTGCATGGCATTTTCTACTTCCACACAAAGTGAAACAGCATTGCATATATAAAAGCTGGTAAAACGCAAAAGGCAAATGCAATCATAATAGCGAAGACGTTTTTGAAAACTTTGGTGTTTCTTCATGTCTTTGGCGGGTTTGAGTTGACCACGAACGCCTCAAAGCACTTTCTTTTCTCAAACTTTACATGATTCGTTTCATTTTTTGCTCGTAAATAGAAAGGAAACCTGATGTAGTTTGTTTTCGTTAGAAGCGTTTTTATTTCAATGAAAACAAGGAAATCGATTTTCGCGTTCGTTACTCGAAATGCCGAAATTTGAACCTGAAACTCGTTACTCTAAACTTTCCTCCCATTACTAAAACTATTGTCCGATAATGTACTATTTACCGCGCGATAAAATCCATGTTTTACAAATCCATGTTTTACAAATCCTGTCCATGTTTTACAAATCCAGTCCAGTTTTACAATATTCCGATTCCCTATGAGCGACGAAGTCGCGAGAAACGCGATCAAAACCCAGGAAAAATAATATTGGAAAGGGCTTTTAGAAAGTCTAAAAATTAGCCTACGTGTAGACGTCTCCTATTTGCTTGCTTCACGCGGAAAACGAGGAAATTAGAGAAACAATAAACGTCAGATGAACTGAACCTTTGCGTGACGTGACTCCATAGTCGCAATGGATGATCAATTATTAGCCTCACTGTACAGTCTGACTCAATTTGTGTTTAAATTAAATAATTTTTTGCATGCTTTGTCCCTTTTTATTGTCTCTTTGCACATTTTATACACTTTTTTACAGTTCTTACGTCATTGTTTGTACATATACATATTTAGTCTAATTTACTAAGGTGAATATAAAGAATCCGACTAGCTGATTGGTCGAAAACTTCGGGATCTGAAGCTATGTTCACCGCGCGAGGCGGTGAATATAGGATTTCAAGACGTGGTTGCTAAGCTAAGCCACATTTCTTGTGCCGGCAAGTAAGGATGGCGACTCGTTTTTGAATGCAATTTTCATCTATTCTAAAGAGATCACTCCACGTTCGGGATATTCAAAGCATTGGGAATTTAGGTAAATGACTACCAAGACGTTTGGACGGAAAACCTTTTCAAGAACTGATTTTATAATTAACGCATTTTTAAATGCGTTACCCTTAAATGCGTGAATGCCTTGTTTTAAAAAAACCGTCGTCAAAAACAAAGATTTTGGTGTGGTCAACCAGGGCAGCCGTGTTTGTGTCGGATGGAGGGACAGAAATTTGCTTCTCTTCAGACCTAAAGCTGACTTATTTCAGGAAGATAACTACAGCTTCTCATGAAATCAGCAAAGATTAAACAAAGGTACCTGGTGAATGTCTTTTTCGCAGTGTTCTTTTGTGTATTTTACTGCTCAGTAATTTGATATGTAAACGATGTAAGACTTATCTACGGTAATATGGCGAGCACTTGCGCGTGTTGTTTTTCATGTTTCAGCTCGTAATTTATAGTTCTTTATATTCACCTTAGAACTTATTCGACTCGGTAAATATTCACCAATATTTACTTCGCCTTCGGCGAATAATTGTTAAATATATGCTAATTATTTATTCCAAACTTGAACCAGAGGTCTATAACTAGAGGTTTCCATCTAGCATTGCGCGCGGCCCATCAGATTCGCAGTTAGGCTATTTTTAGACATTTTTCGCGCGAAACCAGCAGCCAATCACGCACCATGCCTGACAAATATGGTCACTGAACGCGCTAGCTCGACAATTTTTGTTCAAGACGGTTGACAGTGAAATTTGAAAAGATGGCTAAAATTATTAAGTAAAAAACCTTGGCCCTTCTAAATCAAACAAAAGTTAATTCTACTAAATGATGCATGAAGTTTGGAACGAAATATTTAATGGGAAATTCCTGTAAATGTACAACTAATGCGACTGAAAGAGCACTAAAGGCAGCCTGAAATTAATTTACGGGAAGATCAGATCCGAAAACCGCGGACATATAATTAAATTTTGTCCAAAGAATGAAAGCCTGTTTACAACACAAGTTTAAGCTTAGTCTATTCAGTATTGTTACCTTGTATTTCGAAGAGGCTTGTCAATTCCAGCTGAATTAAGTTTTTACAATCAGCACAATAAATATCCACGGCAGTTCGTCAAGCGTTCGTGACGGTCAGATCACTTCACAGTGAAATTCTCTTCGAAGACCACTCTCTTTCTTTCCATCCATGTAGATATTGAGGGTTTCCTTTGTTCTTTTACTTCAATGAACTTGATTTTAAGCTCAGTTCGTTTCAACACAATTTAGTTTAAGCTTATTAAATTCTGTAGTCGCGCAAGTTTTGCCCGCCGTATAATGTAAACAAGTGAAACCTTCGGCTGCGTATAGCTGTCCGTTCAACTTGTAAAATGAATATAATGTTCAGCTCCACAATTATTTCGAATCTTCCCATGTTAAGCTAAACCATCGGCACAATTTTCCAGAATATACGAAACTTTGGAGAGATTGAGCGAAGATTATTCCGCGGAGAACACTTTTCATTCAACTTGCCAACTGGACAGCGCGCCAGTCCGCCAGAAGTTTTGCCGCCGAATTCATACAAATCATGTTTCATTTAGATTGAACTGAAAAATCACTCAGTCGATTTATAGTTTTACAAAAAGTATACCGAAGTTTGACCTAAATTTAGTGAAGTATTTAAACAATTATTACATTCTGCTGTGACGCTTTTCGCTTTTTCCTTGGCCAAAGTTTCTGTCTTTGCGTAGCGCTCGCCGCATATCATTTTAAAGATGGTTCAACTTCAACGTGATTGGCTGCTGGTTTTCGCGCGAAAAATGTCTAAAAATAGCCTAACTGCGAATCTGATGGGACAAGACCCAATACCAGAGATGGAAACCTCTAGTTATAGACCTCTGCTTGAACTTGATAATGACCGAAGTGCGGTCGAAACGTCGTTCGCTTTTACCCGTATTTTTTATTCTTGGCTGTTACTTCAATATTAAAAAAAGATATTAACGGTCAAAGTCAGTGCGGGAAGATTCCTTCCCCCCCCCCCCTCCCCCGCCCCCCGTTTGAATAGGGTTAAACAGTAACTGTACAGGGGGCTCTTACCTCAAATGGAAAATAACGCGCGATGACTGTGTGGAGGCCAACTTGAATTTTTAACAAAGTAAAGTAACTCTCTTTGGTCGCCTATAGTAGACTTCCCGCCCTCTGTTCCCTTGTCTTATGAGGACTCGCAGTTCCTGTAAAAATTAAGAAATCGTTCTCTGGTTAAAAAGTTTAAAAATATGAGCTTTCGGTTGCCAGTCTGCAACCTTTGACAAATAATGGATAAAAAGCGTGAAAATGGAAATATATACGGTGAAATGAGTGACGTAGAAAAATAAATTACAATAAAGACAATAAAATTGTATTGTCTTTATTGTAATTTTGTTCTACTTCACACGTTTCACCGTATATATTTCCATTTTCACGCTTTTTATCCATTATTTGTCAAAGGTTGCAGACTGGCAACCGAAAGCTCATATTTTTAAACTTTTTTAACCAGAGAACGATTTCTTAAAATTTTACAATCGTTAATGTGTCGTCTGTGAGAAACTTATCTGAGGGTCCTGATGGGGGAGCTGGATTCTCAGTTATCCTTTAAAATGTTGGTCATTTCTCAGTCTCGGTTATCAATTAAATTTTTAGCCATTTTCTCAGCTATCAGTTAATTTTGACACGTCTCGTTCTCAGCTATCAGTTTAAAACCCCGTAATTTCTCAGCTAACAGTTCAAATTTTGGCCATTTGTCAGCTATCAGTTAAACTCCATCAGGACCCTTCAATACGTGACACTGAGACAACTTTGCGTCACCTGCAAGGTTCCATAATGTAAAAGTTAAATATTATTGAAATAGCACGATTGCATGTCAAACACAACAAGAACCTGATCAAAGTTCGCCTTTTATTGCATTATGAATGCAGCAAACGTTGTTTTTGAGGCCGCCTACTGTAATTATGTATTCTAAATTAAAAAGTAAGTCCATTTCTAGTTTTTTCAAACAAAAAAAACCCGAACCACGTTTATTTTTAAGGCCGGACTCATAAATAAAATTATCGTGATGGATTATAAGTTATTTAGTTCTATATCACCGTCTTTTAACTCATTCATCTCGTTGTCTCGTTGCCAGAAATACAGTGGTTGTAGAATACCTTTCAGTCCTTGGCGGTATCTCTCAATAAACACAAAAATAATCACAGGCGTTATGGCAGCGTTTGAATAAAAAACAAAATGCACGGCAAAACCAAATTGTTCCATATTGCACGGCATTTTCCATTTCCACACAAAGTAAAACAGCATTCCGTACATGAACATTGGCACAGCGCAAAATGCAAATGCAATCATAATAGCGAAGATGTTTTTGAAAACTTTGGTGTTTTCTTCATGCCTTTGGCGGGTTCGAGTTGACCACGAACGCCTCAAAGCACTTTCTTTTCTCAGGCTCCACATAATCCGAGAATACAAAACTGTTATAATAAAGAAAGGCAAGATGATAATGAAAACTAATAACGCTATAACATATCGTTCTTGTGTTGTTTTGTGATCGAAATGTGGCGCCCAGTTGAAGTTGCATGTCGTCGTGTTATTATAAGACACGAGTCGAGCGATGTAGAAATATGGACTATGCAGACCCATAGATGTAATCCATACCAATGGAATGATAACTTTGCAACGTTTGGGTGTTATGAGTGCGGGACGAAATGGAAAAACCATTCCTCTGTATCTGTCAATGGCAATGACTACCAGGCTCTGAATTGAAACAAACGTTGAAATGTCCTGGAGGAAATAAATAAGCTTGCACAAAATCAAGCCCAAAGTTCCCTCTAGTAACCATCTTCGAGGACCAACCACGATCTCACAGAGTTTCATTGGAACAGCAATCGTGGAAATCAGCAAGTCTGATACTGCCATGTTTGCAATGAGGAAGTTGATAGCTGTTCGCATACGCTTGTTCCGTGCAGCCATTGAAATATATATAACGGCGGAGTTTCCAAGAAGTGAAATAATCAGAATTAAGCTGTAAACCAGAATCTTGACGGCTTTTATTGAAGAAGTATCTTCTGCAAGCGGATGGCAATTTCCATTAGCCATTGATGTAGAATTACCATGGATTGTCGAGAAATTGTCTCGAGTCGAGTTTAAAATTGCAGTCATGATCATACACCTGTACTGTCAGACGAATTGAGCTGGAGTTGGTCTGACCGGAATAATTATATTAATGCGCGCTCTGACTAGCTCAGCCTCATTGGCTAACCTGAGAGCAGAATTTTCACCTATTGTCTATCGGCTTTATGGGTGCTTTTAATGACTGACAAAAAGATAAATAAAAGGATAAATGAATGTACTTTTTTTATGCAAAACACGCAAGGCATTTTAAAATTTACTATCATCCCCAAATCGTGCCAGGAAATAAGAAACAGACTAACACATATCTGCAAATCAATTTCTTCGGCTTGAGATGAACTCTCAACAGAAACGAAATTGTGTGTGACCATTTTCAGTGATATCAACACGGCAAATGAAATGGTTCTCGGCAGCGTAGTTGGACTTTTAATGTTGATTATGCATTGAAAGACTTTGGTTCGACGCCGGGACAGGTGAAACTATGAATGATAATTATAAAAGCAATATATAATTATAATAAGAACCTTCCCAGAGTCCTTTGCAACTGGAAATTTTTCAATGTCAAATAACTTTGTCAATTTGAGGCCCAGAAGGGTGAAGCACCACAAGGTAATAGCACTTACCATAAAATAACTCTCATATCAAACTTAGTGTGATGACGTCATTAGTCACGTGACCACGCCCGAAAGTGCGTTTTTGTTTACTGTGAGAACAGGTCTCTATCAATTGAAAAGTAATCAATATTTTCAGCAAGACACTGATATGGGGAATTTTGAAATGGCCATTAATATTCTGGCATTTTAAATTTAAGGGGGCTATACACGAGTGGAAAAATGTGTGGAAAATTTGTTCAGCTATATCTCACGAAATGTAAGGCGCATAGCAACAAAAATCTACATGTGGATAGATATTTATGTGAAGAACACGTTTTTGAACACGTATCTTACGTGACGTCATCAGTCACGTGACCAGATCGCTTTGAATATTTCAAATTGCTTTAAAAGTACATTATGCTCAATAAAACAGCGCCTTATTCCTGTTAGTTGTAGATATTGAAGTAAAGTTTATCAAAAGGGCGATTATTATTTTTTCTTTTAAATATCAGGGAAGAGCAGCGCATGAGTAGCGTTTGATCATTTTCCTGTTGGCGCTAAATCGGCCACTTATTAATTTAAAACCAAAAGGAGAAATTTATGAGAGGGTTTAGAGCATCCTCTTTCCAATTCAGTTGTCTGTTTTGCAAAATTAAATTTCCGTCATTTGTTTTAAGCAGGGGGGCAGAAGACTTCTGAAATTTTCGTATCTGAATCATCCAACAAAATATGACGTCACATCCGGTAAAAAATCCCCGCAATGCTCGTTCGGCGAACTACAGAAATCCAGTTTTGAGTAGGCATGATTTCTTCGTTTTTTTGAACCTATGGTTTGGTTGCATTTTATACTGTGGATATAAAGAAGTTGCAGAGATATTGCTTCGACTTCTCAGCAAATATTTCGGCAAGAGAGAAAGGTTTAGTATTGTTTTGAAGGCAAATAACACAACGCGAAGTGCCGTGTCATGGCGGATATTTCACGCTCACAAAACAAGTTCGTTCCATATTTTAGCTATAGCAGTTCCTGATTCAGTAGTTACATCGATTTCTATAGCCTACGAGATTTACAACATCATGGATGAAACATTGCTGGTCGTAGTTTGCACTGTTCACTTCGGGAAGGTAATTATCTCTCGCCGTAAAGTGTTAGAAGTCGCTGTTGTTGCTCTTGGTCCTTATGTTTTCAGTTGAAGACACAAGCGAAATCTTTATATTCTACTGAAGGTTGGTATTTTTTTTTACATCTCCTTGTTGATTATTGTTGTTTCCAGTAATACACAATACATGTATATTTTATTATTCTAGTTTTGGGGTAATCGGTTGGTTTTGTTCCGTGAATTGATCTTAATTATTGCATGAAATTTAATAATTAGCTTAATTATCACAATTCGAATCATTTCTAGTTTCTTGTTCGTTTCTTCTGTACAAAACATTTTTTTGAATCATCACATCCCTTAGGGTAAATATTATGTAATTAATTTATGGCAAAACGGTCAGTATAAAATGCAGATTGCATATAAAAATATGCAGATTATATATAATTTTAATTAATAGGTATATAAAATGCCCGGCCAGGGTATTTATATTTATAAGGGTTTTGGCATGGGTTTCAAATTAAAAGTGTGTGGAACATTTAATTTGGTGAATGATCGCAGTCTTTGGCATTTACCCCCGGGCACTTACCAGCGCATAAATATCAAATTATAGGCAGTGGCGGATCCAGACCTGTTCAAATTAATTAAGGTGGGGCCCGAAAAATGTTGCCCACAAATGGGAAGGGGGAGGGCCCCCCCGTAACTTTTATTACGGCAGTCCCTAATTATGAATTGGATTATAATTACTTCAAACAATCTTAAGGGGGTTGTTTGAAGTTATTACAGTGTGTGATTGAACAAAATGGGGTGGCATGAAGAGACCAAACTTCTCATCACTTTATGTCACCCTATTCCAAAATGGCCGTCAATTTAAAATTATTTTGTAGTTGTATTTATATTTCAATAATTGCCTCACTAACCTCATTTTTGAGTTGATAATTCAAAATAATTTTTACTCTAGAACGAGGTTAGTGAGGCAAATTTAAATGTATACAAAACAATTTTAAATTGGCAGCCATTTTGGAATAGGGTCTATATAGACCGAATGCAAAAATGGCTGCCAGTTTAAAAATTATTTTGTATGTATTTAAATTTAGCCTCACTAACCTCGTTTTTGAGTTGATAATTCAAAATAATTTTTACTCTAGAACGAGGTTAGTGAGGCTAATTTAAATGCATACAAAATAATTTTAAATTGGCAGCCATTTTTGCATTCGGTCTATAGTGAAGAGGCAATTTTTCTTCTTCTGGCTAGCCTTTCTTCTTCCTCAGATTGTGAGGTTACCCAGCCTATTTCTATTATATTGTTTTTATATTTCCACAGATGTGAACTGAAATATAATTGAACAACATTGAAGAATGATAGGATTGATTATACTTCAGTTGAATATAATTAAGGTTTAGTGTGAACAGACTAAGCAATATTTGTACATGCAATAAAATATTGGAATGCATCCTGTAAAATGCTAGCCTGCGAGAGCAGCCGGTTTTCTCGGGATCTTGTTTTGAAACTTGAGCCGGAATTACGTCTGCGTTCAGTGCGTTTGCAGGCTAGTAAAATGCAAATTGGGTAGAAAATGCCAGACCGAGACCAAACCTGTCACTGTCGACTGATATAATATTTTCAATTTTGAACCTACCCCAGTGTCATGCAATCACCTTTCCAGATTGATTCATCAATGGTCTTTAAAAAATGTCAACATTAAAATGCTATATGCTAAATTAATACTGCTTGTAAATACCAGAATGTCAATAGCCCACTTTCGATATATTAAAAATTATTTTATTCAGCTTGATAGTGAGGATTAGAGGACACAACAAAAATAAATTAATTAAACATGCTTGTTTAATTATCCTTTGTTTGTGTCCTCTCAGCCTTGCTAACAAGTGGAAGTTTAATATATCGAAAGTAGGCTATTCAATGAGTGTGAATAATATGAGACTGGTGTGAACCCAGCTCATTCTGTTCGGTTTGACTAACTCAACACTAACCTGAGTATCCGAGGCCTTCCTTATTAGCTAAAGGGGACAAGGGTGGGGAGACGAGGGAGTGGAGAGGTTTTTGAACTTCAGAATTTGTGTTATTCAGAAAGGCACAGTATAACATCCATTCTTTGATCTTTGTACATGTTAGTTTGATCATTGAGTACCAGAAATATAACTACTATTTTTGCATTTGTTTTCTGCATTCTAGACACATCAAATAATAATTATTACAGTTTATTGGATTGGCCTTCATCTACTGATGTACTGCAGATAATAAGGCGGTGAAGTGAAATTGACAAAAAAACCTACCTGTACTTTCAACATCACTCTCACATCACGAGTACAAATGAAACAAAAGGATACTATAATATAGTGACCTACATGTATATAGTCTATATTATCAAGCAACAAAACATAACCATTATAGCCATGTAAGTGCAAGAACCCTTTCACTCTCACAGTCAAATCTTGAGTCAATAAGATTCTAATTTTATGTCTGCATGTGGGTGAAACCCCAGTGTGAGACCATTCAAACAGATGTGATTGAACAGAAAATTTTGCAAAATGAATTTTAAGATTTTTTTACTTAGTTTTCAGCTATACTGTCCGTGTTCATTTTTACTTGACTGTCTAGTGTGTGAGAGACAAACTAGACTACAGTAGGGGACACTGATACTTTAAGGGAACAGTGTCAACCATTAATTTTGTCCTGGCAAAACGCTCATAATAACAGTTTTTGTGTAACGAATGCCATTTCAACCTGCTACAAATATGATTGATAAGATTTTGTTGTACAACTGATGACAACTTTCAAAGCTTATTCTAAATGAACAGTCCATTAGATAGCTGTTGCAAGTTAAAATCATGCATTTTATTGCTGCATTCCAAGTCAAGAAAACATGCATTTTGAATTGGCTACATGCAGACCTTTTTGATGATTTATTAACATATATATTATATAATTTATATGACTAATATCAACTTTATTGTCCTATGTTTTTGGCACAACCATGCCACCAGGCTTCTTGGGGATTCGGTGGGGGCAATTAGACCAATTTATATGTATTAACTAGCTGATATGATCATTATAAATGTTCTCGTAAGCTGTACAAATAATTTATTATTCTGTCCAGACAAGATGGAAAATAACCCTTCTATATAAAGATTATGACTTCTCTGGAATCAATTTTTCTTTTTTTCAAATCCTATCATTTTTTCTTGAGATGTCGTGTGCTAATCAGTTAGCGAAACAGGAAACTCTGAAATGAAAAGAAAATAATTCAACTTTTACCTTTAGTTTACCCTATCCTTACAAATCCCTCAAATTGCTCACCCTTCTTCCTCTAAAATTTCCCCCTCCCCCTTCTCCCTCCCACTGTTTATAAGAATACAGTCGAAGCTCTCTGAGCGGACTCTCTCGTAAGCAGACAGCTCTACTTATGGCCGCCATGACAAAACCCCTGTTTGAACTATAGCTCATACAAGCTCTGTATTTACACATATTGTAGTCCTGTAAGCGGCCAGCTCCAGCTAGTTGCGGACACTTTTTCTGCTTCCCGAGGGTGTAAAGGCTTACAGGAGCTTCGGCTGTACTGTATATATTATTTAAGTTATTTTTTGTTTCTTTGCTGATATGTAGCCTCCTACGCAGACTTTCTTTGGGCTTGTCACACAATCTTTCCTCCCCCAAAAGATTGAGTGACGAGCCCAAAGAAAGTATGCGTAGGAGGCTAGCTGATATGCAGATTACTCTTCTTTCACTAATCTAAATAAAAAAACATCAATTTTTCTTTTTTCAAAAATAAGGTATACATAATCATATGCATTTTAACCAAAAATACACCCTGGGCATTTTATAACTAATTTTAAATTATCTGCATATTTTTATGCCTAGCCTGCATTTTATACTGACCGTTTTGCCATAAATTAATTACATAATATTTACCCTAAGGGATGTGATGATTAAAAAAAATGTTAAACTTAAGGATCTACTTTGTGTAGAACAAACGAACAAGAAACTAGAAATGATTCGAATTATAAAAATAATAGAATTGTGATTATTATTCAATTTCATGCAATAATTAAGATTAATTCACGGAACAAAACCAACTGCGATTACCCCAAAACTAGAATAATAAAATATACATGTATTGTGTATTACTGGAAACAACAATAATCAACAAGGAGATGTAAAAAAAATACCAACCTTCAGTAGAATATAAAGATTTCGCTTGTGTCTTCAACTGAACACATAAGGACCAAGAGCAACAACAGCGACTTCTAACACTTTACGGCGAGAGATAATTACCTTCCCGAAGTGAACAGTGCAAACTACGACCAGCAATGTTTCATCCATGATGTTGTAAATCTCGTAGGCTATAGAAATCGATGTAACTACTGAATCAGGAACTGCTATAGCTAAAATATGGAACGAACTTGTTTTGTGAGCGTGAAATATCCGCCATGACACGGCACTTCGCGTTGTGTTATTTGCCTTCAAAACAATACTAAACCTTTCTCTCTTGCCGAAATATTTGCTGAGAAGTCGAAGCAATATCTCTGCAACTTCTTTATATCCACAGTATAAAATGCAACCAAAAAAGGTTAAAAAAACGAAGAAATCATGCCTACTCGAAACTGGGGATTTTTTACCGGATATGACGTCATATTTTGTTGGATGATTCATATACAAAAAATGTGCCAGGCGTCGCGGAGTGTTCTGCCCCGCCCCTCCACAGCGGTCAAACGTGACGCGCCTGCGCAGTTCCCGCCGAAAACCCCACTGCGAAATGACCTAAATTTACGAAGTCCTCCGCGTTTCGTCACTTTAAAGCTCAAACTTAAGAAATTTACTGAAAACTTAAGCTTTGTACTCGGAGTATGCATAGATAATGTAATAATTGTTATCCACCAAGTGTCTCAGCTCGTATTTTGGTTTACCACTGCATGTTCTTTAACGTTTCCTTACAAACTTCGCGGCCATTACGCCGCCATTACGCTTCAATCTCTTGAAAAATCAAGGCAGAAAACCGGGAAGTGGCGCCGGATTTTTGCGTTTGACCGCTTTTTTCCCCTGCCCCTGGTTTTAAGGCTGTAATTAGAAGTTCCCTGGAGCCTGGTGACTACTATGGATGAAAATGAGGCTGTGTTTTGCCGCCATTTCTGGTTGCCGACTCGCGTCCGGTCGCGTCAGCTCAGTGGCGTGTTTTCGCCGGATTTTTTCGCTAGTTCTTGATCTAAACATGGATCGTAAAAAGACTGGATTGGAAACTATAGATCACGTGGGGCATTTTCGGTTCGCCGATTGGCTAATACTGTATTTTCAACATGGCGGCGATGGCTGCAACCTAGTGGAAATTTTGTGACGTGAAGAAATGGCGTAAGTATAGGAAAAATAAAGGAATTCGTGTCCAACTTCTGTGTATTTTGCCATTTTTTAGCGTTGTTTTCGTTTTCAAGTCTTAATATTTTCTTTATTTTTGTTTTAACGACGATTCCAACCCGGCCAAGCGACAATTCAAACTTTAAGGTGAGCACTTGATGTTGTTGTTTACTTTCATTTCCCCCTATTTTGGAGAAAATCGAGCCACAAAAAAGGTCTTTTTCGGTCAAAATTTGAAACATATGTTGTGTATTTTGTGACTCATTTATTTATTAGTATTTCAGTTAATCGCTGTTCAAATTCATGTTTACTTGATAGTTTTTGAATGAAATTGTTGCTTGAGCATAGTTAAAAGAGCAAAAGTTGCAAATTACAGGCCCAAATGGTCAACTTTTTCTTGACATAATTTCAGTCGTGGCATCATGGATAGAGGCGCGTCTTACGTCTATAGGTCACCCAAGTTCTTTATATTATAAAAGTGTCGCCAAAAGAAATGAATGGAAAATTAAAGTTAATATGTACTTAATTTTATTCACTTTAATAGACATCCGTCAAGATTGGTCTTTCTTTCAGTTTATTATCTCGGTAATGCTGTGTTGCTTTACACCAAGGTTAACATAAGATGAAAAAAAATAAAGAATGAATGATAGACTGATTCCATAAGTAGCTATTTCCACTCGCTTGCTACTCATGGGTAACCCAAGGAGCGTGCGGACACACTGACTTATGGAATCAGTCTAGGTAAAGAGAAAGCTAGACAGAATGAGAAAGTACTGTCATCTGAAGTATCATCCATACTCCAAATCCAGATATACAACAACCCTGTGGCCTCCTACAGGCCGTATATCAATTTCAGTTTTCTCTTCATAATGTTGCTCCAGCAGTCCTACATCAGTATTCTATCTGCAACTACTCTTGTGTGTTCACAATTCTCTCAGATGGTTTTCTCAAAAACCAGTGGAAGTTAATCAAACATTCAGAACTCTATCTGATGCTTTGCACCTTTTCTGCTAATGGCACCACACCTGTTCCAGAGAAGACTGTGATTGTTATTGTTTCTGATTTCACCTGGAGAGTGATAGCTTTATAAATTCCAACTGAAGTGCTAATGATTCAGTGTTAAATGTTCCACAACAACTAGTCACTTTGGACAGTTTCCTTCTGCTTTTAGATTTTGTTTGATAAAGTACAGTAATATTTTTAAAGGTTATAGCATGAGTTGTATGTGGTATTTGGTAATAGTGGTATAGAGCGGTTTTCGTTTGAGTGTCGTAAAACAAAACCAAAACCATGATTGGTTTTGGTTTAGCATCTGATTGGTTGAGTAGGTGGCGCGAGTTTTTTAAACGCAGCCGTGATATTGTAATATTATGAGCTGGTATATTATTACCAAATACCACTGCCCACATACAACTCTTTCTATTATTTGTTTATAATACAAGGCAAATACTGTGTGGCATGACATTTTTGCGGGTTAGGAGTTTAATTTCACAGATTGCCAATTTTTTTAGTTTTGCGGGAAAAAAAGTTTCACAAACTTGGATTCAGACTTTACTCGGCTGTGAACAAATGTTCACGGATCTCAGGCAAATTCCAGTCTGGTATTTCACAAACGGTACTTTTATATAACAACTAGGGACATGCCCTTGCATGAGAATGGTGTCCCTTTGAACAACCCATTTTTATAAACCGAACAGTTATCATGTACCGCAGCCATCCACTGTTTGTTCGGTGGCATATGTCTTTTCTAGAGTTGTTATCAAATAAACCCAGAGAGTGCAGAGACTGTGCGTTATGTTGCAAATTATTGTAAAGAAGAAGATCGTAATATTGTTTGCAGTAATTTAATTGAAATTCAGTAATCTATATAAATGGAGTAAATTTTCACAGATTTTTTTTTTTCAGTTTATTTTTTATGGGTTTATTTTTTTCTTTGTGTTTTCACGGATCATTGGAAAACCTGCGAAAATTAGATCCTGCAAAAATTTCAAGTCACATGGTATCTATATCCTATCTGAGTAGCACTATACAACGATCGTAGCTGATTCACGGCTGTCGTCAAAGCTTCGTGTTGAAACAATTTATCAATGGAATGCATTTTTCAGCTCTGTGTATACCACTTTATACCTCAGTTATATTACTGTTGATTGTAGTAGCTTGCCACATTCTAATATTTGTGAACCCTACAAGTCTTATAAGAAAGTTCTTTTGACAGTGTATTCAAATTTCTTTGTTTTCTCTTTGCTCATGATAAATCAACAAAGTTAATATACATGTTAATAACATAGAGGGCATTTGTCATTCATTTTGGTTTGCCCGGGCCAAAATCACTCTGAAGATTTCTAAAGATTGCCCGAGGACTTCCGTAATGTGCAAAGTTGACCGAAGATTGCCGAAGATTGCCGATAATCACCTGAGGTCCTCCGAAGATTTTTGAACGGGATTGGATAGTCTCCCGAAGAACACCTGATGTCTTTATCACACTAATTTTGTCGTTTATGTTATTAACAAGTAATCATATGATTCTTCCTAAAATTAAGGATTAATATCACTTGTGTTTTCAGAATTTGCAAATTGCTCTCGACAGGCAATTTCTGCAAATTTCTGAACACGTGATAATTAATCCTTAATTTTACTCGGTCCCATAGACCTTATTCATAAATGGCGGTGGATTAATTATTCTTTTATATTCATATTAATCAGCCTCCCTAGCCTCATTTTAGAGTAAAAAATTATTTTGAATTTTGCGGGCTGATTAGCATGAATATAAAAGAATAATTAATCGGCCGCCATTTATGAATAAGGTCTATGCGATTACCTCATACAAATTATGACATCTCTCATTGTTAGTAATGAGAGGGTTGATATGAATTCACAAACAATAGAGACATTGTTCGGTGATTGAGATCAAAGTTCTATAAGCCCCACCAAAATACAAGTAAATTATTGTCAGGTCGCACATTACAAAACACATGTTGGTTAAGCAGCCATATAGTATATTATGAATGCACCTTACATGTATTATGACATCAATAAACACCAAGGAGATTCTGGCAGAAGAAATAGACAAGAATTTAAAAATCTACTGTTATGGCAACTCCGAAGATGAAGATGAAAGCATTTAAGTGTTACAAATGCAGAAAAGCTTATTGTACCATGGGCTGGTTATAAAGGCATACTGTAAGAAATTATCAGTAAGCTGCAGTGGTGCTAATGAAAAAGGCAAAAAAATGTCAGAACATCTGAAAGAAAACCTGGGAGATTCTGGCAGCTCTGGATATGATGAGCACAGTTTGTGACTGTGTACCACTGAGCCATTTTGAAATTTATCTTGGAGGAATCACTTCCATGTCATGTCAAATTGATTAAACTGAGGTGAACTATAACATAATTTAAGTTGAAAGTTTTACTCATTGCAAACTTGAGGGAGATAACCTTGTTGTTGAACTGGAAAAAGGCAAAGGGGATTCCCCAAGCCATGACCTTTGAATTTACAAGTTGAATAAAATTACTTTGGCTCTCACCCACCTCCTGTATTTTAGCTAACTCCTAAGCCTATCTCTTGAATACTTTCTTTGCTACCCTTTTTTAGCACAAAGTGACAGTCGTTCATTTTGATATTCTGAGGCTGTCCAAATTCAGGCATAAACGTTGAGCTGCAACACATATTGGTGCCGCAAAAGTCATTGTCCACAAGTCCGTTTTGGCGACACATTTGAAGAAAGTTGTGACTTCGGTTGAATCCTGTTCGGCAACAAGGATTTCGGCTTGACAGTCATTTTGCAGTTGAGCGAATCACAATAACTAAAATGTCACATGACTGAAGTAGAAGTGACTTCAAAATGACTGGTACACAGTCACAAACAAAGTACTCTAACGGGACTCTAACTTACTCGTCAAATTAAAAGCCCAAGTCTGCAAGAATCTCTCTGGTTTTCATTTG
This sequence comes from Desmophyllum pertusum, assembly GCA_029204205.1. Lineage (NCBI taxonomy): Eukaryota > Metazoa > Cnidaria > Anthozoa > Scleractinia > Caryophylliidae > Desmophyllum > Desmophyllum pertusum. The sequence goes on from MU825914.1 coordinate 111,891, forward strand.
GTGCTCTGACATATTTTGTTGCTCTTTCTTCGTGTTTTCATTAGCACCACTGCAGTCACTGCAGCTTCCTTCGTGTTTTTTTTCATCTTCGGAATCCCCAGCGGTTGTTTTTCGCGTACGAGTTATTTCGCTAATGGCCAGTTCTAATGTCTTTGGTCAGTTCGCTAACGTCGCTTTTAAAACGAAGAATTTTACATTGTAGTCCACCACCACGCTTTAGCAGCCATGATAGAACAGCGATCAGGCGACGGGCAAATTTTTTTATGACGTCACGAATTTCCACTAGGTTGCGGCGCCCGCGTCAGCTAGTTTCCAATCCAGTCTTTTACGATCCATGATCTAAAGAAAGTGTTTTGTCGACTTAAGAAATTTCCTTCGCTTTCTAGCATCTTATTGCTGCTTAAGAGCGAAGAAAGTCCTTCGGGTAGTAGACAAAGTGCAGATTCAAGTAGTCGCCTGTTGGCCAAAAGAAAGCTAAGTGTTCTTGAGTTTATTTTATATTTGGCAGGCGAGCGTATAATAGCTTAGCGACGCTAGCGGTAAGGTTTAATTTCCGTTCAATTCGGTTTATAAGCTTGAGCTTATTTAAATTTTCTGCTGCTAGGCAGGTAGAAAGTTTTGCACCTTTGTTTACGTATTTAATCGTTAACTTCACGACTGTTTTGCATTGTTTCAGTTTAGAAACGAAACGTGAAACAAGAAGGAACTTGAGAAAGAACGAGCAGGAATCCCAGTCCGAAATTAAGCTGAGCTCGGTAAGTGAAAATATGGAAAACACGCCTGTTTGGCGTATTTTTACATTGAAAATTGCTGGCTTACCTTCATGCTTTGATTATGGCTTGAAACGGTCAAACGGGTATCAAATTTAAGCATATGTTGTGTCTTCACAATTCAACGGCTGGATTGGGCAAAACATTTTTCCAGTATGACGCTTTGCTAAATAATTATAAGCTTATTAATAAAACTTAAGCTTACCTTTACTTTACCTTTAACTTATATGTTCTATGACAAGAGATACCTTCGGTTAGTTTTTCTACTAGAATAGACCAAGCTTTAGTTTTCGAGGTTTTCCGTTAATAACGGAAAACCTCGAAAACTAAAACTCGTCTAAATCGCCTCAAACCGGCCTGAGAAGCTGGCAAACTACAAAGAATACAACACAGCAACAGGGTAAGTCGTTTTTATTCACAAAACATTCGATTTTATATCTTCTAAAACATAACCGTTGCGTTCCCATACAAACCCTTATAAATCGAGCCGTTGTAACACAATGCCGCTTATACCGTGATACTGTTTCTCTTATCTTTAGCTTGGGCGGCCTGTGAAATAGTACGAAATCTATAAACGGCTTTCCGACTGCGCTGAAATACTAGTGAATTATTATGTTTTTCTCTTCGCTTTTCGATACGATATTTCGCTTGCCATGTTTCTCGTCCTAGGAAATTAAAATGTACAGAGGGAAATTGAATTTATCCATTTGAATCCAGGCGATTTTATGTTTCTAATAGTGTCAGTATTGCTTGCGAAGTATAATAATATAAATCGTCACTGCACATTGTGCATCTTTGAATTAAAATTCCCAGTCCCAAAGCTGAGCTCAATAAACAAACAAACGATTTTCTTTAGGCTAAAATAGTACAAAATCTTCCAGCTTTTACTGAAATACTGGAAAGGTGCCTAGTGAGTTGTTATCTCTTCTCTTTTCGATACAATGTTTTGCTTGCCATATTGTTTCTTGTCCTGGGAAATTAAAATATTAATATAAGCTTACATGTTCCGAGGGAAAATGGAATTGCTGCGTTTGAATGAAGGCCGGCGATTTTACGTTTCTATGCTGTCAAATCTGTGTGCTGAACAACATTTAAATATAATGTTTGCTTGCTATAAATCATTACAAAAAATTGTGGCCCTTCAATTTTTATGAAAAATATTTTGCGGTTTGTTTTAATTTAAATTTTGGACAGAAGAGCTGTTGTGTATTAAAATAGACTATATATATATTACAATTCGAGGTTTTAACGCCAATCAGAAGAGTAAAGCGTTTGTAAACATTGTACTTTTCACTTTTTGTTACACGTCACACAACTTCAGTTTTCTGATCACAAACAATATAAATACAGACGCTATGGTGGCAGTGTATAATATTATAAAAAATAATTGGCAATAATTAAGTTTAACTTAAGTTTATTTTGTTATCAACTGAAAATTGTTTTCAGTAAAATGAAAGTCAAAATCTAGCTGTCTATTTAATCAGGTATATTTAGATGAACTGGGATGACAGTAGTCTCCTACGCAGCCGTTATTTGTGCCGTCACCCAACTCTTCTCCCCACTAACGGCTGCTCAAATCCGAATCACATTCCTTTCCCGATTTAAGCCAATCACAGTTGCTGTCTTGCAGTGTCATTTTTCGGAACTTGCTCACGCCAATACACCAATAATAGATTGTGTCTTATCGTGACCTTAGCATCGGAAACGTCAAGCGGACGCCAGTATGCCGCCTTTAAATTTGACGCACACCAGACATCAAAATAAAACATGGTTTAACTGAAGACAAATGAATGATATTAAAATATAATGTTGAAAAAGATTTTCGGCAAACGGTAACAGTCACGTTTTTGCCGATAGGTGTCAAAGTTGCTGCGGTCAAAACAAAAGGAAAGGAATGTAGTCCAGGTTTGAGCAGCCGTTAGTGGGGAGAAGCGCTGCGTGACGACACAAATAACGGCTGCGTAGGAGTCTCAGGATGATAGGAGTACTAAGGAATTTCCCATGCACAATGTAGTATTTATAATTTGTTTTCTGTTTCATCTTTTTCATAGATGGAGGTCATGGTCTTATAATAAACATATTGATTGTAGTCAGTAGACAGTGGATTTTACAGGTGAGAGTGAAGAGCATAAATAATATTGAAGGGATACCGTATATCTTTTAAACACAGAGCGAGCCTATAAAAGGAAAGGAAACGCCCCGTCCGAAGCACTTTGTTGGCTATTTTTATCATTAATGGCATGTGGGGAAAGCTGAAATGTCGCACAACAACGGTCGAGAAAAGTTGGGGTTGGTTTATCCAAACAACTAATTGATCTATGTCAAACACAACAAGCTATAATAATAAATATTGAGCGCAAAAACAATATATATATATATTCACTGTTTGGAGGAACTGAATGCAAACAATGAATCCCTTCGCCCATTTCGACATGTACAGTACAGTCCAAATTTTGCGGCTAGCTAAAATTGCTGCAAAGCTCAAGCCTGCGATCAAAGAGCCACCTGTTTCCATTTATCTGAGTTTGTCGAGAACTTGAACGAGTCTCGTGAAGATGACTTTGACGGGATTTGCAAATTATTCAGAATTACAAGCTTTGTGATTGTACAAACAACGTGGACAATACTGAATAATTGCACATAATTAGACCTGGGTGAATTAACCAATCAAATTAGACCATTGTGATTGGCAGGTTGAACTCCACAGCCTCGACTGATAGGCTCGCTTCGTGCGTGTTTAAACGCATGCAATTTTATTATCTCATTAACAGTATTGATTAAAATTTGGGTGTATGTTAAACCAAGAACAGTGACCCTGGTCAACACCCCCGGAACACCCAGGAACACCAAACATATAAAAAGGTAAAGTCTTCATGAGCGTAGTGGCCCACAACTGCCGGAGCCGGAGCCTTAATCCCAGTTTCTGTAGCATGAAGCAACTAGGAGTATTCCTTAACCCCCTTGGTTGGGATGATAGTCTATCGCAAGTTAGTCCACCCTGGAGCATTTTGTCGCTGGTACTCATTTATACTCCTGGGTGGAGAGAGGCACTGAGAGTAAAGTATCTTTCCCAAGAACACAACACATTGACCCCAGCCAGGGCTCAAACCCAGACCACTCAGTCCTGAGTCCAGCATGCTAACCATTACTCCATTAGGCCACTGCATCTTCCGCCACCAAAAATATACTAAATGCAAATTTCAGACCACTGACCATGTTCCATTTCCCCTTTTGGACCACTTCAGCCATATAATATCTTATTTATTTTCATTTCCTTTTTTCATATTTTTAATTTTCTTCGTATTTGTAATTTTGGGGTGTTTTCGGAGTGTTCTGGGGTGTTTCGGGAGTCTTTTTGGTTTTACATACACCCATAAAATTCACTTTGAAGTCTTCAGAGCTATATTCATCATTTAGGGGAGTGTACTGTAAAGTTATTATATATTATAACCCATCAAATATTTTCTCGCGCGCGATTGGTCTAAACGCGTCACGTGACGCAGCCAAAACTGGGGAATAACTGGGGAATATCCGGGTGACATTCCCCAAGTGATATTCCCCAGTTTTGAAAATTTGCGTTTCACGTTCGCAGGTTCAGTTGTCGTCCCAAATAAATTGCTAAATTAAATAGGACTGATTGTTTTGAACAGACTAGAAAATTTTTTGAACGCCAACATAATTATTTTGATGTTTAATAGCTTGGCCGACCGAGATCTTCCACGGCAAGCAAAGCGGCCTTGTGAAAACTGAATATTTGAAGGATAATAACTACAATAGCCTCCATTTGGCTTCAAAAATATGCTCGGATATTTGTCCTTGGACATTATCTGTTCCTCGAAGCTCACAGTTTTCCTCGAGCTTCGCTCTCGGAAAACTGTTCGCTTCTCGGAACAGATAATGTCCGCGGACAAATATCCGAGCATATTTCCTCGCCAAATGGAGGCTATTGTTTATTTATATAAGCTGTACGTGGGCTAAATATCTGTTATTTGTTCAAAAGGTTTTTTTTGGGGGTGGGCTTCTTTTGGGGGAAATGGGGAAGGGAGTTGCGTCTCAAACCTTTTTAGGTGTATATAAAAGAATAAAGCATAGTAAATAGATATCTATTTAAAAGTTGAAAATCCCTTTCATTAATTATCCTTGATCTAGAGCATAATAATTAATTATATGTTCTCTTCTGAGGTGGGTTAATACTGGGTACCAGTATACTGGTCTACCACTTAAGCCCTCTCTCCTCCAGCTGACCTGATGGTTAATTACATTCTCTGCTTTGTTTTCTCTTCAGATTTGTACTTCAAAACCATTGTAATATCAGGCAGCACTTGTGATGTCAGGAGAATAAATTAAATTGATATTGGTTTGAAATAATTTATAATCTATATAATATATAAAATTGTTTGTTTTACTAATTCAGAGGGTGATACTTGATTGATGGTGTTGCAGTTAATCATGACACTAAAAAAAATTGTGGCCAGAAAAAAAGGACCAAATAAATATTTGAAGAAATATTTTTGAAATGTGGTGGTTGTCTGCTGTATTTAGATTTCATTGAATCTGATCCTAAACAGTGTGATTTTAATATTGAATGTTTAAAATGTTAAATGTTAGCACATGCTGTTAGTGTATTTTGCCCCTTTAATAAATATACATGTACATGCATGTGTAATAATATTGAGCATGGTATGAAAAGTCAAGCCTTTGTTGGAAAATACATATACTTTTGGTCTGATTCACACCAGTCTGACTCTTATGTCAATTCATGGCCTGTTAAAATTCAGACCATTCCAAATTTATTTTTCAAATCATGTACATTAATTAATTTTGGTTTAAATTTATTTTTGTTTGATATTTATTTCCTTTCGTCTTTATTTTGTTTTAGAGCATGGTACGTAATGACAGTGCTAGCTAATGACATTAAATTCAAGAGAAAGGAAAAACAAAAATTTGTAATATAAAAAATATATATTAGTCACAACATGATAATTTAACAGTGTCGGGTTACTGTTTCTTCTAATACTGCTACCATATTTTCAGAGTTTAACATTTGAGTGACTTTCACTGGTGTTCTTTAGTATATTTTTTGTTCCAAGAATTTTTGACATCACCATAATTCATATTCACTGATATTGAATAATATTAGGCACATGTAAGTTTCCGAGTAGCTTCATGTGAACCATTGGTTCATTGATATAAACTGTACATGTAAGCTCTCATTTACCTTCATATGAAGCTTTTGAATCCACTATTCTGAGCTATTTACATATTGCTCTGACTATGAATTTTACAAATTGCATTACTGGGGTTTTTGATATACACAATTTAAACTCAGGGTTGTTGTCTGAGGGTGCATTTGTTGGTTTGTGCTATACAAAGAACACTGTCAATTGGTCTTGTATCTATGATAATACATATATCTTATTATTAACCAAGCGCGAGAGCCATACTGGGAAAATCTTGACAGTACAGATCGAGTGCAACGAGGTCCATTCAGAAAAGACTGAGGGCTGACTGAGGGCCGATATTTTACTAACAAATTTGCATGATTTTCGCAATTTCTAAACCCCACTAAAACTAAAATTAAGGGCAGTAGGTGGTATCATATTTACCATTTTTCCATTATGACAATTAAATTATATATTGCTTTTATTCCGGTTCCACTTGTAACAATAATAATCATAATAATAATAATAATAATCAACTTTATTTGAAGAGGGTGGCACATAACAGTATATCAACTACGAGCTAGTGGCCCTCGATCCTAAAACTATAAATACAAATACAATTAATACAGCGGGAGTTACGTGTAATGCGTGATGATATCTTGTGTGATAATTCGGCCAATAAGTATAGAGAATCGTATGCCTGCGGGTGCAATTCGCGATTTATGGGCGCAGATGATGTTTTAAAAGTGCTCATAATTGCACGAGCATTTAGGCGAGTGCAATTTGAGAAATTTCAAAACATCATGAGCAACCACTGACAGTAAATCGCAAATTGCACGTCGAGCAGTTCATGCGACTTTTTGTTTATTTTTTATTTTCAGTTTTTCTTTACTGTCACCTGCAAGGTTCAAGTGAGACACTCAGCAAGATCCTGTACAAACTCTGCCTGAATTCGGTGCATTATGAATAGACTTGCCACAAATCGTCTTCTTTGAGCGAAACCGAGCGACGAGCGAGGAACGGGGAACCAAAACCAACGAAAGGGAAAAATAATATTGGAAAGGGCTTTTAGAAAGTCTACATTATGAATTGCTCAGTCGTTAAAAAGAATTGTTTATAATATCCTAAAGAAAATTTTTCTGGCAGCAGATACGAATGCGAACGTTTCTTGTTCGTATTCTCCAATTTTGGATTCACTTTTCTCATTTGCCATTTTCTGCCAGAGTATCCCTCGCGTTTGGGTAGCTTTACTGGTATTTTCGTTTTTCGCTTTTTTTCGTTATAGGCTGTTGAACAACATTTCGGTTCGAAAAAGCAAACACATCGCCTGTAAGGCAGCCATTTTTATTTGCTATTTCAAACTTGGCGCCTTACCGCTGTTTCTATTGCGACATTCGTATTGCACTATGTGATTCAGTTTTGAACTGTATAACCTCAATATGCGCTCGTCATAGACCAATCAGAAACTAGACATTTTGTTTGGTATATTATAAAAAATAGTGAATGTGAAGCAATAGGGATGAACGTAATAAAGCCGTCTTTGTAGCGCGTTTTTGAGATGCTGCGGGGCTAAAGTCTCGAGTTGAATGGGGCGTCCGGAAGGAGGATTGCCATAAAATAGGGATGGGGATGCTTGACGAACATTTTCAGGAAAACCCCTCGTAAAGGGTGGGTGAAGCCCATTGAGGTACCAATATAGACTATTTTATTAACGCGTGATCTGGCTGGCCGGCCAAGAGCCACATCACAGAAAAAAAGGAAATTATTAAGAGCGACCGTCAGGACACATCGGTCATTGAGCGGCAGATCTCTATAAATTTTTTTCTCGCATAGAAAGGAAGCCTGATGCAGTGAGTTTTCGCCAGTTCTAAGATTTTTGCGTTCGGACACTCAAAATTCCTAAAATGAAACCTGAAACTGACTACTCTAAAATCTCCTCCCGTTCTCAAACCGAAACGTTTTGACACTTGCTATCGAGAGAAAACTATTTTTCATCCGCTGGAAGATAATTTTACGTTTGTAGCGAAATTAACCATACTGAAACAATTCAAAACTAAGCGAGAGGTTTTCACGATAACAGAACGTCTTATTTGGTAGCCATTTTCTATGACATTCATGTGGAATAAATCCAAATGTTAACGCTCTCAATCCTCGCTTAAAGACTTGGCTTAAACACAAAAATAATCACAGGCGTTACGGCAGCGTTTGCATAAATCAGAAAATGTACGGCAAAGCCAAATTGTTCCATATTGCATGGCATTTTCTACTTCCACACAAAGTAAAACAGCATTGCATATATAAAAGCTGGTAAAAGGCATATGCAATCATAATAGCGAAGACGTTTTTTGAAAACTTTGGTGTTTCTTCATGTCTTTGGCGGGTTTGAGTTGACCACGAACGCCTCAAAGCACTTTCTTTTCTCAAACTTTACATGATTCGTTTCATTTTTTGCCCGTAAATAGAAAGGAAACCTGATTTAGTTTGTTTTCGTTAGAAGTGTTTTTATTTCAATGAAAACAAGGAAATCGATTTTCGCGTTCGTTACTCGAAATGCCGAAAATTGAACCTGAAACTCGTTACTCTAAACTTTCCTCCATTACTAAAACTATTGCCCGATAATGTACTATTTATCGCGCGATAAAATCCATGTTTTACAAATCCATGTTTTACAAATCCAGTCCATGTTTTACAAATCCAGTCCAGTTTTATAATATTCCGATTCCCTATGAGCGACGAAGTCGCGAGAAACGCGATCGAAACCCAGGAAAAATAATATTGGAAAAAACTTTTAGAAAGTCTAACAATTAGCCTGCGTGTAGACGTCTCCTATTTGCTTGCTTCACGCGGAAAACGAGGAAATTAGAGAAACAATAAACGTCAGATGAACTGAACCTTTGCGTGACGTGACTCCATAGTCGCAATGGATGATCAATTATTAGCCTCACTGTACAGTCTGACTGAATTCGTCTTTAATTTAAATATTTTTTTTGCATGTTTTGTCTCTTTTTATTGTCTTTTTGCACATTTTATACATTTGTATACATTTTTGGCAAAACTTTTTTACAGTCGGCTTACGTCATTGTTTGTACATATACATATTTAGTCTAATTTACTAAGGTGAATATAAAGAATCCGACTAGCTGATTGGTCGAAAAATTCGGGATCTGAAGCTATGTTCACCGCACGAGGCGGTGAATATACGATTTCAAGGCGTGGTTGCTAAGCTAAGCCACATTTCTTGTGCCGGCAAGTAAAGATGGCGACTCGTTTTTGAATGAAATTTTCGTCTATTCTAAAGAGATCACTCCACGTTCGGGATATTCAAAGCATTGGGAATTTAGGTAAATGACTACCAAGACGTTTGGACGGAAAACCTTTTCAAGAACTGATTTTATAATTAACGCATTTAAAACCGTCGTCAAAAACAAAGATTTTGGTATGGTCAACCAGGGCGGCCGTGTTTGTGTCGGATGGAGGGACAGAAATTTGCTTCTCTTCAGACCTAAAGCTACTTATTTCAGGAAGATAACTACAGCTTCTCATGAAATCAGCAAAGATTAAACAAAGGTACCTGGTGAATGTCTTTTTCGTAGTGTTCTTTTGTGTATTTTACTGCTCAGTAATTTGATATGTAAACGATGTAAGACTGACTTAACTACGGTAATATGGCGAGCACGTGTTGTTTTTCATGTTTCAGCTCGTAATTTTTAGTTCTTTATATTCACCTTAGTAACTTATTGGACTCGGTAAATATTCACCAATATTTACTTCGCCTTCGGCGAATAATTGTTAAGTATATGCTAATTATTTATTCCAAACTTGAACTTGATAATGACCGAAGTGCGGTCAAAACGTCGTTCGCTTTTACCCGTATTTTTTATTCTTGGCTGTACTTCAATATTAAAAAAAAGATATTAACGGTCAAAGTCAGTGCGGGCAGATTCCCCACTCTTATCTTTAATACGTGACAGACCACTTTGCGCCACCTGCAGGGTTCCATAATGTAAAGTTAAATATTATTGAGTTTGCATGTTAGACACAGCAAGAACATGATCAAAGTACGCCTTTTATTGCATTATGAATTCAGCAGTCTTTGTTTTTGAGGTCGCCTACTGTAATTATGTATTCTAAATTAAAAAGCAACTTACATTAAGTCCATTTCTTTTTTCAAACAAAAACCCGAACCACGTTTATTTTTAAGGCTGGACTCATAAATAAAATTATCGTGATGGATTATAAGTTGTTTAGTTCTATATCACCGTCTCTTAACTCATTCATCTCGTTGTCTCGTTGCCAGAAATACAGTGGTTCTAGAATATCTTTCAGTCCTTGGCGGTATCTCTCAATAAACACAAAAATAATCACAGGCGTTATGGCAGCGTTTGAATAAAAAACAAAATGTACGGCAAAACCAAATTGTTCCATATTGCACGGCATTTTCCACTTCCACACAAAGTAAAACAGCATTCCGTACATGAACATTGGCACAGCGCAAAATGCAAATGCAATCATAATAGCGAAGATGTTTTTGAAAACTTTGGTGTTTTCTTCATGTCTTTGGCGGGTTCGAGTTGACCACGAACGCCTCAAAGCACTTTCTTTTCTCAGGCTCCACATAATCCGAGAATACAAAACTGTTATAATAAAGAAAGGCAAGATGATAATGAAAACTAATAACGCTATAACATATCGTTCTTGTGTTGTTTTGTGATCGAAATGTGGCGCCCAGTTGAAGTTGCATGTCGTCGTGTTATTATAAGACACGAGTCGAGCGATGTAGAAATATGGACTATGCAGACCCATAGATGTAATCCATACCAATGGAATGATAACTTTGCAACGTTTGGGTGTTATGAGTGCGGGACGAAATGGAAAAACCCATTCCTCTGTATCTGTCAATGGCAATGACTACCAGGCTCTGAATTGAAACAAACGTTGAAATGTCCTGGAGGAAATAAATAAGCTTGCACAAAATCAAGCCCAAAGTTCCCTCTATTAACCATCTTCGAGGACCAACCACGATCTCACAGAGTTTCATTGGAACAGCAATCGTGGAAATCAGCAAGTCTGATACTGCCATGTTTGCAATGAGGAAGTTGATAGCTGTTCGCATACGCTTGTTCCGTGCAGCCATTGAAATATATATAACGGCGGAGTTTCCAAGAAGTGAAATAATCAGAATTAAGCTGTAAACCAGAATCTTGACGGCTTTTATTGAAGAAGTATCTTCTGCAAACGGATGGCAATTTCCATTAGCCATTGATGTAGAATTACCATGGATTGTCGTGAAATTGTCTCCAGTCGAGTTTAAAATTGAACTCATGATCATACACCTGTACTGTCAGACGAATTGAGCTGGAGTTGGTCTGACCGGAATAATTATATTAATGCGCGCTCTGACTAGCTCAGCCTCATTGGCTAACCTGAGGGCAGAATTTTCACCTATTGTCTATCGGCTTTATGAGCGATTTAAATGACTGACAAAAAGATAAATAAATGATAAATTAATGTAATTTTTTTATGCAAAACACGCAAGGCATTTTGAAATTTACTATCATCCCCAAATCGTGCCAGGAAATAAGAAACAGACTAACACATATTTGCAAATCAATTTCTTCGGCTTGAGATGAACTCTCAACAGAAACGAAATTGTGTGTGACCATTTTCACTGATATCAACACGGCAAATGAAATGGTTCTCGGCAGCGTAGTTGAACTTGTAATGTTGAATACGCATTGAAAGACTTTGGCTCGACGCCGGGACAGGTGAAACTATAAATGATAATAATAATCAACTTTATTTGAAGAGGGTGGCACATAACAGTATATCAACTACGAGCTAGTGGCCCCTCGATCCTAAAACTATAAATACAAATACAATTAATACAGCGGGAGTTACGTGTAATGCGTGATGATATCTAGTGTGATAATTCGACCGATAAGTATAGAGAATCGTATGCCTGCGGGTGCAATTCGCGATTTATGGGCGCAGATGATGTTTTAAAAGTGCTCATAATTGCACGAGCATTTAGGCGAGTGCAATTTGAGAAATTTCAAAACATCTTGAACGACCACTGACAGTAATTAAATCGCAAATTTTGCGTCGAGAAGTTCATGCGATTTTTTGTTTATTTTTTATTTCAGATTTTTTTTACTGTCACCTGCAAGGTTCAAGTGAGACACTCAGCAAGATCCTGTACAAACTCTGCCTGAATTCGGTGCATTAAGAATAGACTTGCCACAAATCGTCTTCTTTGAGCGAAACCGAGCGACGCGCGACAACGAGCGAGGAACGGGGAACCAAAACCAACGAAAGGGAAAAATAATATTGGAAAGGGCTTTTAGAAAGTCTACATTATGAATTGCTCAGTCGTTAAAAAGAATTGTTTATAATATCCTAAAGAAAATGTTTCTGCCAGCAGATACGAATGCGAACGTTTCTTGTTCGTATTCTCCAATTTTGGGGTTCACTTTTCTCATTTGCCGTTTTCTGCCAGATTATCCCAGATTTTCGTTTTTCGCTTTTTATTCGTTAGGCTGTTGAACAAAATTTTTGTTCGAAAAAGCAAACACATCGCCTGTATGGCAGCCATTTTTATTTGCTATTTCAAACTTGGCGCCTTACCGTTGTTTCCATTGCAACATTCGTATTGCACTATGTGATTCAGTTTTGAACTGTATCACATCAATATGCGTTCGTCATTGACCAATCAGAACCTAGAAATTTTGTTTGGTATATTATAAAAATAGTGAATGTGAAGCAATAGGCATGAACGTAATAATTAAAGCCGTCTTTGTAGCGCGGTTTTGAGATGCTGCGGGACTAAAGTCTCGAGTTCAAGGAGGCGTCCGGAAGGAGGATTGCCATAAAATAGGGATGGGGATGCTTGGCGAAAAGTTCCAGGAAAACCCATCGTAAAGGTGGGTCAAGCCCATTGAGGTACCAATATAGACTTTTTTATTAATGCGTGATCTGGGACACTGGCCGGCCAAGAGCCACTTCACAGAAAACAAGGAAATTATTAAGAGCGACCGTCAGGAAACATCGGGCATTGAGCGGCAGATCTCTATAATTTTTTTGCTCGCGTAAATAGAAAGGAAGCCTGATGCAGTGTGTTTTCGCCAGTTCTAAGCGTTTTTTTCTTCTTTGTTTTTTAAGAAAAACAAGAAAATCTATTTTTGCGTTCGGACACTCAAAATGCCTAAAATTAAACCTGAAACTCGCTACTCTAAAATCTCCTCCCGTTCTCAAACCAAGACGTTTTGATACTTGCTATCGACAGAAAACTATTTTTCATCCGCTGGAAGATAATTTTACGCCTGTACCGAAATTAACCATACTGAATTCAAAACTAAGCGAGAGGTTTTCACGATAACAGAACGTCTTATTTGGTAGCCATTTTCTATGACATTCATGTGGAATAAATCCAAATGTTAACGCTCTCAATCCTCGATTAAAGACTTGGCTTAAACACAAAAATAATCACAGGCGTTACGGCAGCGTTTGCATAAATCAGAAAATGTACGGCAAAACCAAATTGTTCCATATTGCATGGCATTTTCCACTTCCACATAAAGTAAAACAGCATTGCATAGTAAAAGCTGGTAAACGCAAAAGGCAATGCAATCATAATAGCGAAGACGTTTTTGAAAACTTTGGTGTTTTCTTCATGTCTTTGGCGGGTTTGAGTTGACCACGAACGCCTCAAAGCACTTTCTTTTCTCAAACTTTACATGATTCGTTTCATTTTTTTGCTTGTAAATAGAAAGGAAACCTGATGTGGTTTGTTTTGTCAGAAGCGTTTTTATTTCAATGAAAACAAGGAAATCGATTTTCGCCGCGGCGGTTTCGTCACTCAAAATGCCCAAAATTGAACCTGAAACTCGTTACTCTAAACTTTCCTCCCATTCTCAAACTGAGAAGTTTGGACACTTGGAAGATAATTTTACGCCTGTAGTGAAATTAACCATACTAATTTGTAAAATATGGATTCGTAACAACCTCGGCGTTCGAGACCCTGGGAACGAGGTTGGGATTTGTAAAACATGGATTTGTAAAACATGGATTTGTAAATGGTGGATTTGTAAAGGGTGATTTGTAAAGGGTGGATTTGTAAAACATGGATTTGCATAATATTTATATCAGATCGTCCCTCTCCCAAAATATTATGCAAGCCATTGCTAGACTTTAATTTCTCAAAGTCCGTTTTTCGCGTTTTGGTGATTTTGTCAGACTTCTCGCGGCGTTCGCCGCTCGTCTCGCGACTTCGTCGCTCGCTTTCGCGACTTCGTCGCTTAAAGAAGTCAACTTGTGGCAAGTCTAGCCATTGCGAATGTATTAAAGTCGGTAGTACGCGGCTGGATAAATGAATTACTAAAATTATTGCGCGATAATGTACAATTTACCGCGCGATAAAATCCATGTTTTACAAATCTATGTTTTACAAATCCAGTCCAGTTTTATAATATTCCGATTCTTTGACGACGAAGTCGCGAGAAGCGAGCGACCAAAACCCAGGAAAAATAATATGGGAAAGGGCTTTTAGAAAGACTAACAATTAGCCTGCGTGTAGACGTCTCCTATTTGCTTGCTTCACGCGGAAAACGAGGAAATTGGAGAAACAATAAACGTCAGATGAACTGAACCTTTGCGTGACGTGAATGGATGATCAATATGTCACGCTCATCTCTGGTATCCGTAGCGTCGCTGTTACCAGCCTAAGCGTCCATCAGGAAATCTGCTGAACAGCATAATGTGTAGAAGTGTCCCATTATTAATCCAAAATTTCCATCGCTAACTTCATGGTTTGAATACATCGCTGGGGATTCCCGTTTGGAGGTTTTTCATCACTGGTGTCACAACCGGAAGTAACCCGCTGTGATCACTGTTGCGTTAAATGGGCGGTCGTCACTTTGGCAAGTTGGCATTCTTCGCTCTTTAAACCACAAGCAAGCTGTTGACAAGGTAAAGGAGGGACAACATGAACCCGTTCCCTAATTTAGTTCGACAGTTAATTTTTCAAGATCTTAAAAGCAATTCATTGTGAGTTGGCGGGCGCTTCTGAGATTTCAATTGCTGTTCCGTGTGATTTGCTTCGTGAATCCGGCTGTTCAAGCAGAACATGCTTTCGCAAATGTAATGGTCGTCTTCTGCAATGATTTATTCAACCAGAAGACGATATGTGATTGTGACGATTTTCTTCACTTCAGCGTTTTGGCTGACAATAGAGTTGATACTCTTGAGTTACACGAACCGTTTAAATGTCGAACTCTCGCAAGCCAAGAATCAACTCCCCGAAGCATGGAGAGATCGGAAGAAGTCTGCTGCGCTCGCTTCGAAAACCTCAGACGTTTTATCGATCGAAGACTTCAAATCGTTCTACGTGACACAGATTCCCCCGAATCCGGTGGGCCGGGAGAAAACGGAGAAGCAGTTCATAACAACAAGGACGATCCCGCTGAAGCGAGCAAGGAGAAGGAGGGTTACAAGAAATACAGTTTCAACGAATTGGCGAGCGTTAAGATTTCATTGGAGCGAGCTATCCCCGATAATCGACCGCGACAGTAAGTGTACTATAAATCAAGCATCTTAACTTGTGCTAGAGTATTTTTATCGTTAACGTGTATCAGGATATTTTTGATCTTTATTGTTTACAATTTTGATTCTCCCAAGCGGCTAAACATATTTCACAGCCGACACAGCGCGCCAGCTCGACCACAAAATTGATGTTGTCATAAAATATTTATGAACCGGTTTTACAGTGATCAAAAGATCAAATAGCCGTTGTTTTAAAATATTTTGCCTTCATTTTAACGATATTTTACTTGATTTGAACGTTTCGGTGTCTGATATAGAGCTCGGAAGTCTGTTAATGTTTAACTAAAATATATAACATAACAAAACATCTGCGTTTGGTCGCGTACGACTTTATATTATGCTGGTGGTTCTCACAGATCGAAGACAAAACACTTGGAAAACAGTAGGGGACTAAAACAGATACAACCTAATCAAAACTTGTCTTATTCAAGCACATAAAAACAAGAAGATAAGAAAGCAGTCGTTTATTAAAATTATCCATAGTGTATCTAAAATTTCCATTGAACGCGACGCGAACGCGTAGAGGAGATTGCCGAACGATATTTCATTAACCATTGCATTTGATTTTACAGTTAATTCCTAGACCAGCTCAATCTGGCTGAATAAATTTATTTAAAAATCGTTTAGCGCTGTGACTTCTGAGTTCTTCTGAGTTTATACAATTGGTAAACGGAAATCGGAAATGCAAATTACAGTAGGTTCAATATTTGTGTCGCGTCACGCCACATCGCTAATGATGTGTTCTGTTGTTTTCTTTTGACAGGTGCCTAAGTCTAAAGTACCCGACACATCTTCCCAGCACGAGCGTTGTTATTATTTTTCACAACGAGGCGTGGTCGACTCTTTTTACGTACAGTATACACAGTTTTAGCGCGATCGCCACCGGAATATTTGAAAGAAATAATTTTGGTGGATGACCACAGTAATTACGATGAATACGGTAAGAAAATAGAAAATTATAACAAGGAAGGGGGTTTTTCAATCATCCTCCGGCCTCCCCCCCCCCCCCCCCCCTCCGGCTTAACCGGCCGTTCTCCTTGGGGGTCAAGATCACAGAGGGTAGATGGAATCTGCGAAAGAAGGGAGAGAATTCTGAAAAATAAACGTAAAACGAAATTCATGGTAAATCGGTAAGGGTAATCAATATTTTGATCTATTTTTGGGAGTGAAAGGGTTAATAATAGTCTCTGTACGTAATCGTAGCAACGTGCTTCGCGCTCACTGGCTCGCTTTGAACAATTCGATTCTTCAATAGTAAACTAACCAAACACTGTGTGATTTCACGGGCAGGTGTAAAAAGCCCCGAAAATACACAGACCGACGCGACTACCAGATGAACATAGAAACAATTGTTATCTTTTGTGGCTTCACAATTGTAGCGCTGTCTAGGTTCGCCGCATGCTTCTGTGGATGCATTGAATCAGAACAAAAATGCGGTAATAACACTGTCAAACGGTCTTTAAAAATGTAGCGGCAGCGCCCGCGTAAACTCCACGCGTTTGCACTCTCTGCGGACCCTTATGATATGGACGGTTTTGTGAACAAAAATAAGTTGCTTTCTTCACTGCCTATTCAATATTTTTTTGGGGGTATAACAATTATGGACATCATTCACTGAACATCGAAGGTTACATCCACCGATATTCACCTCGATCTTGGTCAAAATACTTGCTGTGTCATCACCTAAAAAGCGCGGGCCAGATGCCATATTTCACCTGCACGCTTCGAGATTCGCCTGGGCTTCCCGCGCTGTCGAAGCTCAGTTTTTCTCTTCAATCCAGCGTCCCCTTATTGTCTTTAAAACGCGGGGGTGATGTGAAAAACGTTCGAGATTTGGTCAATTTGAGATTGTTTATTCACTCCAACACCTGATGCGATATTTGTTTGGTGTTCTGCAGGTGTTTGGAGTACTTGTCGCCCCGGTTTGACTGAATAATTACAACACTTCTTCAATTCGATATTTCTTTAGAATTCTTAAACAAATTTTCGAACTTTTATACTCTGTTTTTGTACGATTTTCGAAACTGGAACCTTATCAAGAGGAAATAAGGATATTTATATGGGGGGTGAGACGGGTAGGGGAACGCCATCCGAAAACAGGAATACAGTGAAAAACCTAAAATCGCTAATTTTAAAAATCACGTACTGGAAGTTTCATTTGAGAACACCAAAATCTCTAAAAATCGCTAAATTAAGTCTCTAAATCTTGGAAAGAAAAATCGCTAAATTTAGGGACAAATTAAACATATCGACCTACAACCTCGTTCCCAGGGTCTACTCCGCTTTCAAGATGGCGGCTGGGCGCGGAGAAGATCTTGAAAGCGGAGTAGACCCTGGGAACGAGGTTGATCGACCTATTTCCAGATCAACACTTCTTCTCCGCATTTTAGAATAGCCGGAATGAGCCCGTTCTTCGTTTTCATATGAAGACATACAAAGTTGTTTACGATATTTCGGCTGGAAATTCAGGGGCACCCAACGGATCGTTTCGGTGAATATCTGTTCGGAAGGCCTATAATCGCCTCGATTATTCGGATTAAAGTTTGGAGTTTTCTTTAGGGAAATATCATCTCGAACTTTCTTAATATGGGAACATTAATGCCTATTATTTTCGGAGAGATAAAAATTTCGTTTTGGGTACAAAAAAAGGTCAGCTAGGATTTTCGGAAAGGAAAAATCAGCAAGGAAGAGCTCAGTGAGGTTTTCGGGAAATGACTAAAAAAGCCCTAATAAATTCGTGAAGTCTAAAGTTCCCCTAGAATGACCGAACATATATAAATTTTATAGCGCAGCTTAGAATTCATTTATAGATCTTTAAAAAGCACACCAGACAGCCTAAAATAGTGTTTTAAAGCATTTGGGAGAAAACCGTCGTTGGGTGCCACTGGAAATTACTAGCTAAGGTTTGTCTGACAGGAGTTGAACTTCTAGAGAGCCAGGAGAGCATCGATATACGAATGGAAAATTTGCGTTCCTTTTATTGCCCAGTTGGGGGAACAAGTTTCCTGTATTTATTATCCAGTCAAATAATAGCGCGTGGCAACTTTCGGAGTACTCTCGAGTGTTCGCCATCATGGCGCAATTACTGGGATACCTCATGTTATTTCAATCTCGTCCCCAGAGCCCGCGATTCTTTTGGTCAGCACCAAGATCTTGAAACTAAAGGATCGCGGGCTCGCGGGACGAGATTGATGTTACTTAGCAACGTCGGGACGAAAACTGCGGCCTCAGTCAGTTCGCCATCAACCGAAACATCTTTTTAACTGAGTTTCCTTCGTTTGCTATTTCTCTAGCCCATCTCGGCCGACAACTGGAAGCTTACCTCCAACAGCTCCCTAAAGTTCACCTTATCAGAGCCAAGACTCGTCAAGGATTGATTCGCGCGCGGCTCATTGGCGCCAAACGAGCAACAGGCGACGTACTCGTCTTCTTGGATTCTCATTGCGAGGCTAACTACGGTTGGCTGGAACCGCTGCTCGCAAGGATCGCAGATGACAGGACTATTGTCGTTACCCCGGATATTGAAGTTGTTGATTTAAGAACGTTTTCGTACGCCAGGGGTAAAGGGGGATACAACAGAGGGATTTTTAATTGGGAATTGACTTTCAAGTGGAGGGCGTTGCCAGATTATGAGAAGCAACGACGAAAAAGCGATGCCGATCCCATCAGGCAAGTTTGCCCTTCCGAGTTGTAATCATTACAGTTGAACCTCTCTACAACGGCCACCTTGGGGCCGAAAGATAACTGGCCGTTGTAGAGAGGTGGCCGTTGGAGGGAGGTTTCAATTAAAGTAAAGTGTATGTACATGTATCGGTGTACGGTTGGGCCGTTATAAAGAGGTGGCCGTTAGTGGAGGTTCGACTGTATTAACGTTATCGTTAATTTTATCGTTATCGTCTTCGTTAACGTTATTAATATTATTACAATTGTTAACGTTATCGTTAATGTCATCGTTAACGATAACGTTATCGTTACCGTTACCGTTACCATTAACGTTATCGTTATATTTATTGTTATCGTTATCGTTATAGTTGATGTTATCGTTATCGTTAATGTTAATGTTATCGTTAATGTTATCGTTAATGTTATCGTTAATGTTATCGTTAATGTTATCGTTAATGTTATCGTTAGCGCTATCACCATCGCTAACTTTATCGCTAACGTTATATCATTATTTAAGCCATGTCAGGTTAGCAATGCTCAAAATCACCTTCAAATCGAAAGAAACCACAACAGCAACAACAACAACAATATTTATTGGTACAAAAAAGTAGAAAAATAATAGTTTACTATCTCCGTAGGTCTCCTACAATGGCTGGCGGGTTGTTTGCAATCGACAGGAAGTATTTCTATGAAATTGGCTCCTATGATACTGAAATGTCGTACTGGGGAGGAGAAAACGTCGAAATGTCCTTCCGGGTGAGTTTGAACAACAGGTAGATTTAGCAATAATAATAATAATAATAATAATAATAATAATTAAGTTCTTTTCTGCGCGTTTAAAAATCTCAACGCGCTTACAAATAAGGCAGTCATAACTGAACTCACTAACTAACTAACTAACTAACTAATTAATTAATTAATTAATTAATTAACTAAGGGTAAAAAATGATTACTAAAAAGAAATGTTTTCAGTTTCTTTTTAAAATGGTTATTGTCTCAGATTTAAAAAAAAAAAAAATAAATAAAAAAAATAATAATAAATAAATAAATAAATAAATAAATAAAATCATTTTCGCAATGGCAGTGCGAGGCAGTGCGAGGTCCAGGTGACGTTGTGGTTGGGACGTGAAAGCACGAAAAGTTGCCTTTGACCCACACCTTTGACTAGGGTCACAGGTGACAGGCGACAAAGGCCGTCTTTGCCATACCTTTGAGGCATGTCCCAAGTGGGCAAAGGCCATCTTTGGTTTGGTCAAATATAGTACGCCTTTGACCTTAGTCAAAGGTGGAACAAAGGTACTGCCAAATTTGACTTTTGACTGCGGTCAAAGCTGTTACTAGCTTTGACGCGCGTCAAAGCTTGTCAAAGGCGATATCAAAGGTGTTGTTTACCTTTGACCACTGTGTCAAAGATAGTCGCCCATCTTTGTCTCACCTTTGACGCGAATCAAATGATGAGATAAAGCCAACTTTTCGTGCAGCAATCTTGTTGATGCATATGTGGACGTCCTGCAAACGGACAACACACTCGCATACGTAAATTTACGGTATAGGGGCCTGACCACGACACCGGGAACTTCGTGCCTTACTCTTTTTGAACAGTGTCGTACGCGTGGGTTATTTTACGCCCCCTTCGAATTGACATGTAGGATGAAGGAGTAATTCTACAGGATTGACCTAACGAAACAATAAATCATGACAACACAAGCAATACCTCCAGCCCGGCTAAAATTCGCTGGTTTTCATTTTTAGATTTGGATGTGCGGGGGGTCCCTTGAAATCCTGCCTTGTTCCAAGGTCGGTCACGTGTTCAGGGAAAGCCAACCTTACAAGATTGGAGAAGGAGCCATTGACAAGAATAACATGAGACTAGCGGAGGTCTGGATGGATGAATATAAACAAATTTTCTATGCCATGAGACCACAACTGAAAGGAAAGTCGTATGGAGACGTATCCGAGAGGAAGGCTCTTAGACAGAAACTGAATTGCAAAAATTTCAAGTGGTATCTGGAGAACATAATTCCTGAATTGGATGTCCCGGATATGTATCCCTACGGACGAGGGGAGGTAGGTGGATCACCTTTCAATGAATTTCTATATTCTTATCCCCTATGCCGCGAATCGTTTGGTCAACACCAGAGGTAAGCCTCGATTTTTCCTCAAATCTGATTAGCTGTTAAAACAAATACAAGATAAAACGAGTACTCTACGCAACTTGCCAATTTACTCGCATAGCAATAAAGGATGGATCATTTATTTATTTATTTTATTTATTTATTTATTTATTACCAAACTATTGTACCCCAAGCTAACTTTGAAATATTACTCGCGGTATTATTTCCAAATACTACTATAACTCATGCTATTACCTATACAAATATGTGATTGTGGAAATAAATAAATAAAAATTAAAAAAGGGATCATTTATTTAATTTTTCCTTTTATTTCTGTAGGTTCGCAATCTTGGTACCAACCAGTGCTTAGACACTATGGCGAAAAATGAACCAGGCGGAGAGCCCGGCATGTATATGTGCCATGGTATGGGGAATAACCAGGTACGTATGTCTAAAGCCCCAATCGAAACGAAACGAAACAAAATAGAACAGAACAAAACAAACGAAACAAAACAAGCAAATAAACCAAAAAGATTCCTGCATTTTTATTTGTAATTTTCTTTCTTTTTTGTATGTAGTTTTTCATGTACACCAAGAAGCACGAATTCTGGCATGACGATCTGTGTTTGGATCTAGTGAATGGCGACCCGAGCACCAAAGTCCAGTTATTCACCTGTCATAAACTCGGTGGAAACCAAAAGTGGGAACACGATCGGGTAGGTGCTAACTTTAACAACAAATAAGCTTGCGTTCTATTTTTGTCATGGCAATATTTTTGGACGTGTTTGGCCTGCGTGCACGTTAACAGGCGCGCGCGAGAAAAAGCGGGAAGACAAGCGGGAAACGCGAAATAACGTGAGAGGCAAGCGTGTTCGTGAGGAGTCTCTCCAGTTCTCCCGTAATTAACCCTTTTTCCGCATGGCACAGGGACTAATTACGCCTGTGTAGTTTGGTGGTTTTTACTGGGATTTTCAGTGGCGGTGATCTGGAATCATCGGGAAATAGTCCTTAGATTCGCCACTCAAATTCTATCAAATTGCCGTTCTCGTAGCGAGCTGCATATTTTTATTTCTTTGATAAAATAAAGCCAACAAAACGCAATGATACGTCATCACCTTGTTTACATAGCCTCATGCAAAACTACCACTCAACCAATCAGAGCGCTCGTTATATGATCAAACTGTTATAATCAATCTTTTTATTGGCAGGATGGGAGGATCCGTCATCCACTCTACGAGGTTTGTCTGGACGTTGAAGGCGAAAGTTTGGTCGTGCGAAAATGTGACGAGCGGCAAACGCAGAAGTGGAAATTTACCGCGTACCCAGAGGAAGACAGAAATAAAAATGCCCAGTCTAAGATTTTATAACGCTAACTTGATTTTAGGGTGATTTTATATAACGATTTTCAAAACAACCCGGTGCTAACCAATCAATGAAAACACGTGCTATTTTCTGAACCAATCAGAAGCAAAACTAAAACCAATCGTGACTTGGCTTTTGCTCACGTTTTCCCGCGCTTGGCGCAGGTTGCATGTTTTCGCTACGGGTTCTGATTGGTCCATTGCATTATTGTGCCCGTGATTGGTCAGCTGTGATTTCTTTGGTTGTCATTAGAAAACCGTTACATGCTCTCACCGGCGACTCATCGGTTTCAGTTTTTCGCGCGTTTTTCACGGACTGTGAGCTTTTACTTAGTCCGGGCCAGTCCCTCTCTGTCACGCTGAGAGCGTATCGTTGCGTGACAGAGCTGAATTACGAGCTTTTACCTCGAATTCAATTGGTTTATAATTATAAAACACAGCTCGCAGTCTAGTCCTGGCTTTGATTATTTAAAGTTATACCAGTTTGATCATTAAGCCCGGGCCAAACGAGGATGAGAATTGTTGAGAGTTCAAACTCTCGCTCTCGTTTGGCCTGAAACTCTCGTGCACTCTTGGTGACTCTCAGACTCTCATCGAATTTGAACCTGCTCAAATTTTTCTTGAGAGTCGTCGAGAGTTTTCTCTCGTTTGGCCCAAGGTGATGATAGTCGATGAGAGTTGAAGAAAACTCTCATGAGAGCCAACTCTAAGCAACTCTCATCCTCGTTTGGCCCGGGCTTTAGTAACTTCGCAGGGGCACCCAACGACGGTTTTATCCCAAATGCTTTAAAACACTATTTTAGGCTGTCTGATGTGCTCTTAAAGCTCTATAAATGAATTCTAAGCTGCGCTAATCCTATAAGATTTATATCTGTTCGGTCATTCTAGGGGAACTTTAGACTTTACGAATTTATTAGGGCTTTTTTAGTCATTTCCCGAAAACCTCAGCTCTTCCTTGCTGATTTTTCCTTTCCGAAAATCCTAGCTGACCTTTTTTTGTACCCAAACGAAATTTTTATCTCTCCGAAAATAATAGGCATTAATTTTCCCATACGAATATCTGAAGCGATTATAGGCCTTCCGAACAGATATTTCACCGAAACGATCCGTTGGATGCCCCTGACTACGAACTCGTAATTTATAATTCATAATTTATTACTCTAAAGTGTTTTCCAACACTAAATGTTTCAGTTAATAGTTTACGGGAAATTATGGGAAAGTTTTTTAAAAATTTAAGATTTTAGAAAGAATGAATATAATAATAGTTAGTAAAGATTTGAATTCACGGGACATTTTGGGAAGTTTTTATCAACATTTTGATTTAAAAAAAAGAACTCGTCTAAAATTTGAGCAATATTTAATTATTTCCCTTTCTGTGTTATTTTGATCATACGTGGACTTGTATTAAATAAGAGAATATAACGATAAGAATTATATTATAATCCATATGCTATTGTATTTATATACGGTTTATAAACTTATTATATAACGTACCTTCTGATAAGATATTAATAACTCGTTGGTTTGCACGAGGCTTGAAATTAAAGGAGCTACTGTATATTGGCGCATCTTAAAGGAACACTGTCCTGATTTTAGCATGATTTGGGGAAGCTCAGAAACATATCTACATCATAGGAAGTTGAACAATAATGGTTTAATTCTGTAGAGTAGCACTCGACAAATGACAGGAACCCATTAGGAAGTGAGGATGACTAATGACAGCGAGGATGGAAATGGATTGCAATATGGATTTTTGAAAAAACGTTAGGATGTCAGTTTTTCAAAGTTTCAAATTTGGCTCCGAAATCTTTGAAATTTTGCAAAAATTTTGTTGCAGTATGGAATTTATTGAAGAAATTGCTTTTTATCATTTAGTTAGAGTTTATTAAGTTCTTATTACATAGATTTAGGGACCATTTCATGCATTTATAACAGTTTTGAGCAAATACGCCGGACAGTGTCCCTTTAACCTGCGATCTGGCTTGTAGCCTAAAATGTTTAAAGTTCATCGTTTGCATGCAATCAGCCTCAAACTTCTCCAGTTAATCTTAGCCATCCTTATTCTTGTCTTCGATATTCATATTAGTCAAATATCGTGACATAGCTCCCTTAAATACGCGCTTGTTTTGTATACTGCCAGGGGAATTGTGATTTCAAGGTAAATAAAGTTGAAACAAGAACTCCTAAAGGAGTTAACAAGCGGCCGATATCACCTTGGGGGGGGGGGGGGGGGGGGCAACAATCCACCTCTCCTCCCCTCGGACACTGGACTCTGAGGTGCACCCTCCAAATAAGAGTCAACAGTACGAACCTGCGTGACGAAAAACGTCACTGCATGATGCAATATTTATATTAAACTCACTGCGTAGAAACTGTGATATCTAACCAAATGCCGTCAACTAAAAGCCAAATAAACATTTGAACACCTACTTCTACCAAGAATAGATGTCTTAACACCCACTAATAAAGTCTTCTTTCAAAACCTATACAGGATAATACGCACTTTTACAACTCTGCCCACGCTATGATCGCTAGATACGAAGAGCAAATTAATGGTGTCTCTCTATTAGGGGCGGACCATTAGATATCCCGGGAGGAAGGGGGGGGGGGGGGGGGTAAAAAAATTCCAGTGCATGATATTTTTTTCCAGCCTGAGTTGTCTGCAGGATTTTTTTTAGGAGAGCAAGCTCTGCACGAATTTTTTTTCCACAGATCTTCTTATATATACATATGTTCCAGTTTGCTTGCAGGAATTTTTTTTTGATGGTCAGCTGCTTGCAGGATATTTTTTTTAGACAATTTTCCTTTGCAGGAATTTTTTTTGGTAATTGTCACCCCCCTCCCGGGATATCTAATGGTCCGCCCCTTACATCATGCGTATACTGGGCTGTCATGTTTACCATGGGAAAACCCCTCTAGAATTGAAACGCCACTGACTCGTCCCCAGCCGTCTCTCAGTCTCCTGTTAATTGTTATATGCGAGCGTCCTGGGGACTGGGGGATGCTGGGAAGGTTAAATATTAATAGGAGACAAGAGAGACGACTGGGGACGAGTCAGGTCACGCCAAAGTCCGCAGTTTGCGTGAAACCGGAAGCCGATTCCCCGCTGGGATCGAATAACGAGCAAAGGCCACACCGCCAAATTTAGCTCATTTTGCAACAACACTGCTGTTCACTGCTGTGGGACATTTGTCTTTGCTTTTTTCAATGCGATTCCTGTAATAAAGTGAATAAGTAGCAAAGGACCGCGAACGAAAATGCTGCTGGTATACGTAGGATCTGTAAAAGATCAAATCAGCCAAAAATAGAAAAAAAATCTTCTCAGATCCGATATGCTGTTTATATTTTTTACATGGTTTTGCCCATGTATTCGCTGTGGGATAGTTTATGTCTATCATCACTTTCCTTATCGCGACAACGACATGATATTTCAAATTCTTTGCCGGTTACTCAGGGTCACTCGCTGTGGCGTTGGCCAATTGGCAAACATTTGAATTTGAGCTCATCTGAGGTCATTACCACGAGCATTCAGTAGACAATTGGCCTTCTAGCTGGTTGTTCTGTTTATGCGGCTACACCGTGCTGACGAGACCCAACCAGGTCGAAACAGCTGTCCACGGTTGCATTTTTGGCTTTCAGTTTGGACTCTATCATGTCGTTGTCGCTTTAAGTGTTCTACGTAGTATCAGCCTTGCTCACTTCACCTGTAATAAACTCAATACATGTTGTACGCTGATAAACGTCAGGAAATATTTCAGCTCGTAAATTAAAGCCTTGGGAAACGATGTCTGTAACCAAACAGACTGGCACGGCCGAGTGAGTCGGAGGTCCGGGCTCACAACAAGGGTTATTTTCCCCTGTCTAATTAAATATTTCGTTTGTTTCTTTACATGAAAAGAGCACTTACACTCGACACGAAAATTTCTCTGAAAATAGGAAGAAATTCTGATGCAATATAACTGTAACGCCGTCAACTAAAGGTCGATATGGAAGAGAAATTATCTGGTGGCTAATTCTGTACAATGTCAATCATGTTTACCATGTAATAATCACAAGGGTTGCGTCATTTCTGAACCGTGTTGTTGTTTTGGCTAAGTAAAGCTTTCTGAGTATAAACTATAACATCTAACCAAATGCTGTCAACTAAAGCAAATAAACATTTGAGACATTTGACAATCCAAAACAAAACAGAAATCCTCTATTGTGGTCGAGGTGCATGTAATAGGTTTTTTTAACACAAATTATCTGGTGGCTATTAAAAATTTTAGCCACTGACGCAACGCTGCATAACAACGGAAAATCATTTACGAGGTATCAAAGCACACCTTGTGATGTGTCATGTTCCTTTGCTGTTACTTCATCACTTAGTAACGCTAAAAATGGTTAATGCGCATATATATCTTTCAACACCTACTACTACGAGCGCGGTCACAAAGTTACTACTGAAAAAAAAGTCCATTCCTTGAAGCGGCCGCCCTATGGGCGTCGGCCGCTTAATAAACAGCAGAGTATTCAAGTAATAGCGTGATATGAAATTTGACCTAACGGCGACCCTGGTTTATCACAGACGTTGCGAAATCTCTTCAAGTCACGGTTAGACGTGACTTATGTGACCCCATGACGTAATCGTCCTTATTTATAAATCTGCATTTCTCAGCAAGTTTCTGTTTTTCTCTGTTTTTCTCATAACTCGGAAATGGCCGGATTAATTTACGTGTCATGTGATCGACCGCAATGAGCAATAGTAATTGGGTAGTTTGGCAGGTTAACTGGACGCTACTGCGCATTTGCAGGAATCAAGTTGTTTCACAAGTCATGTTATTTGCGTAATAATTAATAACGATTGGGACGGGTAAGGTTGACTCACGGAGGTTTTAACGAAGCCCTGTGCGCATGTGCAGAGATGGCATATTTACCATACAATCCCTTAAAATATGTTTAAAAAATTCATCAAATTTTTCAGTTTACGCTGACAATGCAGGGTCTTTTTGATAGTGGGGAGTCTTTTGAAAAGCAGGGAGTCGTTGGAAAAATTAGGCTAACTGGTGAGCAGACTAGTGTCAGCAGTAGACTCCAGATCTGAATAATTTGTCATTGAAATTTGCATTGGCATAGCAAAAAATGCGCACCTAGCATAGCAAGAAGAAGAGCCCTCGCATTTAGACTGAGCACCGGGACTGAGCTAGCTTCCCTGTGAGCAGACTAGCAGGGCCAACGTTAGACTACGTTGGCTACTCCTGTTCCTAGACGTGTAAGACAGCATTTTCGTACAAAATACTGGAAATAAAACAAACCAAATAGTCATAGGCGACCACGAAAACAACAATCAAATTTCAAATTCGCCACCCCCCTGAACTGCACTGTCCAATGAAGTGAACTGGACAGAATTGAACAGAACTTCCAATTCCAATTGGCAAAGGAAAAGAGCTCTCGCCTAAAGCAGCGAATACCTAGTTTGTTTCTCTGTGAGCAGCCTAGCAGGCCTAATGCTAGATTGCCTTGGCTACTGATGAGGACCCCACGAATAATTAATCGGCATCCAGGAGATCTCGTAGAAGACAATGACAATAAGAAGGTGATCATGAAGAACAGCCCTCGCCTACAGGAGCAGGGACCGAGCTACCTTCCCTGTGAGCGGCCTAGCGGGCAAGCCACTAGACTGCATTGGCTACTCCAATAGTTTTAGTTTAATGTTATTTTACAGTGTCCTTATTTAGTGGGCAACTGCTATAATTCTTGACACTTAAATAAGTTATTATTATTATTATTGATCCTGTCTGTCCACATGTGTAGATATAGTCTGGATGGTCCTGGGTCCTGGGTCTGGTCTTCTTCTTCTTCTTCTTCTTCTTCTTCTCTTCTTCTTCTTCTCTTCTTCTTCTTCTTTCTTCTTCTTCTTCTTCTTCTTCTTCTTCTTCTTCTCTTCTTTCTTCTTCTTCTTCTTCTTTCTTCTTCTTCTTCTTCTTCTTCTTCTTCTTCTTCTTCTTCTTCTTCTTCTTCTTCTTCTTTCTTCTTCTTCTTCTTCTTCTTCTTCTTCTTCTTCTTCTTCTTCTTCTCTTCTTCTTCTTCTTCTTCTTCTTCTTTCTTCTTCTTCTTCTTCTTCTTCTTCTTCTTCTTCTTCTTCTTCTTCTTCTCTTCTTTTCTTCTTCTTTCTTCTTCTTCTTCTTCTTCTTCTTCTTCTTCTTCTTCTTCTTCTTCTTCTTCTTCTTCTTCTTCTTTCTTCTTCTTCTTCTTCTTCTTCTTCTTCTTTCTTCTTCTTCTTCTTTCTTCTTCTTCTTCTTCTTCTTCTTCTTCTTCTTCTTCTCTTTACCTGTTTTAAAAGCAATGGTAACAAGCAAGAAGTTCCGGTATAAAAGGGGCCTGACTGGCCATTCTCATGCCTAGTTGTCAATAAACCATCAAAACGTAAACAGCTGACAAAGAACCTGCGCTTTTTCTACGACCGTTACGATACATCTGGCTACAACTTGCCATACAAATGGCAGTGAAATCACAGGTACAGGTGCAATAAATCTCAGCTAAAATCGCTCGATAAATCACTGTAAACGGACCTTAACCCAATTATACCGTAATTCCTCGAATAAGCGCCCGGGGTGCTTAAGCCTGGTTTCCATATAATCGCAACGATTGCAAGGATCACAGCGATACCGTTGCGAACAACGATCTCTGCTATCGCTGCGATCCTTGCGATCGTTGGGACCTCAGCATTCCATATGATCGCAAGGATCGCAAGAGTTGTTTCCATATAAAAATTGCACGATCGCAAGGATCACAAGGTTCGTTACGATTATATGGAAACCGGGCTTTATTTCAAATGCGCTTAACACATTGACGAAACGAAACGTTGAATTGGGCCAGAAATACACACAAAACAAACTTGGAATTTTTCCTCCAAAATCACCAAAAAAACGTGACCTTCCTTACCATTGACACTCTTTGTTGAAATAGTTCACTTATTCAAACTCTCTAAATAGGCAGAATCGATAATTAACTATCAAAAATGTATACCGTGTGGTAAACTTCTGCGCAAAAAAAATTACGCGAAAATTTACTCCATTTATTTAGATTACTGAATTTCGATTAAAGTGACTGCAAACAATATAATTTACAAGTACCTTACGTGAAATACCGGCAGGAACTTGCCCGAGATCCGCGAAAATTTGCAACCAGCGGTAAAGTCTGAAATCAAAATTTGCGAAAATTTGTTTCCCGCGAAACTAAACTCCCGCGAAAATGTTATGCCACATGGTATAATAGAATGAACCGCTGTTCTGAGAAATTGCGCCGTTAACTCGATACAAGAGGAAAGAGTTTTCTTATTTATTTATTTTTTCACATCTGCAAGAAAACTCAAAAGGTTACGCGTATGGTACAATTAGCGCATGCAGATTTTGTTCACACAGCGCGAGTTATGTTTGAAATCTTGCTTTCATCCCTGGAAAATTCATATCTTCCCTTTGAGAAAATATAATGCGCGGAAAAAAGCTGATGACTCACAAAGATGGGAAACTAGAAACCTAAGTCAAGTGGAATGGTGGAATCTGCGCGTTTCAGGAATAAGCACACGCGAGCTGGCGCAAGAGCTTACGCAAAAAATGTGAAAAGGTTATGTGAATAAGTGCCAACAATACAGCAATGCTACAAATGGCTACTGAACAAGGAGAATTTAGCAGTGAATCACCTGGTTCTTGTCCTGGACAATACCGTGCCGAGGTGCCGCTCGTTGTTAGCCGTGTAATGAAAGTGTTCCCGGGCGAGGATTCACGCGTGAGCACCGCAGAAGCGAAGACGAAGGACTCGAGGCTTGTCCGCTCTGTGACGAAGTTATGTCTCCTTGAAGAAGCAACGTGAATAAGAGTGCCGTGAGCATTACAAACTTTGAACTGTTTATACTGTCGATTAATCGACTGTGAACACTCGAGATACATTTAGGTATAGATTGTTAAAGCCCGAGGTTCGTTCAGCCCTACCCCTCGGGATGTTGAGGCTAATCCTCAACAATTGTTTTTTTTTTTCCAAAGTCCAGTCCTATTCTCTTTTTACGTTTTGTAATCCCAACATGCTATAGAGCGCCTTCTCCATGTGCGTTCATCTACATCGAGTACAACCCTTGTATTCATAGCTAAATTCCTAGTCGTCTCATTATATTATGGTAAGCCTTCAAATATTGTTTTCTTTTCATTTCTTTCGTTTTTGTAGTCTCTCATTCTAGAGTATTTTCATTAGGTTTTTACGGCACTAAGTCAGTAAATCCTACATCCTATGTTGGTGTGACTACTCGAAGTGAAGTAAAAGTTGTAAAAGTTTCACTGATGGCCTGTGTTTGTGAATCAGAGCATTTCGTTCCCTGGACACTCACCATTACAGCAGATGCAGACATAACAGGATTTTTCTTTGCTGGGTAGTAGTTTGTAGGGTAGCAGTTTGGCGGATAGTGGTTAAGTGGGTCATGCTTCTGCCGGCCAATCCCAACTAACCCAAGCCCGGCCGGTCCCAACTAATCCAAGCCCAGTTGGACCCAACTAACCCAAGCCCGGCCGGTCCCAACTAACCCAAGCCCAGCTGGTCCCAACTAACCCCGCCCTACCGGTTCCAACTAAACCTGCCCTACTGGTCCCAACTAACCCGCCCTACCGGTTCCAACTACACCAGCCCTACTGGTCCCAACTAACCCCGCCCTACCGTTCCAACTACACCCGCCCTACTGGTCCCAACTAACCCCGCCCTACCGGTTCCAACTACACCCGCCCTACTGGTCCCAACTAACCCGCCCTACCGGTTCCAACTACACCCGCCTACTGGTCCCAACTAACCCCGCCCTACCGGTTCCAACTACACCTGCCCTACTGTCCCAACTAACCCTGCCCTACCGGTTCCAACTACACCCACCCAACTGGTCCCAACTAACCCCGCCCTACCGGTTCCAACTACACCCGCCCTACTGGTCCCAACTAACCCCGCCCTACCGGTTTCCAACTAAACCCGCCCTACTGGTCCTAACTAACCCCGCCCTACCAGTTCCAACTACACCCGCCCTACTGGTCCCAACTAACCCCGCCCTACCGGTTCCAACTACACCCGCCCTACTGGTCCCATCTAACCCCGCCCTACTGGTTCCAACTAAACCCGCCCTACTGGTCCCAACTAACCCCGCCCTACCAGTTCCAACTACACCCGCCCTACTGGTCCCAACTAACCCCGCCCTACCGGTTCCAACTACACCCGCCCTACTGGTCCCAACTAACCCCGCCCTACCGGTTCCAACTACACCCACCCTACCTGGTCCCAACTAACCCCGCCCTACCGGTTCCAACTACACCCGCCCTACTGGTCCCAACTAACCCCGCCCTACCGGTTCCAACTACACCCGCCCTACTTGTCCCAACTAACCCGCCCTACCGGTTCCAACTACACCCGCCCTACTGGTCCCAACTAACCCCGCCCTACCGGTTCCAACTAAACCCGCCCTGCTGGTCCCAACTGGAGTAGTTAGAAGCAGCTGAGCTAGAGTAGTCTAGACCAGTTGAGCTGGAGTAGTTAGAAGCAGTTGAGCTGGAGTAGTCTAGACCAGTTGAGCTGGAGTAGTTAGAAGCAGTTGAGCTGGAGTAGTCTAGACCAGTTGAGCTGGAGTAGTTAGAAGCAGTTGAGCTGGAGTAGTCTAGACCAGTTGAGCTGGAGTAGTCAGAAGCAGTTGAGCTGGAGTAGTCTAGACCAGTTGAGCTGGAGTAGTTAGAAGCAGTTGAGCTGGAGTAGTCTAGACCAGTTGAGCTGGAGTAGTCAGAAGCAGTTGAGCTGGAGTAGTCTAGACCAGTTGAGCTGGAGTAGTTAGAAGCAGTTGAGCTGGAGTAGTCTAGACCAGTTGAGCTGGAGTAGTTAGAAGCAGTTGAGCTGGAGTAGTCTAGACCAGTTGAGCTGGAGTAGTCAGAAGCAGTTGAGCTGGAGTAGTCTAGACCAGTTGAGTTGGAGTAATCAGAAGCAGTTGAGCTGGAGTAGTCTAGACCAGTTGAGCTGGAGTAGTTAGAAGCAGTTGAGCTGGCGTAGTCTAGACCAGTTGAGCTGGAGTAGTTAGAAGCAGTTGAGCTGGAGTAGTCTAGACCAGTTGAGCTGGAGTAGTTAGAAGCAGTTGAGCTGGAGTAGTCTAGACCAGTTGAGCTGGAGTAGTTAGAAGCAGTTGAGCTGGAGTAGTCTAGACCAGTTGAGCTGGAGTAGTTAGAAGCAGTTGAGCTGGAGTAGTCTAGACCAGTTGAGCTGGAGTAGTCAGAAGCAGTTGAGCTGGAGTAGTCTAGACCAGTTGAGCTGGAGTAGTTAGAAGCAGTTTGAGCTGGCGTAGTCTAGACCAGTTGAGCTGGAGTAGTTAGAAGCAGTTGAGCTGGAGTAGTCTAGACCAGTTGAGCTGGAGTAGTTAGAAGCAGTTGAGCTGGAGTAGTCTAGACCAGTTGAGCTGGAGTAGTTAGAAGCAGTTGAGCTGGAGTAGTCTAGACCAGTTGAGCTGGAGTAGTTAGAAGCAGTTGAGCTGGAGTAGTCTAGACCAGTTGAGCTGGAGTAGTTAGAAGCAGCTGAGCTGGAGTAGTCTAGACCAGTTGAGCTGGAGTAGTCAGAAGCAGTTGAGCTGGAGTAGTCTAGACCAGTTGAGCTGGAGTAGTTAGAAGCAGTTGAGCTGGAGTAGTCTAGACCAGTTGAGCTGGAGTAGTTAGAAGCAGTTGAGCTGGAGTAGTCTAGACAAGTTGAGCTGGAGTAGTCAGAAGCAGTTGAGCTGGAGTAGTCTAGACCAGTTGAGCTGGAGTAGTTAGTTAGAAGCAGATGAGCTGGCGTAGTCTAGACCAGTTGAGCTGGAGTAGTTAGAAGCAGCTGAGCTGGAGTAGTTAGAAGCAGCTGAGCTGGAGTAGTCAGAAGCAGTTGAGCTGGAGTAGTTAGAAGCAGCTGAGCTGGAGTAGTCAGGAGCGACTGAACTGGTTTGTCTGGAGCAGATGAACTGGATGTTTTGGAACGGATGAACTGGATTGGTCTGGCCAGCTGAACTTGATTGGTCTGGACTGGCTGCAATTTCAGTCCACTGTACATACATCTTTATCTTCATTGTCTTCTGTAGCAGACTGGTCGAAAGCATATAAATAAATCATTAACAATTAGATACCCTAAAATCATGACTATTTAATTATAACCCAATCAATACACATCAGTTGAGGTTTTGCTTCTCTCAGTGAAAATTGGTGGACATTTTACCTCCACTTTAGTAAATAATTTTATTATTGTGAAATAGAAAATCGATGAAACAAAACCTTCACTCACTCTCAGTTGTGAAAGCGGGAAGAGGTAAATTAAGCGAGTAGAGTCTGGGGAGAGATAAATTTTAAAGCGCGCGGGGGACGCTGGAGAGGTGAAGGAGCAGTTCGAATTTAGAGCTGTTGGAATTTTCCACCCTTTCAGTAAACAGCATAAACGCAGAATCCTAATTCGCCGTTTTGAGCCCAAAAAACGACAGTACACAACAGGTAAGTTAAATTTACGTTCATTCAGCAGGTATTTGTTCATACGAACCATTCAGTAAATGCCATACATTCACTATAAAAATGCAAAAAAGCAAAAGGACACACAGTCAAAATGTTTGTGTGGGTGTCCTGTGATTAGAGAATGGAGCTAGGTGAGTATATATCGTTTTTGTGGTTGAGTTTCACTATACACAACCAAATCTGTACTACCAAAGCCTCATTTCTAAGATGATCCGAGTTACTAGACGTAGGATCCAGCCCTACTGCCTATATTAAGGTGGCTCCCTATAGTTTTATGACCGAGCACGCGCTGTTGACGAAAGCTTTAGTAATCTGCGCGCGCTCAAAGGGAAATCCTCGAACCGCGCGTGTTTTTCCGATTTTTATGACGCCAGCATGGTAAAAAAAAAAATCAAAATTAACCGTGGATTTTCTCGCATTTCCTTCGGTAAATTTTTGTGAAAATTCACACAATTCAAGACAGAAACGCTACCTATCACATGACCGTTTTTGAAATTTCACCGAAGGAAACTAAAAAATAAGGAATAAAGATAAAATATAGCAAAATGTGCCATTCTTTAGATGCTATGTTGCTATGGCAACGGCCTCCACGAAAAAAGTAACAACCTATAAATAACTGTCATAGTATAAACCAAACCAGTGAATAGTGCTTTTCACGCGTTCTGATTCGCTAGCTCGGGGGTGAATAGTCTTTGCTATTCACCTCCGAGCAAAACAAAATGGCCGTGCGTTTTGCTTTTTTGATCAAAGCAGAAATTACTTCCATAAACGAGGCGCTACACGTCACTGTGTTATCAAAAATACCTGAAGATATTTAGAGGTGATCATTTGTAGCAAGTTTAGTCGTGTCACTAAATAAAATCGCCAAAAATGTCGTACAAAATGTTTGTTTACTGTCGAGC
This sequence comes from Desmophyllum pertusum, assembly GCA_029204205.1. Classification (NCBI taxonomy): domain Eukaryota; kingdom Metazoa; phylum Cnidaria; class Anthozoa; order Scleractinia; family Caryophylliidae; genus Desmophyllum; species Desmophyllum pertusum. The sequence goes on from MU825914.1 coordinate 146,970, forward strand.
AAATAGCTAGAGTAAGAACGTGACAACGCTCAGTTGTAAATAATTTCGAAACAGTTTTTAAAAGTCTTTGAAGTGGTTCCAAACGCTGTCCAGTCCCAAACTAACTTTAAAATGCAATTCCTACCTGAAATCCTGAATACAGCAGTGTCTTTCAAAAGCAAGAAGTCCCTGCTACCTGACGATTTAGTTTTTCTCGGTCTCACTACGCTAGAAAGTATTCCTGTTGCCGTATCATGATCAAGAACTGCCCAAATGCTGTGGGTTCTCCAAACTTTACTTTAAAGCCGTGATGAAAGTTCAAGTTCTTCATAATAGGCAGATTTAGCAATGACGACGGGAACGTCACTTGAGGACGTGAGAGCGCGCGGAATAGTCTGGACCCAACTTTATTTCGACTTCCGGTGCTCCCGTTGCCGTCCTGTGGGCCAAGTTCACGACGCCATTTTGGTGGTTTTCACGTTGCGACCAGAACGCCACATATTTGCTGTCATTTCGCTGACATTTTGCGGCATTTTCGCTGCGCACGCCGTCGTCGAGAAGTCCCCGTCGTCATTGCTAAATCTGCCTAATACCTGGGGTCTGGGGCAAGAAGGGGCAAAAGAGCGGGCACTGGGGCCGAGGCGATTCCTCTCTTCCTGTCCCCCACCCACTCAGTCACCTTTTTGTCCTCCGTACCAGTCTCTCTCACTCGTGCCTTTATGTATAAAGAGTTGCCTGCGGAGGAGGCTACATAATACCGTGAATTTTGGTCATTTGACGTTGTTGTTTTGCAGAGGACGGCAAAGAAATTTACCCAAAATTAAAAGCAAAACGCCCGTGCTGAGCAATTGTACTACTAATTTTAAAAACTATTCTTTTGCCGGACGTTCTCGTTGCCGTCGCCGTCGCCGTCGTGGTTGCTAAGGTCAGTATTACTAGATCGTGGACTTAAAGGCCATGGCAAACGAGGAAACGTTGTGGCGGAAACTAGAAGTTTTCCCGTTTTCTCGCGGAGTAAAGACAGTAAACAATGTTGACTAGATTCCAGGCCTACATTATTGAACAGGTCCGCTTATACCAGATGCAGATTTAAAAATGGGAATATTAAGCATATCCTTGCAATTGTTCCCAGTATTTTTAGTGAACCATCGAACGAGTTTCATATCTAATCTGTTAGAAAGATACCCTGGCGCGGGCTTTAAACCCCTTGACGACTTGAATGCTAAGACAGCGATAGGAAGTCAGTGGTAACTGCTTATGTGTTATATGGTCGCTAATTTTCTCGTACTACTTACAAGTCTTGCTGTGAAATTTTTGCACACTCTGAAGCTTGCGAATCTTTTTCTTAGACGGCGTGTTAGACCAGACACACGAGCAATAGAACAACTTGCTGAACCTAAAGCATTGATAAGCTTAATTAATATTTACCGGTTAGGCGTATCGAATGGTCTTTGTGAGCATTTGCGCGCGAGCGTGCGAGCGCAATGTTAACCTTGCGAACAACGAGCACTTTTGAAAAAACTACGTTCACTAAAAACCCGAGCATGCGAGCATCTGTAAAAGTATGCGAGTACGAGCAAACGAGCACCCGACTAAAATATGTTGCGAGAAACTTGAGCACAAGCCTAATTTTGCGAACACTTGAAACATTTGAGACCATTCGTGACCGCCCGAATTTTGCAGCTATGCCAAGCATTTTAAATAAAACATTCATTCGTAACTTATTTTTAACAATTTTTGATTGTCTTCAACGATGAAATACCAACCTTCTCCGAGGCTTACTGCTGGAATATCAGTTTCTTCGTTAACGAATTCAATCTCCATGTTCGCGCTTTCGACCATCAACAGGGACTGACCGAAACGGCAACGGCGGGAAACGAAAACGTCGCAAAACAACAGGTTTAATGAGCAGTGATTATACAATGGCTCTGCACGTGCGTAAATAATATTTGTACATTTCTTAGCCGTCCTCTGCAAAACTCAACAATGTGAAATTACCACTTTTTTTTGTTTTGTGGAGAGCGTGAACCACAAGGCGAATTTTTCAAGCTTCGTTTTAGAATTGAGCGCGATCTTTACATATTCAGCCGAGGATAGCTCTGACACCGATAGACAAACTGAACGTTCCGGTAGTGTTCCGGAATTTACATACACCCCTTCAAATCGCTTAAATTCGCCGTTTTGAGCCAAATAAACGACAGTACACAACGGGTAAGGTACATTTACGTTTATTCAGCAGGTATTTGTTCATAGTTTTCGTGACTATTCGCAATTCTACGGACCATTCAGTAAATCCCATACATTCACTATAAAAATGCAACTAATAGCACACAGAAAAGCAGTTTGTCTGGGATCCCTGTGCCCAGACTCCCCAGTCTCTCACGAGAGAACATGGCGTCCAACTTTGCTTGGTTTTCAAATGCGGACTGTATTCAGAACCTTTGAGCTTTCTCGCTTTGAAGAACGAATTTTATACAATCTTGGACGCATTTACGCGGGACGAAACCCACCAGACGCTGCTTTGTTAAGCCTGGTTTTCACTAGCGACGCAAGCACAAGCGGAAGCAACATACGCAGACGCAGTAACGTATTGATTTGTCGTAAACAAAAGGCACTGATGATCAACGCGTTACTGCGTCTGCGTATGTTGCCTGCGCTTATGCTTGCGTCGCTAGTGACAACCAGGATTTAGGAAACATCTCTTCATCTATCGAGTCTGATCGATGCTTCGAAGAACAACAACACGACGGGTTTCTTCTAATGGCGGTCCCCAAGAAGAAAACCACACCGCATAAAAAGAAGTTGAGAGCTCGACACAAGCACCTCAAGAACAGAACAGATATAGAGATCTGTGCAATGTGCGGGAATCACAAGCTTGAGAATCATTTATGTGGACATTGTGTGGAGAGAGTGAAGGAAGAAACGAAGGAATTCCGCAGAGAGAGAAATGAGAACAGATTTCAATGGCCTATACCTGAGATCTTGAAAAGTTCAGGACATAGCGACGCCTTATTTTCCTGTGGGGCTGAGAGGACCATGCGGTGAAGTGATACTTGACATCGAAAGTGCTAGCGTTTGAGAAGAAATTTCCTCGATTTCCCGGGGGAGGGGGGGGGGGGGGGGGGTGGGGGGGACTCCCGTGCGAAAGTGACGGGGATGCTCGTCGTCCCTTTTAGGGGTGTAAATTACGGATTTTTGGTCCCCCTTAGGGTGTTCAGGACGGAACGGCGATATTTTTAGCCATCAAGGTATCTTTTAGGGTTGCAAGCGAAGAAATAATAAAAAAAACACCGTCATACTGTGGCCCCCCCGCTTATAAGCCCCCCCCGGTTATAGGCCCATCTACCTGTAAACAAAAAAATACATCCGATTATAAGCCCGCCCCGGATATCATCCGAGCCCCCCTCTAGTTTTTGTTCCAAATATTGAAATGAATTCGATTTATTATGACGTTTTAAAGCTTTATTAAAAACCAGTAAATGAAAAACGTATTTCGATCAACACTGCTGTAGCTCATTTCGAAACGTTTTTTTTATTCCGCTTATAAGCCCCCTCGGATATAAGTCCCCCCGTTTATAAGCCCATCCAAAAAACCCTTACGAAGTTGTATAAGCCCAGGGCTTATATAAGCAGCAGTTTACGGTAGATGTCTTAACGCCCACTAATAAAGTCTTCTTTAAAAACCTATACAGGATAATACGCACTTTTACAACTCTGCCCGCGCTATGAACGCTAGATACGAAGAGCAAATTAATGGTGTCTCTCTATTACAATTGCAAGCTATTACATCATGCGTATACTGGGAAGTCATGTTTACCATGTAATGGGAAAACCCCTAGAATTGAAACTCGGTGATAGCGGATGACTATTACATGTTATGTTCCCCTGTCTCGTTAAATATTTCGCTTGTTTCTTTGTAAAGAACATGAAAAGAGCACTTACACGATATGAAAATCGAAATTTTCTCTAAAAGTAGGAAGAAATTATCCAGAAAGCTTGTGGAAGAGAAATTCTCTAGTGCCTAAATGCAATGTCAACTGGGGAAAGTGCAGTGACTACGAAAAAAACAAGTAGTCACGCCAGTCTCGCTAAAGTCCACAGTTTGCGTGAGACCGGAAGCCGATTCCTCGCTGGGATCGAATAACGCGCAAAGGTCACACCGCCAAATTTAGCACATTTTGCAACAACACTGCTGTTCACTGCTGTTGGGACATTTGTCTTTGCTTTTTTCAATGCGATTCCTGTAATAAACTCAATACATGTACGCACTTACACGACACTACAGAAAGCCTGTGGAAGAGAAATTCTCTAGTGGCTAATTTTAGACCGTGATGCGATCGGTCGATGCAATCATGTCAACCGTGTAGAGGTCTGGGGTTAGTGACTACGGAAAAAAAACCGTCCATTTCTTGAAGCGGCTCGATGCCCATATATGGACATCGGCCGCTTAATAAAAAAATGCATTAGTTCATAATTGATCTGGTGCTCATTGTAACAGGCTGGCGTACATAATAACAGTTTCATTAGTGCATCACGCACCTCTGTCACGTTCTCCCAGTATTCAAATACTTGTTAGTAGCCTGTTCTAGTCTCTCGGATAGTGGAGACTAAGCGAAAAAGAGAACGGCCGCGCGATGGGAGTCTGGGAGAGAGTTTAGGCCCGCCCTTCGCTAAACTCTCTCCCAGACTCCCTTCGCGCGTTCGTTCTCTTTTTCACTTCGTCTCCACTATCCAAGAGCCTGGAACAAGCTAATATGTTAGCCATAAGTTGACAGTTGGCCATGGATAGAAGTCTCCCGTATTAAATAGTTTTGCAGTACCATGAATAGTTAGCCCACTGGATTTCGGATCAAGCTAGCGTTACGGGTTCGAGCTCTGACTGGGATCATTGTTGTGTTCTTGGGCAAGACACGTAACTCTCAGTGCCTTTCTCCACCAGGAGTATAAATGGGTGGGGTACCGGCGACAAAATCCTCGGGGAGGGGTAACCTGCGATGTACTAGCATCCCATCTAGGGGAGTAGTAATACCACAAGTCGGCTTCACGCTTCATGTGGGCCAGTTTTGCCGAGTGCGGCCTTTACCTTTCTTAAATAGTTTAATGTGTGATATCGCTGTATATTTCCACTCGTTGCCGTTTGTTGCCAATTCGCAAAAATACATAGCGATACCTATGTAATAAGATATTTACTCGACAATGCCACATGAAGGACAACACACACCCATTTGAAAGCTGTTCACGAAACCTTGAAATATTTATTACTCTACGGTAACCGTACTTTCTAAGATTTTTCACAAATACAATATTAAAAACATGGAGCGTTTCGAACAACTATAAAATCCATTTGTAAAAATAATACTGTTTGTTATACCTCCCAACTCAGGTGCCACTTTTGATTGGACGAGAAGGTGTCACGTGGGACGAACAAACTCACTTACTCCCTAGGGCAATAACAACTTGAACTTTCGACTCGCATGTGCTATGGTCGTGCACCTAATTAAAACCGTGGAAAAAATGAATTAATCCGCGCATTGCGTCAAGAGGACTTCGCCGTTTTGATTAAATTCAGCTAACCGCGATGTTTTTTATAACCAAAGTAAGGAAAGTTGTTAAATATTTATGAAAAACTATCTCTCTTTTCCCGTTGTTGTTTTTGACTACGAAAAGAATGTACAAAAACTTTTATTAAACGCACGTGCATAAATTGTTTTGCTAATTAAACTTTTAGTTACGCACGTGCAAAACAACTGTTTTTCTAATTTATTATAACCAACCTCTAGTTTTGCCGGTGTTCTCATCACAGTCGCGGAATTCTTGAGTTGGGAGGTATAACAAAACACTTAATGACGGTCCCTCGGGAAACAGTGAGTTTTGTTTCCCCTCGACCCTCAATGTTCCCCTCGGCGAAGGGTCTCGGGAAACAAAACTCACTGTTCCCCTTGGTCCCAGTCATTAAGTGCTTATTACATGAATGCTCCTTAAACTTCAAAACGTATGCATCCGACTCATATATGTTAATTTACTGAAGCTGTACAATGTAAAAATTGTTATAAAAATATAGCTTATTAAAAATGATCTTTGACACGATGACTTAGCAAAGTGTCTCTGAATATACTCGGTAAATTATGTATACAAAAATAGACAGCTAGCTAGATACGTCTGTCTCGAAACGATTCGAACGTCAACTAAAAGCGCGGGGGCTAAATTCGCGATGAACTCTTTAAACTGTGATTTCGTGGCTGTGGTATCTAAGTTTGCATACTAACAATTTCTATTTAGAAGTGGTTCGTATCTATTCTATGTAATCAAGTCATTTCGTTTTTTCCATTTTAACCTCAAAGTGGTCTTGAGACTTCCAATTTCTCCTCGTGAAATACCAAAAGCTATGCTCACGCGGGAGGTCTGTTCACACGAGGCCGTTCCTCTAATGAGCATCTGTTCACACGGGACCGGCCCGCTCCCGGATCTAAGCAATGTTTTTTAGTAAGCCCTGTTGATGATAATTTCCACTTTATCTTGCCCGTGACTGTACACATCCAAAACAAAAACCTTTCTTCGTTCTGTCAGTTCTTCACTGGCATGATTCAGAAGCGTCTCCACAGGGTACCAGTTTGGAAACGCCCCTGTGGCTAAAGCAGACAAAAACACGCCGTTTCTTGGTTCTTCGCCTTCCACGTCTTCCGTTCTCGCCGGGCACTGGGGGATAAATATTGCGTTGATGAGCGCACGTCGATTGAGTCCGGCGATCATTAGCCTCCAGTAGCCGTCGGTTTTCACGAAGCCTTGCCGATCGGCTCTCGGGACGACTTTGACATCCGAAAGCCCCCGACTGCAGAGTGCAGGGAGAGTGTTCTCGTGCAAGCTATGGTGAGACAAGCCCAATTGGGGTGTGTCTGCTGCGATGTGTCTCCACGACTGATCCAAAATTCTGAAGGGGAAATATTTCACTGCCTTGTTTGGCTTCACAGAACTTGATGGCACACTATCAGAGAACTCTAAAAGATCTTCATCTCCGCTTGTTGATGGTTGACTGGCTTTTGATATTTTGCCTATTTTCTCTGTGACGTCGATGGACTTTGGGTTCTTTTGTGTCGCTTTTCTCTTCACTTTTTTTGGCATGTGGGCAAGTCGCTTTCTTGCTTTTCGCTTTCTGGCAGGGGCCACACTTTCAGCAGCAACTTCGTGTCCCCTTGTCTTGATTTGAACCTGTTTAGGGCTTCTTTGATCAACTGCAATGTGAAAAAAAAACAATGCCATGCATTAAAAGCAGTAAACAAAATTGGCTTTTTAAAGGCAGCCCGTGGTTCTACATGTACATCCGTTCTAGAACTACATGAACATGTCAAACACTCTCACAGGGCAACTATCATCCTATGGATTCAAATAAAAACTTTCGTTAGAAAGGGATTCCAGGGGTTTCCTCCTGTAGGCTAGTCTGCAGTGTAAGCCGTCCCCTCGCTTGCACACAGGGGGTTAGGATAAGGAGATGACTGACACTTCAATCTGTAGGCTCAATAATCAGCCGCTGCTCGAAAATGAGCCCATGGAGGAAATCGAGACTGGTAATTTTAACTGATTATTACATATAAACGTTCTATATTAGGCCACATGTAGTTAGCCTGTTCCAGGCGTTCGGATAGTGGGGGAGCGACGCGAAAAGACGCGCGAAGCGCGAAGAGTGGAGTGAATAATAGGCGTGGGGATTGGGGAGAGGGAACGCCTGGAACAGGCTATAGGCTAGTGTGATCAAGACATTGGGTGATCCTACACAATCTTTGTGAAGGACACCAGACTTCTGAAAGACTGTCTGATGTACATATACTTATCTTTCGCATTGACATTTTTACCTTTTTTGCATTTCCTGTTGGGGTTCATTCTCCTGGGAACACTTACAGCAGTTGACTCGTCCTCACTTTTGGACTCAGAATCGGCTATGTTTTTCAAATTCCGTGCTATAGATTAAAAAAAAAACCACAGTACAACCGATTATCACCATCATAGATCTATAGTACAATTACTAGCCTCCTAACACAGACGCTATTTGGGTTAGTCACGTAATCTTTCCTGGGGAGGAATGATTGCGTGACGAGCCTGAACAGTGTCTGCGCAGGAACAAACTGGAATCTACGAGAAAGATGTTTATCAGTCAGTGACACAAGCTACTCGGAAAAAAAATATCTGAGCAGTTCTCCCAACAAGAGTGGAACCTATGACCTTCCGCACACCAGTCGGACGCTCTACCACTGAGCTACAGGAGACTCGTGGGAGCTTAGGCCATATAACTGGAATCTCTCTACAGTCAAGAGAAGTACTAGTTGAGGTCAAAATAATCCTGTCTCTGAGAAGTCACGGAGCCCGTGGTGTTTTGTCAAGTGCTGAAGTTTCTAAACAGCTTAACGCAACCAGTGGCAGATCCAGTAATTCTGAATGGCATAATAATTGCTGTGGGGGGGAGGGGGGGCTGGAGTAAAACTACATGTATGTACATGTTATAAGCTAAGAAAGCATTAAAATGACTAGTTAATTACAAGTCATGTGACAGTAGTTTAAACCTATTCAATGAAAATGGTAATGATGAGCTGTTGAAAAGGAATGAAAGCAAATTATGCTGAAACAGAGACTTTGAACTCCTCAGCTCTAATAGACCAATTTCGATATATTAAAATTCTAACTTGGCTCCGAGGCTTAGGGGAATAAAACAAAAGAAATCGACAAGAAATCACATCGAGGTTGAGGGATGAATAAATCATCTCTTTTGTTTTATTCCCCTAAGCCTCGGAGCCAAGTTAGAATTTTAATATATCGAAATTGGCCTATTACATACTTTGCATGTGGTGGTTTCTCTTGGTGTTGAGCTTTTTCCTGTCATTTTGTGATGAAGAATCTGCGCCTGATCCACTGGTTAAAGGCATTGACTTGTCACCTAGAACGCCAATGGAAAAAACGAATTAAAATTGAAAATGTGGGCCGGGGTGCAGTATTTGCATACTGCAGACTCGTATCCGGTCGCTATTTATCTGGTAAGAAACAATTTTAGCCGAAGGAATCTGGAGCGAGATCTCGGCTAAAATTGTTTCTTACCAGATAAAAAGTGACTGAGTACAAGTCTGCATACATGTACATTGGTCAACATATCAGAAGCTTACTCATTTGACTGTTCCAACTTCCATGACACTTCCATGTTAATTAATTCATGACCTGGAATTACTGTAAGTAATTTATTATCACAGGTTGTTACTCAAGTTATAATTTACATTTAAGATTATCTCCAATATTTTCATGCTTGAACTGAATCTTGAGCAGCTGATCACAGTCTAATCATCATTCTGATCAATTTAAAAGTCACAGAAACAAGTTACTGTAAGCCAATACTTACTGGACTGGCTTGTAGGGCGGACTGAAGAGGATTCTCCACTGTTCTTGCTACTACCCAGAGTCTCACACAGTTGGGAGCAAGTGACCTCCCCAGATGTCTGGTGTGAAGTTCCTTTGCTACTAGCTGCAGGAACAAACTCCATGGCTACGACTACACCCTGGACATGCAGCCGCACATGCTCTCTATAGTGGAGCTCCTTCAGTATGAACCCAAGGTTCACCGTTGTCATTAGATTCATTGGGCTCTCAGCAGGGAACGTCCTCTTGTATAATTCAAGGTTGTGGGGCAAAGGTGGAAAGCTGTAGTACCCTCCCCTGCAAGAAGATTTCCTGAGAAGCTGTTTGGAATCCTCAGTTTGACGCCATCTGATGACTTCGTTGACGGCAGCAGATTCTGCAAAGGGCTTGTCATTCACGTCTGATGGCTTCTTCAGAAGGTAAAGCTGTGATTCACGGGTAGTCGTGATGAAACAAAATCTGTGATGTTTCGAATCCTGAACCTCAATTTTGAGAAGCATACGGGCACAAACAAGTACCTTTCCTGGTGCAATGGAATCAAAGACTTCAGGTTGTGACGAGGCATAAAGATGAAGGATGATAGGCATGACACTTGTCCCTAAAAAACAACAGGTACATGTACACATTCAAGTGAAAGACAATAAGTTTATAATACGGAAAGGCAAGACATACAGTACATGTATGTTGTCTTTTGAAATGCCAACAAACAACTATGACTCCGGATAACTCGAACCTCCAAGGGAAATTGAAAAACATTTGACTTATCAGGAGTTTGAGTTATTGAGGGGAAAATTAGTAAGAAAATGACCTGAAGGGAAAATGAATTGACTCCGATTTAGCAAGAGATGCGAGTTATCGAGGGTTAGAGATAACTCTTGTCAACTGTATTCACACAAAGTAATATGCCACATGGATACAAATCAGTTCACTTTAAGTTAACCACACACACCTAAAAAGCATGTACAAACATGTACATGTGTTAGAAGCAATAATAATTTGACATCTCCGCCTACTACAGTTCTTGCAATTTGATTATCATTTGCTAGTTAAATGGAAGCCATCAGAAAGTTGTCAAGCCGATGTCAAAAAGCTGTCAAAAAGTAATCAAAAACTTTGTCAAGTGTCAAGTCAGTAGGGTGCCCTACTATATCAAATTTGTTTCGCCAATCTCAGACTCGACAGTCTGAGCTGTACTTTATACTATAGAGCAAAATACGCCTTACCATCTTGCAGATGAACCCATTTACTGGCCCAAAAGGAAGACCTGTTTCCCTTTCTCTCCCTGCTGTCTCTGCTGACAAACATCACCACTCCCACAATGTCGCATATTAAACCTGATGAGTAGCTGGGCAGTGATTTCCTGTTGATAAACCTACAAAAAAAACCAAATAGAGCAAATTCACACCACTTCACACCATGGGCTGGTGTGAATTGACTCATTTTGGGGTTGAATGTGCAAATGAAGCCTAAAAAACGAAAATGACATGCAACCAACTCCACTCGGTAGAGCACAAATAACGTACAAAGCAAGTACAAACATCTCACAATATTTGTACTCCAGGAGACCGGTAATGTTCGTATTCACGCGCAACGCAAAACACGGTTGAAAGTCTGGATTTCGGAAAAGAAACACATCAGATCTACATGTACATGTACAATGTACATTGTATAATAAATCTCTTATTAGACGTTTTAGTGTGTAGTATCGCGTTATATTATTACGAGTCTTGCAGTATTTTGTTTCCCCATCCCAGCTTCGCGAGGACCTGCAAGTCACGTATTACTAGTTTATTATAATACCTGTACGGTACACCAGGCAATCTCCACACAGGACCAAGCTCATTAGCGGCCAGTTTATATACTTCTGCGGTGGGATTGGTAGGATTCACAGATATCTCAATGTTAGCGGCAGCACTTGTGTTGTAGACTGCATTACTCCTCTGACCAAACTTCCTGGTAACACGGTAATTCGAGATTGCCACAATGTCTCCAACTTGAAGGTAATTATACAGCAGGACACAAAAAGAACTCCAGATACACACAGACACCGTCCCAGTGCGATCCTCAAGCTCAACGTAAGCCTGATAAGGATATTTCCTATTCTCGTCCGTTGCTTTCCCGTAGTGATTAAGCCTGGTTTTACTCACTACTCTCCCGATCAGTGCTGGAAATGGACGCGGCAGAACTTTCCAAAACGAGTCAAGATCAAAAATTGTGATTGCACCAGTGATGGGGTTGGAAGGCTGCAAGTCTGGATCACAAAACCACTTCGCACCAAAATAGTCTTCGTCGTTCCATAATGGCAAATAATAACCGCGAGACGCTGCTAGGGGTAGTTCTTGCGTTTCGTTCGGTGTTGCATCTTCGCAAAATTCAATTTCTTGTTCGGGACCCTCATCATCTGGCGCAAAATCTGAAATTTCGATTCCTTGAAGAATGACATAAACTGCTTGATCCAGTGATTCCTCGTCAATCAAGGAACTGCATTCTGTAACCGACACGATGGAATGTTTTCGCAGTTTGTTTTCATAAACGAGGGAATTTAGCGCGGTTGACAACACACATTTCGTCTTGTACCGACCATCAGTTATCACGATGTCGAAAGCGTCAGTAAAATCGGGGTCCAAAATGGGAAAGCTCTTGTCCACAATGTATCTGTGAATGTTTAACACTTTCACGGTAAACGCTTCCTGCGTTTCATCCCTACCTGCGATGGTTTTTATCCTTGAAATGCAACCAGCAGTTAGCATTTTCAACAGATTACGTTTGCACGTTGACCGCCATGTTTACGCCGCCATTGTTTTCAAACTGCCTCCTACCCAGGCCTACATGAGACGATTACGCGATTACGCAAGTGACGCCTGTACAAAATCGTGTGGGTACAAGGCGTTTGGCTTTGTTTTGTTCATCCAACGTTATAGGCGCCGAAAAAACCATGGCTCAAATCGTTGAATGTGTTCCGAACTTCTCCGAAGGACGAAATAAAGAAGTGATCGATGCCATAGCGCAGGCCATTGCCTCTGTAGATGGTTGCTCCCTTCTTGACGTGGACCCAGGCGTATCCACTAACAGGACCGTGTACACATTTGTCGGTTCGCCCGAAAGTGTGGTGGAAGGAGCTTTGAATGGAGCGAGAATGGCTATGCAATTGATAGATATGAAAAGACATCACGGTAGAGAAATTTCATAATTTTTATTGTGTTTAGAGGGAGCATTATTTGTTTATTTGCAAGAATTTGGTACTGAACATAAATTACATGTAATTAATAATTTATTATATAAACGTGTTATGTAATAATTTATTACTATAAACAGCTTTTCTGGTATTGCATGATAGCTTCTTCAGAAATAATTTTGTCCATTTGTTCAAAGAGCCCTGCAATAATGTTTTGTATATTTTTAGCTCAAGGAGTCAGATGATCCTGAATTTGTAAAGTTAATCAATTAACTAGCCTGAGATGGGACTGGGTAACAGCTCTGACTAATAAATTAGCAGTGTTTGAGCCACACCTGATGTAGTGATGAAGGTTGTTTCGAAAATTTTTAGTATTCTCGTAAATCTCCCGAGTTTTATTTTTTCGAAAATGTATAATTATGTCCCTGCTTTTTTGTTATTTACTAAACTTTGATCCCAGGCTCTCCCTCCTTTTCTTCCCGTGTCGTTGGATGACAAGAGAGGAAAAGGAGAGAGAGGCTGGGATCAAGGCTGATTTACTCAGTGATATTTGTTTCAAGGAAAAAAAAATTAGTCTTATGATTCCCAGCAATTTCTTTAGATCCCTGTCAAAAGTTTGCTATTTTTCTGAACAGCATTTATTAGTCAGGAGTAATTGTCACCCCCCATTACATGAATGCCATTAAATTCTTAAATTGAAATTTTTGTCTGGACTTAAAAGGTCCATCGTAGGTAGTCCCAGCCTGCCCCCCCCCCCCCCCCCCCCCTCTCATCATTTATACAGTTGCTCCTGTCCAAATCATTCACCAGTGCTCATGCATTTAAATGTGCCTGGCAGCAAAGTAGTGACTGTGGTACATGTACTGTCAGGTTTCATTGGTCAATGACAGTACATGTATTTGACTGACGTGTGTACTTTTAGGAGAACACAAAAGACTCGGTGCTCTGGATGTGTGCCCCTTTATTCCTGTCCAGGGTGTAACTATGGAAGACTGTGTTCAGTGCGCAAAAATGTTTGGAGAGAGAGCAGCTATGGAGCTTGGAATACCAGGTACAGTCTGACTGTCAAAACAATTTTAATCTAATGAGTTAATTTCTCCTTACAGTATGTGTAAAGTAGATACAGAATCAAGAGAGGGCTTTCACATCCTTGTGCTCAAAGAAATATTATAAATGAATATCTAGTGTCATAGGTCCGCAATGTGTGCAAAGATTCTTGGTAAATATATACATACATGTACGCATCATAGGTCTGCAATGTGTTCAATGACGCTAGATAATAATATTAGTGTAATAGGTCCGCAATGCATGCAAAGACTCTCTATCTATCTTACAATCTTCTCAACATGCTTTGTAAAATTGGTTTTTGCCAAGGTACATGTATGCATTCACTAGTGAAATTTGGTGTAGAATTAAATATTAAATGTATTTTAGTCAAAGTTGCACAATCCTGGCCATTATTTCTCACTTTGAACAATTTTAAATTAATTTTAATTTAAGATAATTTTTTTGTATAAAGTCAAAAATAATATTATTGTGTTTCTTGCACTTTGTTTTGTAGTCTATCTGTATGGTGCTGCGTCAGATCAAGAATACCGTAAAACTGTGCCACAGATCAGGACAGGAGAGTATGAAGGACTCTCTGATAAGGTATTTAGTGCATGACAGGTCAAATGATCTGAATTGCCAAAAATGATGCAAATCTGAGCAAAAGTCAAAGATCAACAAAATAATATTACATGTACCATTATGTATACCCCTCTTTAGCCCTAGCCATGATTATAAAGAACTTGAAAGTTACTATTAAGAATAAGATGTAATAATATTGAAAATGACAGGAGTTTTACTTCAAACAAAAACCAAAACCAAACCAAAGCAAACACAAAGGATACTTAATTTTGTTAAATGTAAATTCCGCTTAACAGTGAAGAGTGCCCTACCGTTGCCACTCGACAAAGTTTTTTATTTAGATTTTTGACAACTTTTTGGCATCTGTTTGAGAACTTTCTGATGGCTTTTGTTTCAACTGGCCAATAAAAATGCAAGAATTATGAGAGGCGGAGATGTTGAGCTCCACATTCGTGTTCTGACAATAAAATATCTCTGCCTCCCACAATTCTTGCAATTTGATTTTGCTAGTTTAAATGGAAGCTATCAGAAAGTTGTCAAAAACAATAAAAAAAGTTGTCAAAAATATGTCAAAAAGTTGTCAAAAAATAATCAAAAACTTCGTTGAGTGGCAACGGTAGGGTGCTGTTCACTGTAAGCCTTGTATATCTTTGTTTACAGATCAAGAAAGCAGAATGGGAGCCAGACTATGGTCCTGCAGAATTCATTCCTACCTGGGGTGCCACTATAGCCGGGGCAAGGAAATTCTTGATTGCGTACAACATCAACATTTTGGGCACAAAGGAACAAGCTCACCGACTAGCACTGAACCTTAGAACACAAGGCAGGGGACCAGATCAGGTGCAAATTATAATACGAGTGTCAAGCTTAGAGCTAGATTGCAAATTCTCCTTTTTGAGTTCCAATATGATAATAAAAGTTCTTTATATCGTAAAATTCCAAATAAGACCCTGCACCTAAAAATAAGCCCCCCAAATCTCAGATGCAAAAATCCTTCCAATAATAACCCCCCCCCCCCCCCCCCCCCCCCCCCCCCCCAATATATATAGATTATTACATGGTAAGAGCTTGTCATCATATTGTTTTTATTCACGAGTTTTTAATCCCATATCGCGAGCGAGCGATATGGCATTAAAAACGAGTGAATATAAAAACGATATCAAGCTCTTACCATGTGAGTGATGTCATGATTATTTTGTTTATTACATATTAGCCTGTTCCAGGCTCTCGGATAGTGGGGAAGAAGCGAAAAAGCGAACGGCCGCGCAAAGGTAGTCTGGGAGAGAGTTTAGGCAGCGGCGGGAGAGCCTGTAAGCATTTCTTTAACGACCTACTTCCGCCCCCTTTTGGAGTAATTAGAATTTAGGTGTCAAAATGTCAAACTGGCAATTAACCGCATCGTTCTCGGATTTCTCGCGCCAGCAGTTCGTGCAAATCTCGAGTAGGAAATGTTTGGTTTTTCATGCCGTGGTACCAAAGGACCTTCTAATCTTGAAGTCCATATTTCAAAATTCTGCAGATTTTGTCGATTTTGTCATGTAGTGGTGCAAAGGTCCCACGCGTTTCGTTGTTTAATGCAGTACAAAACAAACAACTAGTGGCTTTTACGGGCACTCAAAGTTTGATTTTGGCAGATGTTGTGGCTTCGCTGGGCCACAGGCTCGCGAGGCACGAACACTTACCCGAATTTACGGGACTTTCGTTAAACTTGTCAGGCAATCGAACGCAGACGGTATTCCTGTTACGACATCGAAGAGACTATCCAGTAACTCGCCAACTGGAATTTCACCTTCGGCAAAGCGGACTCGAGAATCTGGCAATGTTCATTCAAGAAATTCTCGACGTTCGCTTGCACTCAGCGATGCGCCATCTCAGGCCGACAAGGAAAATGTCGAAAACGTCGATCCTCTGGCTGGTTTAACTGCCTTCGTAGAAGCTCCAGTAGTCTCCAGACCAGGACAAATAATGATATCCGTTATTCCAAACGACTCATTTTGCAATAGCTTTTATAATTATCAATTCAAATACCGGGCCCGGCTAGAAATACAAGAAATCAACATCCTACACGTAATATTTGATATCTAGTCCTTCCTTCCAGAGAGAACATTATTATTAAAGAGAGACAAAAACATATATTGCGATAGAAATGAGCCGAGACAAACCAGGCGTTCGGGACCGCTTCAAGTGAACTCGGAATACCTGAGCTGTCGCTGGCTGTTAAATATAAATACACTGTGTAGAGCCGGCGAAAATCCCGCTCGGTCCAGGCGAAGAATGCTGAAAGATCCTGGTGCATAGCTGTAATCATTTGTGTAATAGGGAAAACGTCCATCCACGATGAAAGTACACGCGTTTGGATAAAATTTATGCCGATTCCAGATACATACAAGTCGATAGCCTGCGTGCGTGAAGCAAGGAAATAGGAGACGTCTGCATGCAGGCTAATCGATTAGCGTTGACATCTATGAACGAGGCTCGCCGCGACTTGTTGACATTCCTGTCAAAATCAACCAATCAGAGGGTATAGCAGCTCCTGCTATACCGAAAGTAGGTCGTTAAAGAAATGCTTACAGGCTCTCCCGCCGCTGCCTAAACTCTCTCCCAGACTACCTTCGCGCGGCCGTTCGCTTTTTCGCTTCTTCCCCACTATCCGAGAGCCTGGAACAGGCTAATTACATATTTGAGGGGGATATAAAAACATGTAAACGCACAACTGAAGTATAATTTGATTTTAATTATTCCTGCTATCATGCAACCTTTGCGATAACGTGAAAAAATCTTAGCTGATCCATCGTAATCTTTAGAAGCCTTCGGTCAAGCTTCGGCAATCCTCGGAATACCTCGGATGATCTTCAGAAATCTTCGGAAATCTTCGGTGATCTTTGGACATCTTCGGAAATCTTCGGAAATCTTCGGTTAAGTTTCGGCAATGTTCGGAATAACTCGGGTTATCTTCGGAAATCTTCGGACGTCTTCGGTGTTCTTCGGAAATCTTCGGCTGTCTTCGGTTAAGTTTCGGCAATCTTCGGAATAGCTCGATCGGGCGATGTTCGACAGTCTTCAGAAGGCTTTGAATGATCTTCGGCTATACAACCGGTGAAGTGATATCGTATCATTCACTAGTGAAGGGATATCGTATCACTTCACTGATGGTATGGATTTTATTCACGGCTTTATCACACTGATATCCACACGTAATATGTAATAAAAGCAGGTATGGACTGATATTTAGATTTAGCTCCAAAAGAAATATCTTCTTTCAAATATTTTTTGTTGAACATTACAGAATGCTCAAAGACTTGTGGTGTCCATTTTAAAACGAGTGTAGAACTTGTTTTGTGTCCTATTTTGATTTGTTATGTTTAGAGAGTTTGTCATACATGTAGTAATTTATATTCTTGTATGCAAATATATAATATAATTCCGCTTATAAATATATTCGGAATTTTATGGTATTAGTTGTACCAGTATCCCACACAATAATATCATGATTATACGAGCTAACCATTAGGCCACTGAGTCTGCCCACAATAATTATATATTATTATTATTAGAGACTAACTGCTAAGTTCAAAACTGAGGACAAAATCTTGAATTTCGTTTTGCAAAATTGTCAAAATCAAACAGCACCACTTGAAAGTACTTCTCAATAGCTTTGATTTGAATGGTCACACACTAAGGGTTTCATCCACAGACTCAAAAGTACAACCACATTTATTGACTCAAGGTTTGACTCTGGGAGTGAAAGGGTTAATAAATATTACTTGTATTTAATTTTTCTGTCTGTATTCACGGCAGCCTGGTCAGATTTCTGAATGCCAGGGTATGGGCTGGTACCTGGAAGAAGCAAACATGGCACAAGTGTCTTTAAACCTGTTGGATTATCATCAAGGCGGCATGCACACAGCCTTTGAAGAGTGTGTAAAGGATGCAAAGGTATTATTGGGATGATGTCTGGAATTTCGAAAAGTCATATATATATATACGAGGAAATCTAAAGATATTAATTAAATATCAAGACAAGTGAATTCTTATTACCCAGTACATAGAATGGTGCTTGGGCCTTTAATTAGAGTGGCTCTTCTGTTTTGAACACTGTTTCCAGATCGAATTGGAATTTAGAAATGGCTGGTGGAGTGGAGGGAGGAAAACCGGAGTACCCGGCTTAAAACCCTCGGAGCAAGGATGTCAACCAACAACATGATGCCGGGTCCAAGATTCGAACCCAGGCTGCATCAGTGGGAGGCGAGTGCTCTCACCACTGTGCCATCCCTGCTGAGTCAAGGGAAGTGGGGAAGTAAGGATGCATTGGCTAATTAACAAGCACATTGTATTCCGTATAAATTTAGTTGATCACTTATACAGTAATAACCATACATGCCATCATTGCTTAATGTTGGGGTAATTTGAGCATGCTTTTTTCTGAATCCTATTTCGTAGGAATTAAAGCTTGGAGTTTGTGGATCACAGATTGTTGGTCTTGTTCCTCTGGAGGCCATGCTATTCACTGCTGAC
The DNA here is from genome assembly GCA_029204205.1 of Desmophyllum pertusum. NCBI lineage: Eukaryota > Metazoa > Cnidaria > Anthozoa > Scleractinia > Caryophylliidae > Desmophyllum > Desmophyllum pertusum. Next base: position 165,661 of record MU825914.1, read on the forward strand.
TATTACATAGAAAAAGAAAATCTTTTCATTGTTGGCGAAGATCAAAAGATCCGCTTGGTAGGTCTGTGCTAGTATGGTGTAGATCCTAGTGCTAACACAGAATTGAGATATTGTGATACGGTATATTTTGTAGCAGCTGTAGACATGTTGGTTTTGTGGTTTAACCCTTTCTCCAAATAGTGCTAAATTCAAAGTGAAGAAAAAATCTTGAATTTCATTTTGCAAAATTGTCAAAAACAAACAGTACCACTTGAAAGTACTGCTCAATGGCTTTCATTTGGATGAATGGTCACACACTAGGGTTTCATCCACAGACTCAAATGGTACAACCACATTTATTGACTCAAGGTTAAATGATTCTGGGACTGAAAGGGTTAACTTTGGTTTTTGTGTAGTTTTTTGAGCCATTAAAAAACAGCTTTCTCGTTGGATTCTCTGATAATAGCCCTTTTCACGGATAACCTGAAATATTTGCATAACAATACAGCTAAACATAGAAGCGAGGCAATTTCGGGCACAAGCTGGAAAACATCGTGATTTTCTTAAGTTCCTTAAACTATGTTAGCATAAAAATAGTTTTAAAACGGAGAAGTACTAAATATACAACTCTTTTAGTTAAAGTTTGCCGTAAAGATCGTAATCCGATCTCCCTGTTGCTTATGCGAGTCTACTCTTTATTAATAGAGAAAAGTCGTTTTACAATTTTTTCTAAAAACAACGTAAACTAAAAGAATTGTAGTTATTCTACATTTTAAAACTGTTTTTATACTAAAAGAGTTGAAGGAGTTCAAGAAAAACACGATGTTTTGCAGCTTGTGCCCGAAATTGCCTCGCTTCTATGTTCAAGTGTATTGTAACAATACACTTGAACATAGAAGCGAGGCAATTTCGGGAGAACACTGTTGTTATGCAAATATCGCAAGTTAACCGTGAAAATGGCTATTTGTATGTTGCGCTGTCTTGTATTTCAGGTAATAGAGAGGCTGGGATTGAACTCAGTCACGCCCTTTGATCCTAAAACAAGAATTATTGAGTGAGTATGTGGAAGGATGTGGAAGTTTTTCTGAAACGTTCTCCTCTCACGATTGCATGATTCCACATTAATTTAAATAATAAATTACTAACAGCATTCAGATTGTCCTCCAGATATATTTGTTTTGATTTTTTTTAATGGTAGATGATCTGTTTGAAAGGTCTTGTTTTAAAGACATTTTTGGCCTTGAAAAATCCCATTAGAAACAAATAATTTATTATTTATTTTAAGTTGTCAAATGGTGTTGTACATAAGATACAGTGGAATCCCGATTTCTCAAACTGGCCTCCAAGGGAAACGAAAATTGGTTCGAGAAATCGGGAGTTCGAAATATCTGGGGTAAAATTAAATGTACAGTGAAACAAGTACAAGGGAAACGACTTGTGGTTTGAGTTATTGGTTTTTTGAGAAATTGAGGGTTCAAGAAATCGGGATTCCATTGTATAACACACCAGGTGTTTAATGCCATGAAAAATAAACCTGGCTATGCCGCTGTATCTCATTGCACAATGTTCCACGAGATAAAAATGAGCCTCTCAAATGAGCCTGTTTTATCTGCTAGGTACATAGTTGATAGTGTTGAGGATGGGCCCCTCATGTCGATGCCGCTGCGACAGTTTATCTACAGTCTAGGGTCGCGTTCATCTGCCCCTGGAGGGGGGTCTGCATCTGCGGCTATTGCGGCTATGGTAAGTACAGGAATTCATCATCATCATCATCATCATGATAATTTATTCTGTCCTTTTCATGTCAGCGCCAATGCCAGTGTTGGATCAGACACGCACAAACAAAAGATCTTTAACCCTTTCACTCCCAGAGTAAAACCTTAAAAGTCAATAAATGTGGTTGTAACTTTTTAGTCTGTGGATGAAACCCTACTGTGTGACCATTCAAATGAAAGCTATTGAGCAGTACTTTCATGTCGTACTGTTTGTTTTTGACAATTTTTTTGAACATTTTCCCCTCAGTTTTGAACTTAGCACTCTTGGGAGTGAAAGGGTTAAAATGGCCTGCTCCTGGCTAGTGTTGCCACCTGACATTCCAACTCATTTTTTTCAGAATTCACAAAAAATAAGTTCCCGAAAAAAAAATTATTCCCGCAATTTTTTTTCGCAAAAATTTACTCCAGTTGTGAAATTATAAATATTAGCCATCATCCGAATGTTCATCAAGTATTGTCGCGTTCTTAAAGTAGCTTCGGCCATTCTCAGATCAATAAACCACAGCAGCAGATGCATGTTACTGTAATTAAACCCTGATTAATGTGTTTTAAACTGTGAGCGTTACGTTATTTTACCTCCAGGTGTGACTTGCTGAAAATCGCAAAAATTAACTCCTGCAGGAAAACCAGTCTGTATCAATCGCAAAAATTAGATACCACAAAGAAAAAAAGAAAAAATATATCGCCATTCCGCACTATTAAAGGAGCTATGGACATCACGATATTTTAAGTCATTTTTGCGAAGTGCAAAGTCACCTTCAAATTGAAGAAAGCCTCAAAATAATAGTTAACTAAGGCAGAAAAACACGAAAGAGGTAATAATAAACCAAACAGGAGCAAGGATGGTTGAGGGTGGAGAAGATTAAGACGGATTGCGAACGGCGAACTTGAAAAAATTGGCCAATTTTTTTCATGAAGCGCCATCCGTGACGTAGCTCCTTTAAACTCCCGCAAAAATTTAGTGCCACACGGTGAAACCAAATTCTCCCATGACAATCATATAGGAGAATTTGGATGTCCATCATGTTCATTTTACTCTCAGGGTGTTGCTCTGGCCGCCATGGTTGGCTGGCTTACTTATGGTAACAAGAAGTTCGAGGCATTGGACTCACAAATGAGAAAACTTATTCCTCCTCTGAGACAAGCCATGCTGGAGTTTATTCCAATGGTTGATGCAGACACTAATGCATTCAGCGGATTCATGGTAAGTTACTGCGCCTTTCAATAACATGCGAACTCTCGGGAACTTTGCTCAATCAACGGTTTCGTTTTTCGCTGCCGTCAACATTTAGTAATCCATTCAAAAGTTCACGTGCGTGGATTGTGATTGGTAGATTTATTTCACGGTCGTTGGTTCGAGTTGGTTGTCATCGTAATTTTATGATTGACGGCAGCGAAAAACGCAATCGTTTGTTGGGTTTTGACTTCAGAGTTTTGTTATTGAAAGCGAGGCGCAGTAACTGTTAGACGTGTCTCGTGAGAGTATAAATCTCTTTGTAATTCATTTGTTGATACATTATTTCCTTGGTTGCATCTCTTGGTTTCTTAATTGTCTTATTATAGGAAGCAAAGAAACTTCCCAAATCTACACCCGAGGAACAAGAAATGTAAGTCTGAATGATGTATAATTAGGCCCGCGTCTAGTTGTACGTCCACACGTATCCGTTTTCGTTTAAAAACGCATACTTTTCGATGCGTTTTTGCCTATCATTCCCACGACAACGATCGAATACGCTGATCGTTTTCATCGAAAACGCATACATTTAAACGTTTTCCAGAGTGGAGACATTTGAAAACGGAGCCCTGTCGTATTAGTGTGGACGGCGAAAGTGGAGGCTTTCGAAAACGCTGACGTCATTCACATCACGTGAACTCCGATCCAGTCTATTTGCGCATATTTCTCGCATGCGCAGATGACTGTTGTAGCGTTGTCGGGTGTATTCGAGCGTTTTAGTGTGGACGGTGAAAACGCTACGAAAACGATAGTGTGGACGCGGAGCTTTTGATGCGTTTTCGGTGAAAACGGAGCGTTTCGAAAACGGATCCGTGTGGATGGGGCCTTAGGCAATGTGAGCAGTCGGTGTTCATTTGATTTCTATACATGATCAGAAATTACAAGACAACTTAAAATTTCTCCAAAGTATTTTATTTACAAGATTTTCAACATCGTAATAGAATAACTGTCACATGACATTTGAACAATTTTTGTTGTTTTTTGTTGTTGTCTATTTCCTTGTGTTCCTCACACTTCCCGTACATTGTCGTTCCTGTTTGGATCTTAGTCGTGAGAAAGCTTTACAAGACGGACTCAAGGCTGCTGTCCAGGTCCCTCTCAACGTTATTCAAACAGCTACCAAAGTGTGGAACCAGATGGTGGAGCTTGCTAAAGTTGGTAATATAAACAGCAAGTCTGATCTGCAGGTACACGGTATTTTACGGTGAAATGTTAGACTACGAGTAGTCCCTCGTTTTTTCTTCGCGCACGCGCGCGCGCTCGCCCGCTCGCCCGCTCGATCCCCGAGAAAAACAAGGGACTACTCGTAGTCTAGTGAATTGTTTGCACGGTTATTCAATCCAGGTTTGATTCTGATTCGTCTCCAGGCATCTCTGAGGGTCCTGATGGGGTTTAACTGATAACTGAGAATGAGATCTGTCAAAATTAACTGATAGCTGAGAAATGGCTTAAAATTTTAACTGATAACTGAGAATCCAGCACCCCATTGATCAGCCCATCATTCCACGTCTGACATGTACAATCGAACGGACAAACAACAAACAAATAAACTTGTAAGCAAACAAACAAACAAACAAACCGCCAGATTAACATATTTCACCATGCGAAAGGAACACCTCGCCTGCGTTTACAACCTCTCATCGTTCCTCGTAGCTAGGGAACAACCGATAAAACCCCATACAATAATCTACAACACTCTAACTTGCATGTTAACCGTTTTGTATTTTACTCCACAGGTTGGCGCTCGTAGTCTTGAGACAGCTGTGTGGGGCGCATTTTACAACGTGAAGATCAACCTACAGGACATTACTGATGAGACATATAAGAAAGAGGTCAGTTAGTTCATCTACATGTACAGTCATCGGTGTCTAATTTCTCGTTACAATTTCGATACAATTCACAAGCAGACGGGTAGAGAGAATAAAACATTCATCAACTGCTTAATAAAAACACTTAAATTGGTAATTTAGAGCGGTTTTCAGTTGGGTGCCGTCAAACCAAAACCAAAGAAATTACAATCGCCAATCACAACAAGCGTAAACAACGCAATGAACCGATAAAAACTTGAAGCAAATACCCGCACCCGGCGCCAAGCGCGGGAAAACGCGTGTGACCAAGTAACGATTGGTTTTGGTTTTGCATCTGATTGGTTGAGTAGGTGGCGTGAGTTTTTTTTAAGCCAATCACGGAGCGTGGTAAAGCAAAACCAATTGAAAGCAATTCGGATAACTTTCAATTGAAAACCGCTCCAATGTGCTTTTTAAAAATACTAATCTGCTCTGATTGACTGCAGGTTCTCGATGAAGCAGAATCCTCTTTAGAAACAGCACAAGAAAAATGCAAGGAAATCCTAAACATCCTGGAGGAGAGAAAATAAATAACTCATGGCGGTGTTGCGGGAAAAAAAAAAAAAATATATATATATATATATATATAGATGAGAGAGTGCAGTCATAGAGAACAAACGATTGTGAGGATACCACTAGCTTCAGTAAAAAAAACACCCAATAGCTAATAATAAACCAAAATGGAACAAGATTGGGGAGGATTAAAGGGAGCTATGTCGCGATATTTTAAGTCATTTTTGCGAAGTGCACAATCACCTTCAAATTGAAGAAAGCCTCAAAATAATAGTTTACTAAGGTAGAAAAACACCAAAGAGGTGATAATAAACCAAACAGGAACAAGGATGGTTGAGGATGGATAAGATTAAGACGGATTGCGAACGGTGAACTTGAAAAAAATGGCCATTTTTTTAAGATGCACCATCCGTGACGAAGCTCCTTTAAGATGGATTATGAACTACAGACTAGAAAATTTAGGGTAATTTATTTAAGATAAGCCGTCAACCATGAAGCTCCTTTTAAAGTAAATGGATGTGTTCTTCCAGAAGGATGTGGTTTGGTGAAACGTCGTAAAACGGGATATACTTTTTTCGATTTGTGTGTCTTAAAGGAAATCTCCGCTGTTGGAACAAACTGCCGTTAAATTGTTGGACATATTGTCTAAGCTGAAACTTTGTTGAAATAAATTGGAAAAACATTCGAGTGACGGAAAAATTGGATACAAATATTAACCATTTGGGTGGTTAAATTTCCCGCCCGCCGCCATTTTATATTTTATGACGTATTGTGGTTGCTACTATTGTCAGAAAACAATAAACATGTTGTTATGCAACCATGGCAACCACCAAACGTCATAAAATCCAAGATGGCGGTAATTTGAAACCCAAAATGGCAGAGATTTGTTGCAAATAATTTTGTTTGGTTTTCAACACATTTTCGGTTTAGATTATTTTTCCATCAATTTGATGGTAACTTGTTCTGACAGTGGAAAATTCCTTTAAATAGGGTCGTCAATTTTTATTTATAAATCATTAATCTATTTCGATATCATGGATAAAATCCGCGAAGTGGTTTCATGCAAAGCTAAAGTAATCAGTACATACTGTGCGAGTGAAACTGGGAACATTGAGTTAAGTTGTGTTAGAGTTTTATTTGGAATAAAAAAGTTAAATAATGTGAGTGATACTAGGAATATCGAGTTAAGTTGTGTATAGTTTTATTTGGAATAAAAAAAAGTTAAAATGTGACCCCGACTACCAATATTTCACAGTTTTCAACGATGTTGACTACCCCGACCACCCCGGCTAACACGACCACCACGACTACCCCGACTACAACGACCACCCCGTCTACCCGGCTACAACGACCACCCCGACTACCCCGGCTATCACGACCACCCCGACCACCCCGACTACCCCGACCACTCCGACTACCCCGACTACCCCGGCTACTATGACCACCCCGACTACCCTGACTACAACGACCACCCCGACTACCCCGACCACCCCGACCACCCTGGCTACCCCGGCTACCACGACCACCCCGACTACCACGACCACCCCGACCACTCCAACTACCCCGACCACCCCGGCTACCGACCACGACTACCCCGACTACCAATATTTCACAGTTTTCAACGATGTTGACTACCCCGACCGCCCGGCTAACACGACCACCACGACTACAACGACCACCCCGTCTACCCCGGCTACAACGACCACCCCGACTACCCCGGCTACCACGACTACCCCGACCTCTCCGACTACCCCGACTACCCCGACTACCCCGACTACCCGGCTACTATGACCACCCCGACTACCCTGACTACAACGTCCACCCCAACTACCCCGACTACCACGACTATCCCGACCACTCCGACTACCACGACCACCCCGGCCACCACGACCACCACACCGACCATCACGACCACCCACCTCCTTGGCTGGACTTTCCTTATATATTTTTTTATTTTCCTTCCTTTCCTTCATATTGTGGTACAATGTAACGCAACATTCACATATGCACTACAACTTGTTATATGCAATTGGTGGATAATACAAACAACTGAACTTGAACTACAGTTACCATATGCGTGAATTCAATTGCTTTCTGGATTTCTCGAATGCAACACAACATTTGGTGTATCCTGTTATACAACCCTTGTCGACAATGTTTTATATTACAATTTGCGATAGGTACGTCATTACAAATCCCGGGGGGAGGGGGGTAGTCTGTGAATTTTTGGGTGGAGTTTATTGCTTGGACTCTGAAACCCTTACCCTATACTAAGGTAAATTATACCCTATCCCAGACCAAAACGCTCTGATTTCTATACCCTATCCCAGACTAAACTACTTGAAATCCATACCATTATATTTGATAATTGTATTGAAAGTATTGCAAATCACGACAGCTATTACAATTCACAACAGAACAGGGCACTTATTAGAGAGTTGGCGCTTATTCGAAGAAATACAACTATAAAATTATCGGCCTGGTCAGTGTAATCGTCGTTGTTTGCTATATAGTGTTACTGAGTTTTGTCTAAACTTTTGACTGCAATGTTCCTAAAGCTCTTCAGACGTATATCCTTGCTTTGTTGGCTTGTATTTTTCACGTTTATCGTCAAGGCGTGGTTTGCATCCTGATTGCTTCTTCTCCACAAGAGGTTCTTCAAAAACGCGCGGAATTCTCTCATCTGTACGAAATAAATGGCAACGTTTATTGAACTGTTCAAATACGCACTTGTTCCACTTCCGTAACGCAAAATGTAGTCTGTTTGGAAATCCATGTTTGGCCTAGCCATTCGTTTGTAACCAAGGTAACCGATAAATATAAAGTACGTGACCATGAAGGTAAACGTGACAAAGATCAGCAAGGTTATTCCTCGGATCTTTATGGCGAGCAGTTTGGCCTTCAGAGGATTATTTGCCGTATTGTCGGCAACCTTTCTTCTGCTTCGTACCCACACAGTCCTTATCAAGGAGATGTTTACAAACGTTATGAACAGAAACGGCAGAACGAACTGTATCGGAAAGAGAAAAAGTATCAATTTAAACGGGTAGAAATTCTGTTGGAAGTTACAGATAACGGTGAAATGAGTTTTATCGAGTTCGATTCTTTGTCCATCGTATGTAGCGGCAGGAATTAACATGACGAGAAGGCCTAAAATCCATGCTCCTGACACCAGTTTGACCATTGTCGACTCGGTAAATGTGCGTGGAATGTTTCGCGTTGATAGATATTTCTCGAGGCTGATCACTACCAGAATATTAATCGGGATAACCGCAAATAAGAAGTGGAAATACCTAACGATCTTGCACGGCCAACCGCTTTGAAAGACATCAAAATAAATTTGGATGCAGGCAAGAGGGACGGACACCGCACAAGAAAGGAGATCTGACAAAGCCACATTTCTTAAATACAAATTCAAGTTCTTCACGAAACGACTTGTTTGAAGTAGATGGCTCTTTTTTCTTCTCCAAAGGAAGAGAAGCATGAAGCAGTTGCCGACAATTCCCACAACAGAGATTATGCCAATTATCAAACAAAGGACAAGTTTAGCGGTAAAGCCTATTGGTATGAACAAGTATATTGGAAGTGGTGGTGTTGTAGTGTGGTTATTTAACGTTGAACTACTGAAGTTCTTGTTGCCAGATAAGTTTTTAGTTGGCAGTGGCCACCATGTCTCGTTGTTTGCCATATTGAGTTCCACAACTTCTAAAATAAACGTAACATGTTAAGTAATTAAAGAAACGAACAAGCAAACTAAATAAGTAAAAGGAGCTCTGTCGCGATTCCTAGAGATCATCTCATTTTTGCGATGTAAATCAAAGGCTCCTATAGCTCACTCGAAAGAACGAATAAATTAATATGCATAAATTAATAGCGCGATTAAAGTTTACAGTCTATCGACCGAGCAAGTGAAATTTGTCCACCAAATGCACAAGGAAGTGCCCTCCCTCCTATGTATCTCGAATTCAATTATATGGTATTAATTTATATTATTATATGGTGTGTGAAGTATCCAAAAATGTTTATTTTAGTGACAGCCACGTGTCAATTATGACATCATATCACGCCATAATGACGTCATACATTTAAAAAATCCTCCATCTTGAATCCTTCATGTTGGATTTCTAAATTGTTCATAAATGTCAGAAAATCTCCAAATTTGATCAAACAAATATAAGTATGCTGAAACTAAAGATTTCTGGAAGGATTTCATCGTAAACGTCGAAAATCTCATTGAACATTAAGCTGAAAAAACACCAAATTTGGGCGTGAAACGACCTGTATCTCGAAAAGTATTCATGCTATGAAAATAAAACTTATGTGGTGTGTAAAGCATCCAAACATCAGTTTATTTTAGTGACAATTATGAATCAATTATGATATCATATGTTAAAAAATCCATCATCTTGGATCCGCTATCTAGGATTTCTAAATTGTTCAGAAATGTCAGAAAATCACCAAATTTTGATTTGAAAAAATCGAAAAAAATATAAGGATGCGAAAACTGTAAAGATTCTGGAAAAAACCCTTCGTAAAAATAATTAATGCGGAAATTTCGTGAAAACTGAAAATTAAGCTAAATTTGGGTAAAACGGCCTGTCAAAACTTGGTTGCCATGGAAACATCAAGTCACATGATCAAAAAATTGACACACCAAAATGTTCCCAGATAATGTTTAGGAAAAGTCTCAAACCACTTTAAATTGGTACCGGCAAAATGTTCAAGAAAGCAACATGACCGAAAATTCTGAGGGGTTATATATCTGTTATATATCTATCTTACCATCCTGCAGTTCGGAAACTAGGTGGCTGGGTTGGTGGACCCCCGGCATTTCACATCGAACTTTTCGTTATCGAACTGAATCGAACTAAATCAAACCTACCTTAATCACAGGTTGAGTTGATTAAGTTCGGCAATCGAACGAAATCGAACTCACAAAATAATTTGTGAACTTTGCCGGATCCCAGTCTTTGTACACTTTATTTTCTTTCCTGACTTTTTTTAGTTTGTTATTTTTTTCTTGGTCAATTCGACAAGATTAAAACAATTAGCCACAGCCAGTCAGAAATAACCACCAATGTCCCAATGCAAGCCGAATGACAGTATCCAGATTATGTTCTTATATATTGTGTGTTTACTGTCCTCGGCCAGCGAGGACAACGAAACATGTGTACGCCCCTGCCTGTGTCTTGGCCGATATACAGTCGACATATATGATGGTCTGTTTATATTATTTAGAATGCATATCGGTGAAAAGGAAATCTACAAGTTTTTATTTTACACTTGATGTATTTGCTTTTCCCCGAATTAGATCATTTGTTTTTCTATGTTTTTTTTTTCCTGTTGAATGGCTTTCATGTTTTGGAAAATTCTGCTAAAATTAGTTTGGCTACGCTTCTACACTTTTTAAAAACAAAATGAAATGTTAGAAATAATTTCTTTTTCATGTTGTTGTATCTCATTGGTATTAAGTACGTGTACGTTTACCCATTCGGTCCAGTCTTAACGTTTCTTTCGTTCGTTTCGTTTACTAAAAAATCTGTGTATCTAATGTTTTGAAAGCTGTTGCTACGAGAAGAGTAGAGTAGAGAAGCAACTGATTTAATAACAAACTCGTTGACCAGACATGACACTACATTTTTTTGGATTTTGGACTGTTACGTTCGATGTCGGGACGATAAAATTTGGTTCGGAAATCGAACGAACAATTCAGTCAATTCGATTAAAATTGAGTTAGTTTGACTCAAATTTCATAATATTTTTTTCGATGTGATACGCCGAATTATCTTAGTTAGGTATCACTCTTATTTATCAATAAATCACTATTAATGAATACTGGCTCTTAAACGGAAAGAAATGCAATTTCTAGCCGGGCGATTTACAGGGATAACAATGTTTTCTAGCCTACCCTACATGAATTGACAAATTTTAGAATGGTACAAGACGTTGCAGAGTAAGATAAAAACAATTTGTTTTAACAGTTGTCGTAACTGAACTCAACACACCACACGAGAAGTAAAACTTACCCAAAATATTACTTGAAACTAACAGTAATAGCCAACGGCTGCTTATTCAACGAAGCCAATGCCATCTGCCAATTGGCGATTAACGATTCAGTATAAAATGGAATAAGGGAACCAGGTGATGTTGCTATATAAAGCTAGGCCAAATAGCACTAATTGAAGGTGTTGTAGCCTTAGTTCTCAGATATAAGAAACATGCAAACGAGGCATTAGCGCCTTTTAACAAAATATGGTGGCGCAAATGCCTCGTTTGCATGTCTTTTACACAAAAGAGCACTGACCATTTGCAGCTGTTTTCAAAATAATACGATTAGGAGTCCATTGCGAGGTGTTAGATCGCTTAATTACGGCTCGTGTTGATTCAAAATGTTTGCAAACAACATTGGTCTTGCTACAATTAAATTGAATATTTGAATATCTAATACGTGTTATTTTTAAAAAGACAAATCATGCAACAAAATAATTAATTTGGAAATGCAGAGCTAAGTAAACGAAATAGCATTGGTCCCGTAGGAGACTAGTTCTACTAGTCGAAATACTGTCCATTAAATCTACCCAATGCTATGTGGTTCTCTATGTCCGATGTATTAGCTTTGCATTTCAAATTATTTGTATTCACACTTCGATTGAGTCCTTGTACGTGCTCATGAGATCCGACATAGAAACAATGTCTTAGTTTATCGTGCGTCGTGTAGTCCTCTGTCATTTAAACATTAGTACTTAAAACTTGAAACGATGTCTCAAATGTGTATTTTCATTGTCAATTCAAAAAAATCGCCGGAGCACTGACCAAAGAGAACGTTAACCCTTTCACTTCCAAAGCAAGCATCAAGTCAATTAGTGTGGCTCTAACTTCTACGTATGCGGATTGAACCCTCGTGTGTGACCATTCAAATGAAAGCTATCGAGCAGTACTTTCATGTGGTGCTGTTTGTTTTTCCATATTTTGCAAAATGAAATTTGAGATTTTTTTTTTCAATTTTGGGCTTTGGACACTCTTGGGAGAGGAATTTGCCTAATGCCGAATACATATGTGGGAGCTTCATCTCCGGATCATAGATCGTCCACAGAAATTTTCACCCCTTTTGAAGAGGATAAAGTGCAAGTCCTTACGCTTCAATTTGTTTGTCTTTGTTTTCGTTTCCTTATAATTACCGTACATATTGTTTCTTGTTTTAAATTGATCCTTTAATATTATTAATATAACGCAGGTGACAAACAATGAAATACACGTACGCCGGCTCGCTGGACTCTGTGCGAAAGCGGGTTTCTGTTGAAATCGAAGTTGTCAAAGTTCAAGTTGTTATATAGAAGAAGGTCTCAGGATACGGCCGAGAAACTTACCGCTAAAAGATTAATTGAAAAAAAAGCTTAATAAACTTCAATTCAATATGACGAGAAAACAATGGCGCCGAACAGCTGTCACATGCGATGGTGAAATTTTTCGCTGATTATGCAACTGAATACGAGCATTCAGATCCTCAAAATATACGACAGCCACTTGAAAAGAAGCCACCATCTCTAACATTTTTGTGGGTCATTTTGTTTAGACGGACCACCGTACCAAATTTACAGTAAAATGCTCGCACACTTATTATAAAGGTTTGTTAGTATATTTTATTGTCACAGTGCATTAAGCCTGGTTTTCACTAGCGACGCAAGGCAATGATTATCAACGCGTTACTGCGTCTGCGTATGTTGCTTGCGCTTGCGTCGCTAGTGAAAACCAGGCTTTAGTGCTCGCACATAGCACGGGAAATAGAATCACATTTATTACAATTCAAGAAAACTGCGCGAATTTCCCTAGCTTATGATAAAGTGTTCAGTCCAGCAAGTTTTCACTTTTCAATGGCATTAAAACTGTCCCTTGAGAGGAAGGAAATTGTTATCTCGTTTAAAACAGTTAATAAGATGATGGTTAATTAAGGTGAAAATATTTTTTACAAGCTTGGGCGACACTTAACTCCTCGGGTTTCCATAGCATGAAGCACAGGCTAGAAGTATTGTTACTCCCTTGGATGGGATGCTAGTCCATCGCAGGGACAGCATTTTTGTCAGGTTGCCCTAAGAGAGAGAGAGAGGCGCCTACTTTCGCAAGATTCTGCGAGACTCGTATTTTTTTACTATTTATTAGTAGATTTATAAATTAGGTCGTGTTCTATTGGGATCAACCGCTTTCGGTTGGTTGGGTTGATTAGGTTTTGTCGTGTTCTATTGGGAAAAAACCGTTTTCAGCTGGTTTGGTTGATCAACTTTTTCAACTGAACCAAGACTGGGTTGAAATGGTTTCAACCGAAAACGGTTGGAAAGTGTTCTATTGGGAAATCTCAACCGTTTTAACCTGAATCAGTTTCGGTTGAAAACGGTCTCAATAGAACACGACCTTGATGTACACTTTTATGATAAAATGGTCGTGAAGTTCCGTTGTCAATTAATAAACGGAAGTAAGCAAAATGATACTTTTTCAGATACATGATACACCTTTACAGTAGCACCAACTACATACAACGACTGAAAATTTTTATTAGTCATATCAAATTGTGCTTGTTGCTAAGGAACATTGAAAGAGTATACCATGTGGTTTATTATATCTAACCACGCCTTTCGAAAATCACCTGTCTTGTCGATAATAGAGACAAAAAATGGAGGTTTCCCATTGGACGAGAACTGGGTCAGGTGATTCATGGTGATTCAGGTGACGCATGAAAAGCAAGAAGGTTTGTATCAAAACAAAGTCACCTCGAGCCTCGCATCCGCTCAAAGGCCTGGTAACTAAGCACACAACTGTAAAATGGTCCATTACTGAGTTTTGTCTAAACTTTTGACTGCAGTATTCCTATAGCTCGTTAGATGTATACCATTGGCTTGTTGGCTGGTAGTTTTCCGTTTATCTTCAAGGCGTGGTTTGGATCCTGATTGTTGCTTCTCCACAAAAGTTTCTTCAAAAACGCGCGAAAGTCTCTCATCTGTACGAAATAAATGGCAACGTTTATTGAACTGTTCAAATACGCACTTGTTCCACTTCCGTAACGCAGAATGTAGTCTGTTTGGAAATCCATGTTTGGCCTAGCCATTCGTCTGTACCCAAGGTAACCGATAAATATAAAGTACGTGACCATGAAGGTAAACGTGACAAAGATCAGCAAGGTTATTCCTCGGATCTTTATGGCGAGCAGTTTTGCCTTCAGGGGATTATTTGCCATATTGTCGGCAACCTTTCTTCTGCTTCGCACCCACACAGTCCTTATCAAGGAGATGTTTACAAACGTTATGAACAAAAACGGCAGAACGAACTGTATCGGAAAGAGAAAAAGTATCAATTTAAACGGGTAGAAATTCTGTTGGAAGTTACAGATAACGGTGAAATGAGTTTTATCGAGTTCGATTCTTTGTCCATCGTATGTAGCGGCAGGAATTAACATGACGAGAAGACCTAAAATCCATGCTCCTGACACCAGTTTGACCATTGTCGACTCGGTAAATGTGCGTGGAATGTTTCGCGTTGATAGATATTTCTCGAGGCTGATCACTACCAGAATATTAATCGGGATAACCGCAAATAAGAAGTTGAAATACCGAACGATCTTGCACGGCCAACCGCTTTGAAAGACATCAAAATAAATTTGGATGCAGGCAAGAGGGACGGACACCGTACAAGAAAGGAGATCTGACAAAGCCAAATTTCTTAAATACAAATTCTAGTTCTTCACGAAACGACTTGTTTGAAGTAGATGGCTCTTTTTTCTTCTCCAAAGGAATAGAAGCATGAAGCAGTTGCCGACAATTCCCACAGCAGAAATTATACCAATTATCAAACAAAGGACAAGTTTAGCGGTAAAGCCTATTGGTATGAACAAGTATATTGGAAGTGGTGGTATTGTAGTGTGGTTATTTAACGTTGAACTTAAGTTCTTGTGGCCAGAGAAGTTTTCAGCTGGCAGTGGCCACCATGTCTCGTTGTTTGCCATATTGAGTTCCACAATTTCTAAAATAGAAACGAAACAAGTAAACTAATAAGTAAAAGGAGCTCTGTCGCGATTCCAGAAATCATCTCCTTCTCGTATGGGTTCAATCGTGAGAATGAATAAATTAACATGCATAAATTAATAGCGCGATTAAAGTTTACAGTCTATCGACCGAGCAAGTGAAATTCGTCCACCAACTCATGCACGAGAAAGTGCCCTCCCTCCTATGTATCTCGAATTCACTTATATGGTATTAATTTATATTATTTATATGGTGTGTGAAGTATCCAAAAATGTTTATTTTAGTGACAGCCACGTGTCAATTATGACATCATATCACGCCATAATGACGTCATACATTTAAAATTCCTCCATCTTGGATCCTTCATCTTGGATTTCTAAATTGTTCATAAATGTCAGAAAATCTCCAAATTTGATCCCAAAAAAATATAAGGATGCTAAAACTAAAGATTTTTGGAAGGATTTCATCGTAAAAAGCGAAAGTCTCATTGAACATTTTAAAAGCTGAGAAAACACCAAATTTGGGCTTGAAACGACCTGTATCTCGAAAAGTATTCATGCTATGAAAATAAAACTTATGTGGTGTGTAAAGCATCCAAACATGTTTATTTTAGTGACAATCACGAATCAATTATGATATAATATCACGCCAAATAAAGTCATACTTAAAAAAAATCCATCAACTTGGATCCGCCATCTTGGATTTCTAAATTGTTCAGAAATGTCAGAAAATCACCAAATTTGATTTGAAAAAATCGAAAAAATATAAGGATGCAAAAACTGTAAAGATTCTGGAAGAAACCCCTCGTAAAATCCAGAAATCTCTTGAAAACTGAAAATTAAGCTAAAAACACCAAATTTGGGTAAAACGGCCTGTCAAACTTGGTTGCCATGGAAATATCAAGTCCAGATGTTCCCAGGTAATTTTAGGAAAAGTCACAAAGCGCGGGCAGTTTAAATTGGTAACCATGGGCAAAATGTTCAAGAAAGCAACCTGACAAAATGCTAGTGGGTTATCTGTTATCTATCTTTCCATCCTGCAGTTCGGAGACTAGGTGGCTGGGTTGGTGGACCCCCGGAATATCACATCGAACGTTCGGTTATCGAACTGAATCGAACTAAATCGAACTAAATCGAACCTACCTCAATCACAGGTTGAGTTTGATTAAGTTCGGCAATCGAACGAAATCCAACTCACAAAATAATTTGGGCACTTTGCCGGATCCCTGTCTTTGTACACTTTATTTTCTTTCCTGACTTTTTTAGTTTGTTATTTTTTTCTTGGTCAATTCGACAAGATTACAACGATTAGCCACAGCCAGTCAGAAATAACCACCAATGTCCCAATGCACGCTGAATGACTGAACGTTTAGGTCATATTATCCAGATTATATGTTCTTAGTGTGTTCTGCCCTCGACCAGCGAGGACAACGAAAAATGTGTACGCCCCTGCCTGTGTCTTGGCCGATATACAGTCGACATATATGATAGTCTGGTTATATTCTTTAGAATGCATATCGGTGAAAAGAAAATCTACAAGTTTTTATTTTACACTTGACGTATTTCCTTTGCCCCGAATTTGATCATTTGTTTTTCTATGTTGTTGTTTTTTTCTGCTGTATGCATGTGGCTTTCATGTTTTAGAAAATTCTGCTAAAATTTAGTTTGGCTACGCTTCTACAGTTTTTAAAACAAAAATGAAATGTTAGAAATAATTTGTTTGCATGTTGTTGTATCTCATTAGTATTAAGTACGTGTACTTTTAACCATTCCACCTTTCGGTCCAGTCTTAACGTTTCTATCGGACAAGTCGTTTACTAAAAAGCTGTGTGTCTAATGTTTTGAAAGCTGTTGCTACAAGAAGACGAGAAGAGTAGAGAAGCAACTGATTGAATAACAACGTTTTGACCAGACGTGACACTCCATTTTGTGATTTCGCCGTCGGTCTGTTACGTTCGATGTCGGGACGATAAAATTGGTTCGGAAATCGAACTAACAATTCAGTCAATTCGATTCAAATTGAGTTAGTTTGACTCAAATTTCATAAGATTTTTTTCGATGTGATGCGCCGAATTATCTTACTAGTAGGTATATATCAGTCTTATTTATCAATTAACCGCTGACAAATATTATAATGGTACAAGACGTTACAGAGTAAGATAAAAACAATTTTTAAAACAGTTTTCCGTAATTAATCTGACCAACAAGACCGACACACAATATGAGAAGTAAAAACTTACCCAAAAGATTACTTGAAACTAACAGCAATAGCCAACGGTTGCTTATTCAACGAAGCCAATGTCATCTGCCAGTTGGCGATTAACGATTCAGTATAAAATGGAATAAGGGAACCAGGTGATGTTGCTATATAAAGCTAGGCCAAATAGCACTAATTGAAGGTGTTGTTAGCCTTAGTTCAGAGCCTTTTAACAAAATATGGTGGCGCAAATGCCTCGTTTGCATGTCCTTTACACAAAAGAGCACTGACCGTTTGCGCAGCTGTTTTCAAAATAATACGATTAGGAGTCCATTGCGAGGTGTTAGATCGCTTAATTACGGCTCGTTTTGATTAAAAATGTTTGCAAACAACATTGGTCTAGCTACAATTAAATTTGAATATTTGAATATCTATTACATGTTATTTTTAAAAAGACAAATCATGCAACAAAATAATTAATTTGGAAATGCAGAGCTAAGTAAACGAAATAGCATTGGCCCCGTAGGAGACTAGTTCTACTAGTCGAAATACTGTCCATTAAATCTACCCAATGCTATGTGGTTCTCTATGTCCTTTGTATTAGCTTTGCATTTCAAATTATTTGTATTCACACTTCGATTGAGTCCTTGTACGTGCTCTTGAGATCCGACATAGAAACAATGTCTTAGTTTATCGTGCGCGTCGTGTGGCCCTCTGTCATTTAAACATTAGTACTTCAGTAAAACTTGAAGCGATGTCTCAAATGTGTATTTTCATTGTCAATTCAAAAAATCGCCGGAGCACTGACCAAAGAGAACGTTAACCCTTTCATTTCCAGAAGCAAGCATCAAGTCAACTAGTGTGGCTCTAACTTCTACGTATGCGAATTGAACCCTAGTGTGTAACCATTCAAATGAAAGCTATCGAGCAGTACTTTCATGTGGTGCTGTTTGTTTTTCCATATTTTGCAAAATGAAATTTGAGATTTTTTTTTCAATTTTGGGCTTTGACACTCTTGGGAGAGGAATTTGCCTAATGCCGAATACATATGTGGGAGCTTCATCTCCGGATCATAGATCGTCCACAGAAATTTTCACCCTTTGAAGAGGATAAAGTGCAAGTCCTTTCGCTTCAATTTGTTTGTCTTTGTTTTCGTTTCCTTATAATTACCGTACATATTGTTTCTTGTTTTAAATTGATCCTTTAATATTATTAATATAACGCAGGTGACAAACAATGAAATACACGTACACCGGCTCGCTGGACTCAGTGCGAAAGCGGGTTTTCTATTGAAATCGAAGTTGTCAAAGTTCAAGTTGTTATATAGAAGAGGGTCTGAGGATAGGGCCGAGAAACTTACAGCTAAAAGATTAAGTGAAAAAAAAAGCTTAATAAACTTTAATTCAATATGACGAGAAACAATGGCGCCGAACAGCTGTCACATGCGATGGTGAAATTTTTCGCTGATTATGCAACTGAATACGAGCATTCAGATCCTCAAAATATATGACAGCCACTTGATTATTATTATTATTATATAAAAGATGCCACCATCTCTAACATTTTTGTGGGTCATTTTGTTTAGACGGACCACCGTACCAAATTTACAGTAGAATGCTCGCACACTTTACAGTAGCACCAACTACAACGACTGAACATTTTTATTAGTCATATCAAATTGTGCTTGTTGCTAAG
Source organism: Desmophyllum pertusum (assembly GCA_029204205.1). Lineage (NCBI taxonomy): Eukaryota > Metazoa > Cnidaria > Anthozoa > Scleractinia > Caryophylliidae > Desmophyllum > Desmophyllum pertusum. The sequence goes on from MU825914.1 coordinate 184,910, forward strand.
GAACATTCAAAGAGTATACCACGTGGTTTATTATATCTAACCACGCCTTGCGAAATCACCTGTCTTGTCGATAAAAAGCGGCACAAAATGGAGGCTTCTCATTGGACGAGAACTGGGTCGGGTGTTTCGTTCACCCATGTTGTGTTATCAAAACATTCAGATCTTCCATATAGCATATAGCAGTGAGAAAAGATGACATTACCAACAGAAATGAAAATGCGTCCCAGGCATGTACTTAAAACCAATCTTCCAATTCCGTGCCGAATAATTTACGAATTAACGGTTGGGACCAAATAATGCCAGTTCCCGTGTATGCCCTTTAATACAATTCTCATTGATTAGTACTGTTTTCTGCTGTCGCTCACAGTACTCCCATCGGAAGTCTATTCATTTTGTGTTCAAACAAAGATATACTTGAATAACTGCTTATTTCTTAAAGGGTCACTGTCCTGATTTTAGCATGATTTTGGGAAGCTCAGAAACATATCTAGATCATAGGAAGTTGATAAATAATGGTTTGATTCTGTAGAATAGTACTCGTCAAATGAAAGGAACCCATTAGGAAGTGACGATGACTAACGACAACGAGGATGGAAATGGATTACAATATGGATTTTTGAAAAAACGTCAGGATGTCAGTTTTTCAAAGTTTCAAATTTGGCTCGGAAATCTTTGAAATTTTGCAATCATTTAGTTAGAGTTTATTAAGTTCTTATTTCATAGATTTAGGAACCATTTCGTGCATTTATAACAGTTTTGAGCAAATACGCCGGGACAGTGTCCCTTTTTAAAATTTCGGTCTATTTTTGAAAACGTAAGTTAGAGCAGTTTATGACGCATGGAATTAAATGCGTACTTTCCTGATTTTGACGGCACTCTGATGAGACGTTTTCCGTTGTAGCACCCACGGTTAACTCAACAAATTGCCTCATTTCTTCTCAATACGGGAATGTGTTCCAACTGTCTGTTTGCATAGTAATTAGTAATATCAATTTAAACATGTGTGCTTTCATACTAGAAATCACATGGATTTGTTTTTTTGTAGTTTTTCAATAAAAAAGAATCATCGAGGTTTGTGATGTCATACATGAGAAAAAAGCAAATTTTAGTACTTTCGTTCTAACATGCTCTGATTGTATCTAGAAAAAATGAATCTTCGTATTTTTTTAGTATTAGTAAATCAGCAGCTTTCGCAGACTAATTCTGCCGGGAGTGGCATATATCACGGAAAACGTTTTCATTTTCCGTGTGGGCGATTATCCACGAAAGTATTGTAGCTTAATCCCTAATTCCGTGTCGATATTCACTATTCATTTTACTGACTTTACTGTGACAAGTAGCGTTTATTACGATTTCTTCGCTAAACACTGAAATATTCAATATTTAATTCTTTACAATTTTAGGCAAATGTTCAATATTCACAAAAGCTTATGTATGATTACGTCAAATTTCACACCCAAGCCTCGTTTGCACGAAATTCTACTCAACCTCTGGCACGTGCAATTGTGGCACGTGCAATTGTTTGCACGTGGGTATTCTTTTCATCTTTGCTGCTTTGGGGATCCGTTCATGATTTTTTTTTATTTTTTATTTTTATTTTTTTTTTTTTTTTATTTTTTTAATAATTTGCTTCTTTATTTAATTTTTTTTTAGCTACTTACATAAATTTGCTTACATTACATCACTGAGAATACAACATGTTACTTACAAGTTTAGACTTCGAAAGCGAGGCTAGGTGTGAAAATTAGCTAGCCTCGCGTAAATATGCATACGGGTTATTCAGTTTCAACCTCTTAAAATACTAATGAATATCTGTCCTGATTCAACAAAACATACCCGAGAGCTTGGCCAGACCCACCAAACAGTTTCCGTTCCCCCTAGCCTCCCCCGGCGGGGAAATGACAGACCCAGACAGGTCTGCACATTGCTGGAGGCTTAGCTAGCCCAACCCTGGCCCAAAGCAGCTCAGCTAGGCAGCGAAACAGGGCAAGCCACACAAACACAATGCAAGTCATAAGAAGCCAAGTAAGGGTCACTTGAGATTCGGCGACAAAATGCACCTCTTGCCCCTCTCCTGGCCAGGCAACAATGCAATCCCTGACCCTCTACTCCCTGGGGCTGTTAGGTCATGGACCGGTCTACCTGGCGAAGCTGTCCTGGACGGTGCCTCCCTTCAAAATTCTCGAACGCCAGTGGTCGGTGGAAGGGGTGGATTGGAGGCCCCGGAGGGCCTCCAATCCTTGGTCACCTAACATTGACTATCTCCCCTTCCCTAGTCAGGGAGCAATTCACCCCCTGAGCCTGGACTCCCTGGGTCGGTCAGTCCTTGGACTGGCCTACCTAGCACATGTGTCCAAAACAGTCAGCCCCTCCCCTCACCTGAAATTTTGCCGACACCATAGGCTTGAGGTGGCACACAAAACCTTGCTCCGAGCGGGTACGTTTAGCCAAATTCGGACAGATATATCTGCACCAAACTAAATTAAGTTATTGTGAATTAAAATGGTCTGTCAAGTTTGTAACAGACTATCAAGTATAGCTGCTAAAATTTGTAGTTGTTTTGTTATTTTCACCGAAAGCTACCAACACACAACAATGTCAAGCAATGACTTGCATCTCCTAGCTTCATAATCAGATTGAACAGTTTTGCTTTACATTCCTAACACCCGAGCTAAAACATGGTCAAAGGGAAATGGTTATGAAGCCCAACAAACTTCTTTGTTTCCATGTTTTTGTTCGCTTTTTTGGCCTTGACCGTGCACAAAACACAATAGGTTTTCTTTTTTGTCCAAGTAACTAACCAATAGAAACGTTTCGGTTACGTAATTCAACCTTGGTGTGTGAGCGCAAAGCACGTGTCGTGGACCTTCCAACAGAAATCTTGGTATCTTTGTTGCTACTTTGAAGTTTGCCGGCCTTCATAATCATTTCCTTCTATTAACTATGGTTTCATGTATATTACAAGACAGCGCCAGCATGTTATAAGTTATCATATGTTATATATCCACCGCGCAATCGTTAAGTTTAATAGGCACAGTTACCTCTAGCGTAAACTGAGGCTGTTCAGATAAGCCAAGACCGAAGTAGGGGGAAATCGAGGATTAAAGATTGCAAGCGTTTGCAATAAATAATATTTGCAATTAAATAATATTCAGCTACAACTACAAACTCCCTTCCTCCTCCCTTCCCTCGTAGCTTTCGAATCCAACTCCAATTACGCCAAATGATAGCCTGCATTGCAGTTGTATTTTCAGCGATAGAGCGCTATATATTCCACCGAGCTAGTGTTTATAAGCCGACATCTTGGATTGGGAAACTTTGGAGCGGGGTTAGGGCGAGTGCAAAACAACGGATCCTCTTTCCAACTCTCCACGTTTTGCGAATCCAAGATGGCGGCTAAACAAACCTAGCCAAAGGAAAAATTAAATCCCGCCCCTGCGAGTGTCGCATTACCACAGGCTTTCCAAGTTCATGATAAATTTTTATGAATAAATTACTCTTGTTTATGTAAGCGCTGTGTTGTGTTACAATGTCGGCCGTTGGGGTTTTGAGCGCTCTATAAGACGTTGTATGGCGTTCAATATGGTAAATTTTTTGTCGTATTTTTAATAAAAGAAGTAAATGAACTCACCTTGTCTGGTTTCTGTGTAGCTTTTTTTGATTAAAAATACGACAAAAATTTACCATATCAAGAGAATATTCTCTTGACCATATTGAACGCTTAATTAAACGCTGTTTCGATCGCCAAACGGCCGACATTGTAACACAACACCGCTTAATTCAGAGAGTCACGTTCCACTCTTAGCGCTTACCAAGAGAATATCTTGCGCTTACATAAACAAGAGTAATTTATTCATAAAAAAATATCATGAACTTGGGAAGCCTGGGGCATTACTAGTTGATCCGTGAGTGATTACATATTCTCTACATTATGTTGACTTGAATATTTCCAGTTCGTAAGCTCTACTGCAATAACGTCACTCCTTGAAGCGTTCTTTCCTAACGTGCATAACACCTCAGGCGGGTTGGTACCATCCTCCCTTGCGCGTCTTCGAAGAAAAAGGTTCTTTAGAAATGCGCGGAAGTCCTTCATTTGAGCGAAGTAAATTATGAAGTTTATTACACTGCTGCAGTATGCGATACCTCCACTAGCATACCGCGCTATGAAATCTGTTGGAAAGTCCCGTTGTGGCTTAGCTATCTGAGTATACGCCATATTAGCCACGAAGAGAAAGTAAGGGATGATAAAAGCGAACGTAACGGCAATGAGAAGAGATGTTCCTCTGATTCTCGTGGCTGCTAGCCTCGACTTGAAGGCGTTTCTTATTCCATTACTAATTCTCATCCTTCCTCTGACCCACATAGTTCTAATCAAACATGTGTGTAGGTACGTCACAAATATCCCTGGAAGAACATACTGTAGTGGGAACATCAGGAGTGTTATTTTAAATGGGTAGAAATTCTCGTTATTTTTACAGATAACGGTAAAATGAGTGCTGTTAAGATCCACTCTTAATCCATCATATGCGGCTGCTGGAAACAGCATGACGGTGACTCCTAAAACCCACGCACAAATGATCATTCTTCGGACTGTCCTGTTGCTGAACGTGCGTGGAATCGCGCGAGTTGACAAGTATTTCTCGAGACTTATCACGACTAGATTATTCAGCGTAATAGCAGGAAATATAAAGTTAAAATACCGAACTATCTTGCACGGCCAGCCACTCTGGAATACATCAAATAAAATTTGAATGCATAAAAGAGGGAGCGACACGGCACAAGAAAGAAGGTCAGACAGCGACAAACTTCTTATGTACAAGTTCAGATTGTTCAAGAAACGACTTGACTGGGATGGCGTCCTCGTTGCCTTTTGCCAAAGAAAGTAAAATATGAAACAGTTTCCGAAGAAGCCCATTGCACCAACAGATGACAGAACTGCACAGAGCACACGCTTTGCAGTGATTCCAGCCGGCGTGAACACGTACATAGATGGATTCATTGTTTCTGTGTGATCAGTTTTTAAAGAAGAAGAACTGTTTCCAGATATATTGGAAGACAGCCATTTTGTGTCATTGTTGTCCATTTCCAATCTATGAAAGAAAAGCAAGCAAAATATTGAGTACTTTTGATTACCTGTTCGTATGATTTCCTCGTTTTACATGCCACTGGACATGATGTATTCAAGAGAGGATAATCTAATAAGAGAACTATTCCCCATGCATATGCATGGTGGGTCTCTTCCAATGATATTTTTTTTGAAATCTATTTTAAATTTTCAGTCCATAGTTGAAGAGCGTTATCTGATTGGTCAGTTCGCAGCCTCGATCAGAAGGAAATAAAAAATAACTTTCACAGCATGGCGCGAAACTATTAATAGACTTCGCGGCACGGGGAATCCTTCTCTCAGGCCCAGTTCAGACGCCGTACTTCACATGAGCCGAATCAAATTCGAATTTAGACCGACCCAAATTAATTTAGACCGACTGAATTGATTCAGACGCCGAGCTTAATTCAGCGGAACTTAATTTAATAGGGGGAAAATTGCTGTTATATTGAAAAATACATTATAATAATTCATGCATTTGTTTCGGCTCATGTGAAGTTCGGCGTCTGAATCAAAGCCGGTCCACAGCCGTTATTCCCGGCTGAGCCAGGCGGGAAGAACGGCTGAGCCGATCCGAATTCAATCAGCCGTTTCGAATTGATTCAGACGCCGTACCTCACATGAACTTAATTCATCGAATTCGATTCGGCTCATGTGAAGTACGGCGTCTGAACTGGGCCTTAGATCATCCTTTCTTGTGTCATTGCATCGGCATTTCTTTGCTGGTAAAATCCCTCTCCCAGCAGTATTTTGCTAAGTTGCTCAGCCCAAAGCTTTACTAGTAGTGGCTCCGAGATTCCTCCCTGAACCAAATGTGCATTGCGAAGCATGCTTCTATAATAGACCATTTTACAGTTCTGTGAAATGTAACCAAGCCTCTGCATGAAAGCGAGGTTAGGGGTGACCATGAGATGATAGAGATCAGAAACTACTAGTTTACATAATAACAGAATAATAATTTACATTTGAAAAGAAGAAAGGTTTGTATCACAACAAAGTCACCTCCAGCCTCACTTCTGTTCAAAGGCCTGGATTCTAAGCACACAACTGTAAAATGGACTATTGGTGGTTTTCATCAACATTACAAAAACTGGTTGCTTCCATTAACAACATCAGAAAATTCACAGCTTATAGAGCAGGAAGAAAGAAACGTTGTGTCCAAATTATAGTTTTGTAGCCTTCTCCATAACCGAGTTATTGCCAAACTAATTTTCAGAAAATTACAGTATTTAGTATGCCGCCGCCATGTTTGTGTCCTTCAGAGGGGTACAGATATGGCCGCCATAAAATTGCACAAGAATTAGAGTAGATTCTACCGTCAATATCATTAGCTTTCACTTCAAATCTGTTTAGACATCGCTTCTAAATTATTATCACGTTTGAAAATTTAAAAATGATAGTTCAGAAACACATTCATCCGGGACATCACAAATTTCAAATAGCTTTATTTCCAAAAGGAATCACTGGATCGATACCAAACTTTGCATAGAGATTAATTATTTCCATGTCTAGAAGATATAAAAAGAATAGCTTTGTAGGAGTAATAGTTTAGATTTTAGAATTTTGATGACGTCAGATGAAACAAAGAATATGGAAACCTTCCCATCTTGATTGCTTTATTTGTATTTTCTCGTGCTGTGAAACGCACGCACGCACGCTTCCTTAGTTGTCAGTTTATTTTATATTATTTGAATTGCGGAGGCACTTTGTGGAGGTTGAAAACAACTATATGAACGCGTTCTATCTTGTTCTAGAAGCATAGCAAGGTCAAAGTCATTTTAGGGCTAACAATTAAAACTCTCGGAAAGTATCCAGTTTATTCACAGTTGTAAGATTTAGGTTAAAGAAAATCGCAAAAATCTTGAGTTAATTCACACTCGTGCAAAGGAAAGTGTGAAAAAGGGTGAAAAGCTATGTTGTTTTGGTTTTGCTCGTCTTGAGCTCAGTGATTGGCTAATACTATTCGTGTAGCAACACTGGCGAATCAAAACATCCTGGCCAGCGTGTTTTTACATTGCACACAGGGTGACCCTGTGCACATGCATTGTATTGCACACCATTTGTCCAAACTTGTCATCTTTGAGACGCTATAAATTAAAATAAACGAATATTAATTTGTCCGTTATGACGATTACGTTTTTCATTTTTAACATTTTAAGACTCTTTATATCCCTATCATCAGATAATTTTTGGCAAAACAATATAAAGTTGTTTTTAATTTATCAAGTTTATATAAGCGGAAATTTTATTGCGGATTCGTTTTCACACATAATAAAGAATTTTAAGGATCAAAACGAAAACTCTCTATGCGGCGCCTTAAAGGAGCTACGTCACGGATGGCGCATCGCCGTTCACAATCCGTCTTAATCTTCTCCATCCTCGACCATCCTTATTCCTGTTTGGTTTATTATCACCTCTTAAGTGTTTTTTCTACCTCAGTAAACTATTATTTTAAGGCTTTCTTCAATTTGAAGGTGATTTTGCACTTCGCAAAAATGACTTAAAATATCGTGACATAGCTCCTTTATAAAGATTAGAAAAAAAAACATTTTCAGAAACTTTCCGGCAATAAAACGCAGGGATATTGTTATTTATTGTTTCGGAATGTCTTTTAATTGGTAAAATAAAATGCAAATTTAACAGCGCTTTTGGAAGTCGTCATTAAATATATATATATATCGAAAATTAAAACATTCTCTGGCCTAAAATGATTCCGAGCCAATTTCAAAATAACTATTTAAGAATTAATGACCAAAAGTGTAGTTGATCATAACGTTTTCTTTTTCTTTTTTCGAATTCGAAGCTGGACAAAATTGCGCCATCTCGAGAAAAAAAAACCGTTTGTATTTTTGTACACTTTTTGCGTTCATAGAACAATCTAGCACAAATTACAGAGGACATTTACCGAATTTTTCCACGAAATTGTCGTATTTATTTTTTGTACGTGCTTCAAACCATAATTAAAACTGCGGGTAACTTTCAATATAGAGATACTAATAGCGACGTCAAATTAACACAGACCTTCTGGAGGGAATAACAAGCGAAATTCAGAGAGCAGTTTTTTTTTTCATCAAATATTTACATTATTTTTGTGTTGGCGTGAGAGCAAATGCGTTTAATGGCTTTGTGCCATTTTCTTGTTGTGGCCGTATGTCGCCTGATTCGAAGACAGTTCTATTTTTTTTCATAAAACGTTCTCACAAGGGAGACGCGAAAATGTTGTGTTGAAACCTGTCTTTAATTCAACGTCATTGCTTAGCAGTTTCACGAAATTAATTCGCACGGTAACATGGCCTGGGGCGAATTACATTTGAGGCGAATTTCGTGAGAAGCTGCTTCGCACCTCCAAAAAATAACACTGCTTTGGATTGGAGAAAAGGCGGCAGTGATCAACCCGAGAGAACTAATTTTCAGTAAATATAAATGATTGACTTACCCGTTTGTCGAAGCGAGGTCTTCTCCTCGGAAGATGTAAAAAGACGAGGCAATGTAAAAAGAAAGATAACGTGAGATTTGACAACCTGTACGTAATGTCTCTTCAAATTAAGAAGCTTGGAACGATTCAGATTATCGAAGGGGCTCACAGTGAATTAAAACACCCAATTGTGTTATCTACTCTCAAAGTTTTGCTCCAATTGTGGCTCGTGTGCTCATAAAATCGAAATCGTGCTTTTACACTTTAAGTTAAGTGGATTTTATTCAGCCTCGTTACCAAGGGCTTCTCATCATTCCTAGAGCACCCCAAGGGGGTCATACCTCGTATATTGTCGATAAGCGCCCCTTCCTCGTCCCTCCTCAAATAAGCCCCCCAAAAAACCACTTCCCCTTCGAAAAAGCAGTACAGTCAAAACGATTGTATAAAGTAAGAGAAGGAAGAAGTATTATTCCTGGTTTTTATGCACAGAATTTGCAGAAGAGGAAGTTGCTTAATTGGGGTCGGAGAATTTAGGGGGATCACGTGGTTTTCAGAAGAAATGTGGGAGGGTGGAGGTGTGTTATCAGCCAAAATAGACAGGCATTAAGGGGGGACTACACAAAATTTCGATGATTTCAGACGGGAGGATTGTTATAAATAATTATAAACACGCGAACTGAAAGCGTGTTTATAAATCGCATTCTCCTCCGTTTAACAAAGATTTGGTATTTTTATGCTTTGGGTTCCCTTCTTATTCAGGCACGACTGGCTAACAAGATCAATGGCTGTGCATATGGTAAGGCAATGGCTGAAAACGTTGAGCTTACCGACACAACAAATTAAATAGACCGTGGACAGGGGCGGATCCAGGAATTTTTGATAGGAGGGGTCCCAGGGTTTTCCCCAAAAATGTGAAAGTACGTAGAAGGAGATTTTGTGGAAGTAGACTGCTATAGTTATTACTAAACGCTTCTACAAGGGGCAAATGGGGGCCTCCCCTAGAAAAGATTTCAGATTTCAGGCTCTGAAAAGTGCATTTTGGTTTTGATCCTGGAGATCCATGCTACGGTGAAAGTAAAAACACTCACAGGTCTGATATATTGATGGGGGGGGGGGGGGGGGGGGACACACCCCGACCCTCCCCCTGGATCCGCCACTGGTGGACACATATGAACTATCTAGTGATGAAGATCAAGTGGAATCAGAGGATGAAGAATCCGATACTGAAAAGGACAAGAGCGACAATAATTTTGTTTTCGCGGATTTGGATAAAACAGAGCAGGCCTTCGACAGTTAAAGTTTATAACAGATGAACAAATAACTACAGTTGTTGTTCAAGCTCCATGATAAACTCCCCTGGTGGTGGTGGCTGTTAGAGGGGGGGGATCAATGAAAGTTGGCACCACTAATGAGAGGGATCATTAAAATGCTATAATGCTTTGTGGGGACCAGATGACGATGTCGCAACATAAATCCTCCGATCCTATCTACGAAATCTACCTTTGGGGGGATGAGGAATGCACCCCCCGGTCGGAAAAGACCAAAAAAATTCCGGTTTGAATAGGGTTAATTAAATCGCGATCGAAGGACAGATGTCTCTGAACTGCGAGAACGAGAACGTATCATTCAGCTTAGGGGTGCAAATGAACTTGAGCCACGCCCACAAAACGAGAGTCTGGTACTTTAAATTCTAACAAGCATCCACGCCTCTTTTATATGGCGGTTCGAGACCAAAGTGTAGTTTTCTGACCATCGATTAATCTTTCTTAGCTTGTTTGATGAAAGTAGTTCCCCATAACGTTTTCAATGTTTGTTTCGAATTGATATTTCCTAAGAGAGGATTATCTAAGCCGAGAAGCATTTCCCCTACTTGGGTCTCTTCCAATATATATATTTTTTTGAAATATATTTTTAATTTTCAGTCCATAACTGAGTTACTTTAAGAGCGCTACCTGATTGGTCAGTTCGAGTAACGTGATGTTGGGACCTCGATCAGGAGGAAATCAAAATAAATTTCACAGCATGGCGCGAAACTATTAATAGATTAAAAAAAATTATCATGAGGCACGGGAAATTGATCCTTCTCTTAAATCATCCTCTCTTGATTTTCCATAGATAATCGAGTCTAAAACATAGGCTCTTGATCTAAACTGATAACACGTTTTCTTTGTTTATTAAAATTTAAAGTTTGTTCAAATGAACGTCAAAGGAGCTACATCACGGATGGCGCAATTTTTTTCAAGTTCACCGTTCGCAATCCGTCTTAATCTTCTCCATCCTCAAACCATCCGTGTTCCTGTTTGGTTTATCATTACCTCTTTGGTGTTTTTCTACCTTAGTAAACTATTATTTTGAGGCTTTTTTCAATTTGAAGGTGATTTTGCACTTCGCAAAAATGACTTAAAATATCGTGACATAGCTCCTTTATAATTTAAAGGACACTGTCCTCATTTTAGCATGATTTTGGGAAGCTCAGAAACATATCTAGATCATAGGAAGTTAATCAATAATGGTTTGATTCTGTAGAATAACACTCGACAAATGACAGGAACCCATTAGGAAAGTGAGGATGACGAACGACAGCGAGGATGGAAATGGATTGCAATATGGATTTTTGAAAAAACGTCAGGATGTCAGTTTTTCAAAGTTTCAAATTTGGCTCGGAAATGTTTGAAATTTTCCAAAATTTTGTTGCAGTATGAAATTTCTTGAATAAATTTATTTTTATCATTTAGTTAGAGTTTATTAAGTTCCTATTTCATAGATTTAGGGACCATTTCATGCATTTCTAACAGTTTTGAGCAAATACGCCGGGACTCATGTTACAGTTGTGTGATTAGTTACCAGGCCTTTGAGCGGAAGCGAGGCTCGAGTGATACAACCTTTCTTTCCTTTCATATATAAATCCATATATTCTTATTCTAACTAGTTACTGGTCTCTATAATGTTAATGTCAACCCAAACCTCGCTTTAATACAGAGGTATGGGTACATTTCACAAAACTATAAGATGCTCTGTTAGCCTGTCACAGAATCGCTATTGTTTGATGTCAAGTTTTTTTTCCAGTTAGTAAGCTCCACTGCTTTCACTTGCTTTCTTGCGGCGTATTGTTTTAACGAAAGCATCGCCACCTGTGGTTCATTGGAGTCATCTGTCGTAGCTCTAGAGCAATTTTTACAGATAAGGGCCTTTAGAAATACACGGAAATCCTTCATTGTGGCAAAGTAAATCAGGAAGTTTATTGCGCCGCTGAAATATGCCGCGATACCACCACCACCATAACGGATAATGAAGTCTGTTGGAAACGTACGTTGTGGCTTAGCTATCTGAGTGTATGCTACATTGCCTATGAAACAGAAGTACGGGATAATAAAGGCGAACGTAAGAGCAATGAGAAGAGATGTTCCTCTGATTCTCATGGCTGTCAGCTTCGCCTTGTAGGCATTGCTTACTCCATTACTAATCCTCCTCCTTCCTCTGTCAAACAAAGTCTTCATTAAAGATATGTTCACGTAAGTTAGAAATATCCCCGGAAAAACATACTGTAGTGGGAAAATGATGAGTGTTATTTTAAATGAATAGAAATGCTCGTTATAACTGCAGATAACCGTAAAATGAGTGCTGTTAAGATCCACTCTTTTCCCGCCATATATTGCAGCGGGAAACAGCATGATGGTGACTCCTAAAACCCACGCACAAATGATCAATTTGCGGACTGTCGCGGCGCTGAACGTGCGTGGAATCGCGCGAGTCGACAAATACTTCTCGAGACTTATAACCACTAGGTTATTGACTGTAATAACAGGAAACACGAAGTTAAGATACCGAACTATCTTGCACGCCCAGCCAGTCTGGAATACATCAAATAACATTTGAATGCATAAAAGAGGGAGCGATATGGCACAAGAAAGAAGGTCAGACAGAGACAAACTTCTTATGTACAAGTTCAGATTCCTCACGAAACGACTTGTGCGGATTGGGTTCCCTGTTTTCGTTTGCCAAAGAAAGTAAAATAGGAAACAATTGCCCAGGAACCCCATTCCACCAATAGCTGACAGAACTGCACAGAGTGCTAGCTTTGCGATGATTCCAGCGGGCGTGAAGATGTAGATGGGTTGTGTTGTTGCTGTGTGATTATCAGTCAAATGTACTGCTGAATCGTTTGTCGCAGATGTATTGGAAAACAGCCATGTTGTTTCAATGTTGTCCATGTCGACAAATTCAATCTATAAAAAAAAAAACATCCCGATTTCTCGAACTCTCAATTTCTCAAACACCCCGATATATCGAACCAAATTGAAAGTCCCCTTGGATTTGTTTCACTGTAATTTTACCCCAGATATTTCGAACTCCCTATTTCTTGAATTAATTTTCGTTTCCCTTGGAGGTTCGAGAAATCGGGATTCCATTGTACAGTTCAATTCTAATAACTCGAACCCTCGATAACTCGAACCTTAAAGGTTCGAGTATCAGGATATTCTATTGTACTATCATATCTTTTCCCACCGTTCAGTTAATGTTTACACCATCTTCGCAGGGTAAAAAAAAATAGAATTTAAGCTATTATTGTTTTTCAAGAGGCGCCATCCGCGTGACGTAACTACTTTAGTAGAAAAAAAAAACTCTACAGAAGTTTTCCGGTGATAAAAACAGTAGAAAGTTGTTGGTATTGTCTCAGAATGTCCACTGTAAATACTAGTAAAATGCAAATTTAATGCACAAACAACTTTCAAAAATCGCCTTGTTATAGAAAAAACTGATATAGGAAATTAATGTAGTGGCACATTCTCGTAAATCACTAATTAGTGATTTTGACATGGTTTGAAAATAGCTTTCCAAGTGGGCCAAGTGTGAAATTTTAAGTGATAAATTTAAAATGAAATTCTGTGCTATCTCGTACCTTTTTCTCTTTTAACGATTTTTTAAACTGCTGCATTGAGTTTCTATTTATTTTTTTGCGATTTATGTTATAGATTTTCAAGGTAGCGTTAACAGCGACAAGCAATAATGCAAAAAAGAGGACATTTTCCAATAATTTTGCCAGATGGCGATATTTAGCGATACTTAATAGTCGCTTACAATTAACCAGCTGCAAAAGAAACAGGCCAATTTTTTGCCGTAAAATATATTCAGTGGTAAATTCAGTGGCATGGTTCCATTTTTTGTGGCTTTTGAAACGATTCGGTAAATATTTTACGTTTTTAGTGGAGAGCGTGCGACAGCCAATTTTTTAAAATTATTTTTTTCACGTTTCTATATGGAATTGAACAACGTTTTTACATATTCCGCTATAACATAATTCTAAAGAGAGACAGACAAAATGGATCTAGAAAATTTCATAACATCAACTGAAATAAACCCCTTGCAAATGGTTATGGGAAAAAAAGTTTTAATCTAAGAAAACATGATGTTTACCTGATAAGAGAAATTAATTTTCACATGAACATAAATATTGACTTACCGGTTGCCGAAGTGAGGTCTTCTCCACGGAAGATGTAAAAAAACCAGGCAATGTAAGAAGAAAGACGAAGCGTGCGATTTCACACTGTCTCCACAAGACAGACTTCAAATTAAGAAGCTTTAAACGATTCAGATTATCAAAGGGGTCCACAGTGAATTAAAACACCCAATTGTGAATATCTCCTCTCAAAGTTTTGTTCCAATTGTGGCTCATGTGTTGGATTTGAAAACCAATAGGAGACAATTAATTTTCAAAGGAACACAAATATTTGACTTCCGTTGCTTCCCCTCAATTCAAGTCGTAGTGTAAGAAAAAGGATACAACGCGATTTATGATAAATGAAGCTCAATGGGTCTAGTTATATAACGCGGTATCTAAGTTAAATGCGGTATAAATTGTAGTCTGGAACCGCGGTTTTTGTCTGGTTACTAAGCAACGCATGCGCAACGCGTGACAACTTTCAGAGAACCTAGAGAAAACGCATTAGTGTGGACGAGGAAAACGCTGCGAAAACGATAGTGTAGACAATGAGTTCTTGGTAAAAACGGAGCCAAACGAAAACGCATTAGTGTGGACTGGGCTTAGAAAACTAGTTCAGCTGGTATCGTGTATTTCAAAAAAGTATATTGTAAGAAAAGCAGCAAACACACGGTTAACCTCAGCCGTATATGCAGAAAGGAATTACACTACTGTTAGAGGCTGTCGTGATAATCAACTTAATGGTAAAAATCTAAGAAATTAGAAGCTAAAATTGCAGACAAATCTGATAGCATGCATCGTTTTAACTTCTGGGAAGACCAGATTGATAAAGTAACAAATCTATTTACATATAAGATTGTAAATGTGAGAGTAAGAACTTTTCAAGGAAACAAGTTCTTGTCTCTAAATCAAGAGTCCGAAATTTCAAGCACACTACCAATTGTTAAATAAAAAAGTGCCAATATAACACGCGCTCTTGTTGGTTTAAACAGCGTGCGCGCGCGTGCTTTATGAGAGTACAAAGCATTGGAGCTCACAAATGCTCACGACATCCGCCGAGTTTGTTTTGAAAATAAAGCCAAATTTGTGAGGAAACTCATAGATTTGTTTTATCGTAAAACAAATAAAAAAGCCTCAACTGTGCTTTGTTCTGTTATAAAGCACTCAGGAAGCGGCGAGAGCACTCAACGAGAGCACTCAAGAAGTAGGGAGAAACACTCGCCTATCGGCTCGTGTTTCCCCCTACACTTCTTTTGTGCTCGCGCCGCTTCGTGTGTGCTTTATAACAGAACAAAGCACAGTTGAGGCTTTTTATTTATTAAGCGAAAAAACACTCAACCTCGTTCCCAGGGCTCTCGCTCTTGGAGGTGGGGAAGAGAGACCCTGGGAACGAGGTTGTTCACCCTTCCGCGTGTTTCTTGATATTTCTTTTAAATCCGTTTTAGTTTAATGACATTCTAGGAGGGGAATAGAAACACTACACGGAAAATCTGTGGCCTCATTTGCAAATCGTTTTATATGCCTTGTGCAATAGGCCAATTTCGATATATCAAAACTCTAACTTGCCTTCGAGGCTTAGGGGAATAAAACAAAATAAATTATTTTTCATCCCTCAACCTCGATGTCATTTCTTTTAAATTTATTTTATTTTATTCCCCTAAGCCTCGGAGTCAAGTTAGATTGTTTTAAATATATTGAAATTGGTCTATTGTGTGGAGGGTTGTTGGATGTAGGTGTTTGATCAAATATCCTTTGTCGGTTAAAAAACTTCCATAAAATCGAGTTGTCTAGTTGCGTCATGAACTCGCTCAACAAATAAGTTTTGTCGATGTAACAAGCCTTATCCATTTTTTTCCTTTTCAAAGCAACCAAATTTTTGAAAATAAAGCATTTTGAAATTTGCGATGTCCCAGATGAACGTGTTTTTGAACTGTCACAAAAACGACCAAAAACGGGTATTGTTATGTCATTTTAAAATTTTGATACGTGATAATAATTTAGAAGCGATGTCTAAAGAATTTTGAATCGAACGCTAATGATATTGATGGTAGAATCTACTCTACTTCGTGTACAGTTTTATGGCCGCCACATTGGTGTCCCAAAGAAGGGCACCAACATGGCGGCTGCATACTAAATACTGAACATTATTTTCTTAATAACTCGGTTATGAAAAATGCTTCAAAGCTATAATGTGGACTGAACGTTTCTTTCTGTCTGCTCTATAAGCTGTTAATTTTCTGATGTTGTTCGTGCAAGCAAACAGTAAAAAGAAGAAGAAGAAGAAGAAGAAGAAGAAGAAGAAGAAGCAGAAGCAGAAGAAGCAGAAGCAGAAGCAGAAAGCAGAAGCAGAAGCAGAAGCAGAAGCAGAAGCAGAAGCAGAAGCAGAAGCAGAAGCAGAAGCAGAAGCAGAAGCAGAAGCAGAAGCAGAAGCAGAAGCAGAAGAAAGAAGAAGAAGAAGAAGAAGAAGAAGAGAAAAAGAAGAAGAAAAAGAAGAAGAGATTAAAAGAAGAAGAGATTAAAAGAAGAAGAGATTAAAAGAAGAATAATAAAAAGAAGAAGCAGAAGAAGAAGAAGAAGAAGAAAAAGAAGCCGAATAAAAAGAAGAAGAAGGAATTTTCAGGAGGAGGAGGAGGAGGACCCTTCCTACAGTATGACGCCTGATAGAAGTTGAACTGCTCAGCGATCTGCAAATATTATTATTTCCGTTATTGCCACTGAAGTCCCATTGAATACACATCACAACATTGACAAATAAATAACACAACAGTTTTCCCCTGAAACGAATAGTTTATTAACACCCATTGTTAACTCCCTTTTGACAAACACCCAGATATAAGTTTACCTCCATTTACTTGCATTCGATTCCTTTGGCATAGAACTCCGCGAAAAACCCATTGTTGATCAATTAAACAGCATTTAGGCTCGATTTCCGCCGCTCTCTCGAACAGCATTTTGATGATAGAATTATTGAAAGTTTAGTTAAGTTCGAGTGTCAATTCTCGCGGAATATGCAAGGCCATTACTTTTCTACTTTGACAAAAAGAAATCTTGATTCAGTGGATGACGGATCAACTGAATGACTGTTCAGTCATATGAACCAGACGAAACAACTAAGTAATATCAGAGGTCCATAACGGTAATATTAATTTTGTTCGGCAATAAGCATTAGTGTAGCAATCGCAGTCTTCTGTATAATTGTTCTTGGTGTAACAGAGCTTGTATTCGTCGTCATTGCCAACAGACTTTCTTCGCTAGTGTTCCAGGCCAATCCACCATTAACCACAGCTGTAAATTGATTCCTGAAACAAAATAAACAATAAAAATATTGCACCTTACTGGAGAAAAATGTTTTGGTCATAACCCAAATTTCCCAATTTTTTACTAAGCCTGTATGACAAATGTAAGTTGGAAATGCTATATTTCCGCGAGTTTACAAAACATCGCACTTCAAGCATGTCAAGTACTAAATTCAGTATGATAAATCGATCTATAAAGTTTTTTGTTGTTTTAATGAAAAGCAATCAAAATTTCATTTGTACGTGCTGGACAATGGTAAATTGTCAATGTCTATTGTTGCACTACTCATACCGAACTCCGAACTCCCTCCCCTTTCTACACCTGCCACGCAGGCTAAGTCCCTGGAAAGATTCTACGATATTCAAGTTGTTACAAACGTACTTTCCTTTTCGATAATTTTGCAGAGAAAATGTTTAAAAAAATCTGAGTTTCCCACTAAAGCTCTGGTTTGAAAACACCAAGATGCGAGGCATAAAGAACTCTGACACGTTTTCGAAAACTCACCCGCTAACTAATCCCCCACGTTTTCCATTTTATTCCCCTTTCTTGAGAATGTAGACAAAGTTTGCCCTCTTTATTCCAACCCCGTAATCTCCCTGTTCGTTGCACGTTACAGACGAGCCATAACGGTCGAAATCAGCTGGCGAATCTTTTTTGGTAGTCACACATTTGTAGCGTCCGCTAACACCAAAGATCTCCAGTTGTTTTTCCTCGGCTGCTTTCAAACAGGCCTCAACAGCAGCTTGGACATCTTTTCTGTTCTCTTTGAATTTACCGATGAGTTCACCCATGGCCTTGCTCTTTCTGGGCCACACTTCGTGATAGCATCCTCGCTTCTCCCACTCTAAATAACATTTTACATGCACACAATCACATCAGAGAAAAACTATATTGGCTAACATAACTGCCCCTACTTCCTTTCAGTACTATTTCGGGAGTCCGTTTATTATTTCGTAGTCTCCTTCACAGCGTTATTTCGAATCACAAAATGTTTTTGATGAAAAAGATACATTTATCATGAAGGCTGTTATTTGGTTTCAACAACAGAATCTGACGTTTTAGTCGTTTTTTAATTTTATCTTCTTTCTTTACTCACTTCAGTCTTGCTGCTACTCCTATCTCCTCCACAGGCTTTTCTTGGACGAGCGCGAAGCGCGAGGGAGCTGGGCGAGCATGAGGGAGCTTGGAACGAGCGCGAAGCGCGACGCCGCTTGGACACCGCTATTCATTGGGAATTCCACATTACCTTCAGATCGAGGCGAGACACCAGGTTGGGGAGCTCGAGCTTTACGCCGCATGTTATGATCATAGTTGTAAGACTGTATATCAGTAGCGCAAAATATGAGTACTGATATACAGTCTAACCCCTATTAAGCGGCCACCCTCGAGGAAATGGCAAGTGGCCGCTTAATAGGGGTTGCCCGCTTAATAGGGGTTCGTCATGAAATCTGTCATCAGCTTTTTGAAAACACGGCCAAACTACGTGTATTCAATTCTTGGTGGACGCTTAATAGAGGAAAAAACAATAGGAAAACCCTCATTGGGACGGGACTTTGAAATGAAATAATACGATCAGAGGTGGCCACTCCAAGAGTAAAAGAACGAGGAGTCAAGTCCGCACTACCCTGGGTGCCAGAGGCTTTTCTTGTGCGGTTTTCGGTTACGGTGTTAAAAAAAAAAAAAAAATAAATAAACAACTTTATTTAAGTGTCAGAGGATTTAGCACTGCTGTACTAATTGTGGACACTGTAAATGAACAAAGAAATATTGTAAATAGAACATAAACATGTTAAGAATTCCAACTGGTGGGAGGCTGTCCAGTTGGCTATTTAAAAAACGTGGCCGACGGAGGAGTTGAACTCGGGACTACCGAGAGCAAATCCAGTGTTCTCTCTATTGTATTGTGGCGTCGAACGCGAGAACAACAAATTAAACCTCTGGTAACCAGGGTAAGTCCGCACCGACGTCCATGCATAATTCTGATTTTTACATCTGCATGAAGCCTCCCTGTCAGACAGTGACAGAAACACTCCGTCCATCAGAGCGGTGATGCAGCCCTCGAAAATCATTCAGAGTATGAAATGTAGAATTAGAAAACGTTTCTCACCGCAGTGTTCTCCAATGTATCCTGCAGGACAGATGCACACGTAGCCATCGTCACGTGGTGCACAGCTTCCTCCATTGTAACAAGAACACTCGTCTGTTGGAGCTAAATGACATTGATCATGTTAACCTCGACCTAGTCCCCTGGCATTCTCTTACTCTCTAGAGCGAGCGCGAAGTAGGGTTTGCGCTCTATGTCATTCGGTGACGTCATTAAATTTCGCGCCAAATCTAAGAACTATTCACTCATTGAGACACAAGAGACAATTTTCAATTTTACAATTCTTTGTATTCTTTTCTTTAAAGTCTTTCAAAAAGTAAAGTCTTACCTTCAACAGGGAATTGCACTGCATTTATTTGGTCCAAGGTCAAAGCGACGTCAAAGATCCACAAGTTTGTTATTCGTCCATTAAAGTTACTGCTACTACTAGTAATAGGGAATCCACCAACATAAAGCTTGAACTGCTCAGTAGCAGCAGCGTTTGCTGTCATATTCTTTTCCGCGACAATTTTGTCATCCACATACAAACGTCCTATACCAGTGTCGTCATCATAAGACGCACCGACGAAATGCCATGCGCCAGACTCCAGGGGTTGAGTGTCACTCCAAGCGATCTCACCAGCTCTGTCTTTCATGATGACTGTCAGTATTCCTTTGTAAAGGACCACAGCGAAGCCTAAGTCTGCTTGTTTTACATTTAGGTAGCCGGCGATGACTTGAGACGTAGTACCCGACCCGGCGTAATTCACCCAACATAACACTGTGATGGAACGTTGTACTTCTAAGCCTCCATCGTTTGGGAACTCGATGTAGCTGTTCTTTTGTCCGGTGAATTGGTACGAGCCACCTGTCTTGTTATTGGGGCCTGGTGCTAGGGACACACCAACAGGGGTACCCAGGAGTTGTAGATTGTTGCTTTCTCGGGTTTCATACTTGCTGTTCAGTGGAAAGTGGGCGATTGGATCTGGAACATCGACAGCTGCAAGATTGAACATAAAATAATAACAACAACTTGTGAGTAATTAAGGAGCCAGTCAAAAAGCTTTAAAATACAATAACAGTGGCTTAGTATTTAATAAATATCTGAGACGTTTTAAACAAATGAGAACTCTTTGTTCAGATATCAATTTTAAATTCAGATCAGGAAAGGGGATAGTGATCAGTTGGTCAGTCAGTCGGTCAGTCAGTCGGTCAGTCAGTCAGTCAGTCAGTCAGTCAGTCAGTCAGTCAGTCAGTCAGTCAGTCGGTCAATCATGTCAGTCGGTCAGTCAGTCAATCAGTCAGTCAGTCGGTCAGTCAGTCAGTCAGTCAGTCAGTTGGTCGGTCAGTCAGTCGGTCAGTCAGTCGGTCAATCAGTCAGTCAGTCAGTCAGTCAGTCTGCTTGCTATCTTAATGTTATTAATGCTATGTGTGTGTATGTGCGCATGTGTGCTAGTGTGTGTATACATGTTTATTTTGGTGCTTTCCTGTCTGTCCATTTATTCCTTATCAATACTTAATAAATAACTGGCTGCCTGGCTCGTCTAGCCCCTATGGTTATTTCAGGCAGCCAGTATTCTACTATTATAATAATAAAAAATTGTAAATTGTAATTTTATTGCCGTGAGAGAGTACAAATAAAAATAAAAAAATGTATGTCAGTCAATCAGTCAGTCAGTCAGTCAGTCAGTCAGTCAGTCAGTCAGTCAGTCAGGTGTTTTTTAGAGCTCCTTCTTTCAATCTATCACTCGATAAAGCCGTATCTTCTTTCCGACAATGGAAATTTACAGTCTAAAAACAGTTACGCGTACTGTAGAAACGTAATTTCATTTTTTTGCATGAGTACCCCCCTAAAACCTGCCAGATATATGCGCAATAGCTGGATTCTAATTGGATTATATTTCCAGAAGACTATTATAACAATGGGCGACCAAAAACAGCCTTTCTAGCGCGCGGAGGCAAGAGAGAAAACAGCACATACCAGAAATTATTGTGCTAACAAAAGAAAGCTCTTAATATCAGACATGTGCTAACAAAAGAAAGCTCTCATCAGACATGTGCTAACAAAGAATACATACAACTGGAATATAGTAGACTCACATTATATACCTGCATGTCGCGTGACTCAACACGTGACACGAGGTAAAAATGGAGTTTTTATCGAAAAGGTTGTCTATAAAGATAATGTTTTTATCAAACCAAGTACGCTAGAAAATAGTCTTATCATCTAACGTAAAATTCCAAAAATAAGCCCCTCCGTATATATAAGCCCCTCCGAATATAAGCCCCTCCGAATATAAGCCCCTCCGAATATAAGCCCCTCCGAATATAAGCCCCCCAAATCGAAACGCAAAAAACCCTCCTATAATTAGCCCCTTCGAAAATATTACCGTTATTCCAAATTATTGTTTTATTTTTTTTTAATTATTTTTTATTTATTTCAATATTTATGCAGCATACATATCTATTAGTTAGTTTAAACAGAGTCCTGGCAACTAAATAACAAATACTACAACATATGAAAACACATTAAGAATTAAATAAGCAGGCTAGAATAATAGGGTAGTAGATAGCGCTTGAAATCTGCCTCGTCCCCAGGCTCCGTTGCGAGCAGGAAAACAGGGAGCGCAGGGCTGCTACAGGCTACAGTCCCACAACCCCACGCGCACCGCGCTCAAACAAGTAGCGACGCCTGGGGTCGAGGCAGGCTCGAGATGGCGTTTCGTGAACTATTTGCGTTCGTTCACCGATCTTACGATCTTTCTTCAAAAAACTTCGTATGTTCTGTTCAGCCTCTCTTTGCTCAAACCAATATTGCAACACATGAAATCATAAAATGGAGGCTTTAGCATTGCACTTGAAAATTGGTCTACCAATGTTTGAATTCAAATACTTAACCTGAGCAGTTTAAAGACTTTGGTCTCATCACATCTGACTTACCGTGGGCGGCCTTCAACAGACTCAGTCCAGCAATGACTTGATAAATTAACATGAGGCTCAGCATGTTTCTGCAATTAAGTTCAAAGAGGAGAATATATACGGTCATATGCTAAAAACCTTGTGGCTCTCCAATAAAATATTGATTATTTTAAAGTTTAAAAATAGATGTATAGGTTTTTAATTATTTTGAAGTTTTCAAAATAAAAGATAAAACTGCTAGCTGAACAATATAAAACATACCGATAAAAACTACTACATGAGATAAAAATAATTTTCTGATAAAAAAAAAAATAATTTATTTAAAACTAAAAGTTAGGTTAAGTTTTTTCTCCTTTAAAAAAAGTCCTTAATTAATAATGATAATAATAATAATAATAATAATAGACTTATATAGCGCACATGATCCAAAAGTTCTAAGGCGCTGTGCCTCAATTTCGATCCTAACTAGGCAAAAGGTAATACATTTTAAAAAGCCTTTTCCATATTTCTGCAGTTCTTACAGCTAACACCCTTGAAATTAAGATTCGACTCAGTCTCAATGATCTTGAGTGTGATTGGTTGTTCAGAGTCATTGATTTTTCTAAATATGGAGTTACATGTCCATGGATACGCTTTGAGGCGAGAGAGCATTTAGCCAACTAATCAATATCCAATGCAATGTCCGAGTTTCAAATTCATTGAAACATTCTAAGGTTGTCAATTTTTAGCCTCAACACAGGTAAATATTGCGCTGAGTTTCGCGCTAGTGGCTTGTTGCTCTCCCCATCTTGAATGTCTCGAATCGCCGTGCAGTTGCAAATTTCATCACATCATGAATTCATATAAAGCAATCAAGTGTTATATGAATTCATGATGTATTGAAATTTACAACTGCATGGCGATTCGAGACAACGGAGATGCATAACGAGAGCAACAAGCCACTAGCGCGAAAATCAGCCCAATATTTACTAAATTTATTAAAACCCGATCGAGCCACCTTAATGGGTGTAACAGCGAGATGCGCGCGACGTCACGCGCGATGTCACGCGTGAGCAAAATGGATCCAAATTAAACTACTGCAGTCGAACTTGTATAAGGGACAGTAACAAAAGCTGAATTGCTAGAAACATGGTATTTTTTTCACTTACCCTGATCGTGGTTCTTTGTAAAGTAACTACGATGTCAATGTATCAAACGCCGATACAAAACCTGAGAAAAATGAAACAGTACACATGTACATATTTAGCTCGATATAAGCGTCAATTTTAGATCAATTGAATAAAATAGCCAGTATTACGTGGCAATGTGATGACCTACCTCGTGGTAGGCTGTTGCTCGAAGCTCTCTTAACACAAAGTCCCCAATTTTGAATGAGCACAGGATTTTTCAACAAAATAGGGCGTTGGAAAAGCTGACATGTAGGAGTACTATTGGTTGCTGATTACGTCACGACACTGTGATTGGTTGAACTGAGTAGAAATGCTGAGTTTTAACTGGTTGATAATAACAAAGTGATAACAACGTGTTTGGTCGTTTGGATGATTGCTGATCAAGGCCAATACCGTCACATTACCAAAGTAACAAGTTGTTCGGCTTTCTTTGCTCTCAGCGTGTATTCTTTCTGGAAAACCGTTGAAATTAGGTTTTTCAACTTTAATTAGTTTTTTTCGTTTGTTTGAGTGGCATGCCTATAAACTAGCCTGGAGCTAAGTGCATTACCACTAATAATAGATTCTATGTTTAAGAAAGTTGGTTTTTCATATATCGAGCTAAATGAGTGTTCATCGCCCGCGAACTGTATATACACCTATTTCAATTAACGTTGTCGGATAGAAATGTTTTTAAAAGCCCGCAAGACAAGACCGAAAGGTAGCATGGGTAAAAGTAGAAAACTGTTCCACGCACCGAATACTAATGAGAAGTAACATGTAAAACATTATTTATAACGTTTCCTCTTTGTTTTAAACCTGTAGAAGTAAGCTACTTTTAGCCAAACTCAATTTTAGCAGAATCATCTTGTGAAAAACATGGAAAAACTAATTATCTAATTCGGGCAAACCAAATACATCATGTGCGAAATAAAAATTGTAGATTTATTTTCCACCAATATGCAAATTCTAATGAATACCCAGGCTACCTGTCAACCTGGCACTGTTTTAACCTAATGGTTATTTCGGGTTGCCAGTACCCTTGTTTTCTAATTCTATATTTTTTTATGTAATCCTGTAAAAAATTGAAAAGGGTAATAAAGAGGATGCTGTTACTACCATTCGGTCTTGTCTTGTAGGCTTCAGTACGCTTCTACGACTTCTATATCCGACAACGTTAATTGAAATAGGTGTATATTTAAGATAATATTTTGTCAAACTAAAAGGTCAAACTAAATACGACAAATATAGCCTTGTTATCTATTCTAATATCACGGTTATTTGAAATGATAGTTGTCTTTGTTATCATGGAAAGCAAATTAGCCTGCATGGCAGCGGGCGTAGAAAGGGTAGGAAGGAGGAAGGTCGGGAGCAAGCGCCAGCAAGCGCCACGCAGGCAATGGAAGGCTGCTCGGTCTCTCAACTGAGCTTCGGTAGTTCGTATATCATTACTGCAAAACTCTGTCATAAAAATAGTGGCAGGTTGTTAAGACGGATTCCGCTCAACGTTCGAGCAATAAGTGCAAAAATTTAAGTTACCAAAAAAATACTCATAGCACGGTAACATATTTTGAATACAGTTAAGAAGAAATTATCGATAAATTAGCTCCAAAGCTGACCCCGCGAGAGAAGTCATTACATATTTTAATTAAAAAGACGCTTCATGTCAGTTCAAAACAAAATGGCGTGCGTTTTTATAATTTTTTACGAGGTTTTACATTAACTTTCTCGAGAATGCTTGAGAATTTAATTGCGGGGTCACTTGGAGAAGTGAATTAAAGTGATATGTTTCAAACAGTATTCAAAATGTTACCTTGCTATGAGTAGTTTTTTAGTAATTAATGTTTGCACTTATTGCTCGAACGTTGAGCGGAATCCGTCTTAACATTCATTTTGTCTTTCAGCCATTTCAATTCAATGATAAACGAAAACAAGCGGAGGTCTTGAAGAAAAGTAAAACCTCCCTTTTGTGGCTGATGCCAAAATAACTCCAGGCAAAAATTTCAACCAAAATGTTGTTCTTGACACAGGCCGATCTCAGACTAAATCCCGTCTGACTTGGAACTTGTAAAATAATTTAAGCAGTGAAACTACTATCATCATCAAAATACAAAGACACGAAAAAAGATACATGCATGTCGAATCTCCACTAGTGTGTCCGCGACGAAAACCCTGGCCGTTGTATGTGGGAGGCGATCATATACCGGCTTAATTATCATTGAAACCCATCACTCGATAGCTGAGAATGGAACGGCCATCAAAACCAGTCCATGCCCACCAAAATAACATATCTCGTGCTCCTTATGTAAAAGGAACTTTTCAGGGAAATTAGCTGTGTTCCTTCTACGCAATTAAACCACCAAGACTGTTTCTTCTTTTTCTCTTCTTTATTGGTTTTGACTGTGGCTTACAATTCTCAACTCTGTCACTGATGAAAATCTTTCTCACGTTGCTTTTATGGAGATAGTTTGGGAATTGTCAACTATTATCTGTCAAACTGACGCTCGATCCTAATTTAGGCTTACGTAAAGCGAAAGTACGCTTGCGCAGATAACTATTAACATATTTTCCTTCGAGCTGGCAAACATTGTCGAAATGTTATTTTCTTACGAATTTAATGACCATTCCCAAAATATCCATCCAAAACAAAACAACAAGAGAAATATAAAAATTACAAGCTTCATTCTTATCAATTAAAACTTAAGAGTTACAGTAAGTTCACAAATAAAAGTTGTTGTTGAAAGTTTTTGTACAACCCCAATCATTAAAATAGTACGTGCTCTCGAGTTAAACGTATTCCGCGGAGCCAACACCAAGAATTCTCACCATTGTGTGAAGTGTGAACGAGATCAGAAAGTAATTAAACAACGTAACTTCAACGTCCGAAAAAGTGGCTTAAATAAATATAGTTTTACTGAAAAATAAAGCGGTAGAATAAGGATAAGTTGCGCTAATCAAAACTACTATTTCCAGGAAGAGCGCTTAGAAAACTTGACTTTGTTTTTCTGCCATTATCTTGACGAGACACCTGCGGGGTCCAATCAAGATAATGGTAAACAAGGTTAATTGTGGGACTAAGAATATAAGCTCGAGTTTTACGAAAATATCAACTGGCATGATCTTAGCAACAAACACTAGACTGTAACATTAAAAAAACAGTCGAAAGTATAACATAAGTAATTTCCAGAAAACAGTAATGAAATTCAATAATTTCTGAATAGATCTATTATATAGTGGTGGAAGCAAACACGTTATTACATATTTTTCGGAATGGTCAATTTCCTAGAAACATAACATCTGCCGTGTACCAAAATCATTCCAGGAGAAAGTACCATTTGATCACTATCAAATGAATATTCTAAATAAGAAGCATAAATTGATAAGTTACGGGCAAACCTAGAGGCTTTTTAAAATGTCCCAAGATTATATTTCATAATGTCAAATTTCCGACACCAAAAACCCAGTTTCCTTTAATATTTAAATATGGAATAAATAAATGTACGAAACGTGTCATTGCTTGCACTTTTGTTGTTTTACACTTAACGGCCACAGAATGAAAAAATATTCGAATTATATGCTTTTTTATCGGTATAAAACGAACATACAGTATAAAAAGAGGTTATTCAGCGGAAAGTTGTGTAATACGGCTGGGTATTTTTACGAGTCAGTTTTTATTTTTTCGAGCCTTTAGGCTCGAAAAAATAAACACTGACGAGTAAAAATGCCCAGCCGTATTACACAACTTTCAGCTGAATAAATTGTTGACATAATATCTTTCCTAAAATATAGGCTTTCAACAGTGTTTTCCGTAGCGCGCGGTCAGGGGGACTAAGACCCGTTGAATACGGTCTCATATTTGCTCTCGTCTTTGTGCGTATTCGCACTCTAAAATGCTATGTCGTATAATAAACTGAATTATTACTCTATATACAATATCGTACATGTAGCTATCAGCCTTTGAATTTAAGCGGGAAACAAAATAAAAGCTATATTGTATGCCATTTTGACCATCTCAGCTCGAATTTGGGATTTTCAAAATTTACAATTCTTTTTCTCGCTTTTTGTGTAATACTGTTATAGCGATGCCATTCTTGTTATAAGACCGCGATAGGAGACGAGACGTGCGCAACCCGGAGTTCAGATGATTCATGAATTTGAGTTCGAGTTCAAGCAAACACATTTGATGAACATTGAGAAACAGGAGAATGGTGAAACGCGGGCGAGTATTGGGGTTTGGATAACATACGCCGTACGACTTGTAATTGTAAGTAATTATATATAAAGTTCAACAGAAATGTTCAACCAAAACCCTAAACCTCAATGCGTTGACTTTATAATCATAGTTAATAGAGGAAAATACCAGGTTATAAAGCCCGCAATCTTCAAAGAAACGAAGATGCCAAGAGCTAGTTATGATTGAAGGTCCACGACTGCGCACAATCGTTTGCTTTGTGCTAGCTCACGTATTATGGTAGCCTACGTGGCAGGCGTACAAAGGGGAGGGCGGCCCCTCGATCGCGCTTCGCGCTCGCACGCGCGCTTGAGCTCCCCTCATCCCAGTCCCTTTTCTACGCCTGCCACACAGTTTAACACCATATATGGTTGGATATATTACCGAAACTGGCGTTTCTATTGGTTAGTTGCTTGGACACAACTCAAAACGTATTGTGTTTTGTGCGCGGTCAAGGCCAAAAAAGCGAAAAAAAAACATGGAGCATGGAATTTTGTCGGGCTTTATAACCATTTTTTATTTATGCACATCCTTACTGCGCACGCGCGCGCTGAGGAAGATTTGTAGACAAGTTAGTGCTAGTGGCTGCTGCTATAACTTTGCACGGATTTAACTCTCTTTAAATGGTCGGTGACCCCTGTTTTTCTTTTCATAGATCACTTTCTTTACCGATTCTATACATTTTATGAAAAAACGGCGAAAAAATTATCAATGTTGGAAGTTTGAAATATTGAAATATTTACTCACGCGCTATCGAATTTCACTAAGAATGTGGCTGTACCGGGTTTGTAATGTCCTCCTTAGATATTTATTCAACTTGAAATGACCTCATCAGTTCTGAAAATATTAACTTAATACACCCACTCAAATAAAATACAACACGGAAACTTTGTCTCCAGCGATTAATTTGTAATATTTTTAAACCATCCGATTTTTAAATTGAGGTTATACTTGCACACGAAGTCGGTAACCCCCTAATTTTTTGCATTTCTGACACGAGTAAGTCATTGTCTAACTGTAGCAAAAATTCTAAAATATATCAATTTTAGAAGATTTTCGCGCGAACGTCCTTTAAGTCTGCTTTTACTATATCTAGAATAATTTCAATAATGAATTCAGCTTCGAATCGCCGTGGGGCTGTCCAGCCGAGTGTTATTGAATAATTTGCGTTCCGGAATTCTTGCTGCATGCAGTGTTTCAATTTGAGTTCACTATAAATGTTGCGATTATGAGTTGGGTATGGAGTGCGGAAAGTTTCATGTTAAGTTTTGCCGTTAAATTAAATGTCTTTATTCAGTATTGTCTGGGGCAACATCTCGAGCTTAGAAATATGAGGCGACTACGTTTGACTACAGGAAACGGTGCCAACGCTTATCGCGTTAGTTCCAAGGAAATTAAAAATTCACGAAACAGTTTCCAGTCTTAACTACAGTCGAACCCAGATTAAGCGGCCACCCTCGGGGAAATGGCAAGTGGCTGCTTGATATGGGTTAGCCGCTTAATCGGGGTTTTATTTACAGTATTATACTGATATTGGGACTTGGCCGCTTAATCGGGGTTGGCCGCTTAATAGGTGGCCGCTTAATCGGGGTTCCACTGTATACTTTATAAACTTTATTTCGAATATAGTCGACATACAAAGCAGGTACGTGCAAGTTTCTTTGTTCTGGAAAACCGTTCACTTCAAACGTCTTCCGCGCTCTCAGTGTTCTTCTTTGTGCCGGGCAGGGAATAGAAAGCCGGCACTTTTCTTTGAGGACTTAGCGGTGCCGGGAAACAGACCAACAGTGCGAATCGTGTGTCAATCAAGCCGTTGCTAAGAATGACGTCAACCAAAACTTCATTGTTTTCTAACCCGGGAAACTCTTTCAAGCTCGCAGCGTTGAGCTGTACGCGTGTGGCCTGCAAACACAGCGCTGGCGGATTTTTGGCCTGATCTTTCACGCCGCCGAGAAAATATCTCGGCAGCGTGAAACAACAAGCGAAAAATCCGTCTGAGTTGCACTTACATGCTACAGCGAGAGTCTTTCGGATACGGTCAGTAGTGCTACTACTGGAACGGGAAGCGAAGTCGGATGAAAATGTTTATCGTAATACACGAGGCGAAGCGAAATCAGACAACAACGAAAAAAACACGTCTTCGTTTTCGAGCGAAAACAACCAAGGAAAAACACCTTTTTATTATCATGCATACTAATTTTAGGTGTGAATTTCTTGCCTAAGAAGCTTTTTTACTGTCAGTAAGTTCCTTGGGACAATCCACTTAGCAACTAGTTGAGTGCTACTGCGCACACTCGGTTGCCCGGCACCGCTATGTCCGTAATTATGCAAACCATTTATAAGGAGTTTCTATCCCCCCTGCCCTCAACATATACATATCATGCTCACGTAATATTGTAGACTGAATGTGTACGAGTATACTACACGGCTTTGGAGAGTTTCTGCCTGTTTGTGGACAACTGTTAACGGATAAATGCATGATCAAAATATACTTTTGATTTATTCGTTTGCCAACGTTGGAATAATCTACCATCTGCTGCCAGTAAGGCTGCAAATTTGAATATTTTTAAAAACATTGTACAGAAACAGTAGAACTCAAAACTTTTATGGTGTGTCATTTTATTTTTTATGAGATCTTGCCCCTTCATAGCTAAGTGTATTGCACAATATAATAAACTTGTATCTTATCTTACATTTCACCGCACCTTTTGGGTGCGAAATGCAAATTTAGTACTCGTGCAGTTGTGGCTGTAAACTGAACATGCATCAAATCGAGTCAAAGTCTACTGCAGCAATTTCCACTAACTTACTTAAATTACAACCCAAAATTGGAACCACGATGAGATACACGTGGGCTCAGTTGATCACAAGATCAACAAGAAAAATACTAATAATTAACGATTAGATAACGAGTAAATTTAACTTCATAAAGCCTGGTTTTCACTAGCGACGCAAGCACAAGCGCAAGCAACATACGCAGACGACGCAGTAACGCAGTGCCTTTTGTTTGCGACAAATCAAACACGTCACTGCGTCTGCGTATGTTGCCTGCCCTCGCACTTGCGTCGCTAAGTGGAAACCAGGCTTTTACATGCCCCCCTTATTAATTTCTGAATCGTCCCTGGTTCAACAACTGAATGAAAACTGTACTGGGAAAAATAGCATAAAAGTGGTCTTTGACCTACAAACGATAATTATTACAATGCTATATCTTGCAAACGCCGATTAACAAAATGCTCAAAATTAATCATGTTCATGATCTTAAATTTACATTTATAATAACTAAATTACAATGAAATATCGCAATAAATTGAAACCAATATTTAGTATACACAGCCGATTCAGTTACACTTGTGAATAATGAGTCTAATAAGGTAATAAGAGCCTTTTGGGATAGTGTTCAATCTTTTTTTGTCTCTGTTGATCTTATACCAGCCTCACAAGCTTTAAATCTACGTCAATGTTTAGGTCTTATAGGAGAAAAAGGCGCTTCTCTACTAAATCATCGTCTACTTCTTGCAACATCCCGGGTAACATGCTGAGAGGAAGGAACAATGGACGGCATAAGAAGCTTGTATAATCCACATAAATAATGGAATGCCAAACAGGGGAAAACGCCTCGAACAACATCAGAGATAGCCAGAGCAATATAAGTAAGATATTCCATCATGGTAGTATCTGTTGTGCTCTCTATCTTATTAATCTTGCGTCGGCTTTATCCAGGACTAGATCGAGCTGACCATCTAAAAACTGAAAGAGTTCAACAAGCTCATCCATTAGAGTACGATTACTTAATCTTCAGCGGTGGGGGAATATTTAAGGCCGGACTGTTTAAACTGCACTGCAGCCTAGTCCCTAGTCCTTCTCTTTCTCTCTCGAGCGAGCGCGAAGTCCACGTAAGGACCTAGTTACGGGTTTGCGTGCCGGCTAGTGTCATTCGGTGACGTCATGAAATTTCGCGCCAAATCGCAAATCGAGTAAGCGGGAAGGGAACGCCTGGGTACTAGGCTGATACCACTGATTATGTTCGTTGAAAATAACAGCAAATCAGTGCTGAGACGCTCAGGATAACGCTCGAGCTCAGTAAGCTTGATTTCATGCCGACAAAAGAGACATTGCATGGAAAGTTGTAGATGAATAAAGTTGTAACGTTGCGCAATCCAGTGTTCAATTTCAATGTTCCAGTGGTTGTAGAAAGAAAGTACCTCCTCCAAGATGAATCACCAAGAGCTGTATGTGATAACACTGTTTTTATGATTCCTCGGGATGATAGTCGGTCAGTTCAGGATTCGAGGAAAAAAGGCAGAAACACAAACATTGCAAACTACTGAACTATTTTAGATATGTTTGTAGGACAAAGAATTACCCTATTTCACTACTGTAACGATAAACAAAAAAGCCAGTGTGTGAAGCTAGTTGTCGATAACTAAGGCCCTTAGTTATCGACAACTACAGCTTCACACACTGGCTTTTTTGTTATCGCCAACTTTTTATGATCGACAACTAAATAGTTGTCGACAACTATCTCTCTAGTCTGTGGAGGCCCTAAAACACCTATCCAATGCTTCGACTGATACGATTTACTTTGAATGAATTTGGACATGTTATTAAAGCAAGGCTTGTCTGTCGCAGCAGGCCAAGTGGGGTCAAGTACTCCACTACATATAAAAACCGTTTTAATTAGAAATTTCCGGCACCAATAACAAAATATTAACATTTAAATCACGCATGCTCGACATCAACCATCGGGCTAGCGAACACAGACAAACCTTCCTCTAACACAGTATCGAAGGATCAAAAACTAATTTTGTAGACAAATGTGATGAAAATTATTAAATTCAGGTAAATCAGAGGCAACAAACTAATATTTTCTCATTCAACTCAGGCCCCGTCCACACTGATGCGCAGCAGTTTCATTTGAAAACGCATACTTTTGGATTCGTTTTCCCCTATCGTCCACACTACAACGCTGAGCGTTTTCATCGAAAACGCCTACATTTGAAAATGCTGTCCAGAGTCGAGACATTTGAAAACGGAGCGTTTAGATAACGTAGCCAAACGAAAAACGCATCGTTTGAAGCGAAAACGGAGGCTTTCGAAAATGCTGACGTCATTCGTCTATTTGTCGCATGCGCAGATGACTATTGTAGCGATTTCGAGCGATGCGTTTTCAAACGAAAACGCGTTAGTGTGGACGAGGAAAACGCTGCGAAAACGATAGTGTACACGATGGGTTTTTGGTAAAACGGAGCCAAACGAAACGCATTAGTGCGGACTGGGCCTTAGAAAACTAGTTCAGCTGGTATCGTGCATTTCAAAAAAGTATATTGTAAGAAAAGCAGTAAATACACGGCTAACCTCAGCCGTATATTCAGAAAGGAATTACATTACTCTTAGAGGCTGGCTGTCGTGATAATCAACTTAATGGTAAAAATTAATCTAAAGAAATTAGAAGCTAAAATTGCAGGCAAATGTGATAGCATCTTTTTAACTTCTGGGAAGACCAGATTAATAAAGTAACAAATCTGTTTACATATATAAGATTGTAAATGCGAGAGTAAGAACTTTTCAGGGAAACAAGTTCTTGTCTCTAAATCAGGAGAACACGCGCTCTGATTGGTTTAAACGTGCGCGCGCGTGCTTTATGAGATTACAAAGCACGAGAGCTCACGAATGCTCACGACATCTACCGAGTTTGTTTTGAAAATAAAGGCAAATTTGCGAGGAAACTCATAGTTTTTTTTAATCATAAAACAAATAAAAAAGCCTCAACTGTGCTTTGTTCTGTTATAAAGCACTCAGGAAGCGGCGAGTGCACTAAAGAAGTAGGGAGAATAGGCCCGTGTTTCCCCTACACTTCTTTCGTGCTCGCGCCGCTTCCTGCGTACTTTATAACAGAACAGAGCACACTTGAGGCTTTTTTATAATTGTTAAATAATATCAAGCGTGCATTTCTATTGCGCAAATTCCAAGCCGAGGCTGAAATGTGCATGTGCATGTATCACTAACTATATATCTTCAATATCAACTTCGAACGAGAATAATTTGACAGAAATAATTTTATCTATCGATAATATTAAGATTCTTTTAACAAGAATAGTATAAATCTGGGATGGCAGTGAAGCTGGCTAGGTGGACAATGGCAACTGAGACCACCTAAAAAACACAACCTCGGGAAGATGAGAGACCCTGGGAACGAGGTTGCTAAAAACACTCAACCACGTTCCCAGGGCCGGGTTGTTCAAAGGACGATTAAGCTAATCCTGGATTAGCGTGTATTTTGATTTCTATTTTGTAACTATCTAGTGAGGATTTCTGTTTATATTTTTGGTCCTTCTGTTTTGACCTTGACTAATCTCAGACTTTACAAAATATTAGCAGAGAAAAACACTTTTATACAAGAGAAATTAAAAGCTTGTTTAACTTTTAATCCTGGATTAGCGTTAATCGGCTTTCGGACAACCGGGCCCAGGGCTCTCGCTCTTGGAGGTGGAGAAGAGAGATCCTGGGAACGAGGTTATTCACCCCTCCGCGTGTTTCTTGATATTTCTTTTAAATCCGTTTTAGTTTGATGACATTCTGGAGGGAAATAGGAACAGTGCACGGAAAATATGTGGCCAAAAGGTGTTGTTTCTAAAGGGTTGTTGAATTGTTATGAAGCTAAATTTACTAGTTGCCTAATCGTTAATTTTGGCTTAGTTTCATGTTGATCTTGTGATCAGCTGCGGTTGTCCAGTCGTCAAGGTCAGCCCGCTTGTATATCACTTGGCTCCAAATTCCATTTCCCGTTTTGTCTCAGTGATTTAGCTTTAACAATAGCTCCCATGGTAGTCATGTTTCAGAGTTCTTCCTGACCTTGACTGAGACACCTGCGAAAGCCTAAAGTTATGGGTTTAATTCTCTTTTGATTCGTTCCTTGAAATATTGTTTATTAGGTTTGTATTATCTGTACAGCTGTCTGGGTAGACATATGTTGATTTGTTATGGTTCGTTCCGAACCCAAACATGTCTCTAATTTTGGTATATAGCTAAGCGCACTCCAACCTTTAAGAAGAAGAAGAAGAAGTAGAAGAAGCAATCAGAGTGCCAATAGTTGACGCAGAATGTAGACGATGTGCTTAATCAAGAAATAAAGTCTAAGTCCTATGGAACAACCGACTCCTTGGTACCTCGCTCCCCACTTAACAAGTGGATTAACATCCCAAACATGTCTACGGATTGGGTATATAGCTAAGACCCCAAACTTGTAAGTTAGTCGATTAGTTGGTTAGCTGATTAAAACAAGAGCCATCCAAGATTCTCAGTACCTCCTGCTTGTCTACCGATCCTGCAAGCTAACAGTGGTGGAGAAAGATTCGTCCTTTATTTGTAAGTGGAACTATGCTTTTTCTCATGTGCCTTTCTGCTGCACGCTAGCTCGGTTAATGTTATTTTGTTAAAATGGGATTTTTGTTAGTTTAATTTGATTATCTGTCAAGAATAGAATAGTTCTGAATTAACTAGATAGTAACGTGTCAATTTCAAGGAATGATTGTTTGTCGATTTTTGTGCCTTCGTTTTGTGTTTGCTATTAGACTTTCGGAGTAATTTTGGCATAGACCTTTTGTTCTTTTTATTTCAATTGAGTGACCTGGTTCGGCCCAAATTTGTTTTCTTTTTCCTGATCGCAATCCTGATCAGTACTAGACAAAGAGCTAGAGTCCTGGCCGAACAAAACGAGGCCGGGGAGATTGATTCCGTGTCAGGTAATCATAGGCCCAGCTCATCAGCAAATAAGAACGAACACTTTTTCAGACTCTCAGAGCTTTGAGAAGGTCGATTAATACGCCACAGCCAGAAACGCTATCCAACTTTGTCATATTGTGTGTAACTTGTCGCTATACCTTCAGGACAGCTGGACATCACAATAAAGATCATCAGTCAGTTCAAATCTCTACTCCTACCCATCAAGTGTGCAAACATTGCAACAAACCGGTAAAGAGGGACCACCGCCATGAAAGAAAGCAACATTTATTTATTTATTTTTATTTAATTAAAGTCAATGAGCATTAAAGAACAGTGAGCATCAGACATTGAACTGTGAAGATCTATCGGGGGACTGGAAATAGCGGGATTTGTCATCCTTGCCATCCTTGTCGTCTTGGTAACGGCCTTTGCTATTTACTACATCACGTTCCGAAAGCGAATGTATCCGAAATACGTATACTGGAGTGAGCCGATGGTGGAAACCAGCGAGCCAGCGAAGGAACATTGAAGAACACTGAACATTGGACACTCTGATGAACATTTGGATGTTATAACTTTTTATTTTAATTTTTATACGTCTATATATATATAATGAATGCTTATATTATTCATTTATATATTTAGTTGATTGTAATTTTTCTAGACAAATTGACGAACCTACTGCTATGAATTTTGCACATGTTAGTGGCTTATTCGCTTCATTCAAATTTTCCTTAGTTAATGACCCTATTAATAATGCTTTACCAGTATTTTCGATTCCCGATACCGAATATTCCTGGCAAACTCTTAATTTATTTTTAGATTTAATTGAATTCCAAACGTATTTTTCTTTCCTTACTGATAATATTGTTGATTTATTGCGTTTATGTAGTTATTTTAAGGTCACAGAACGTTTTGTTTATTGGCTCTTTTGTGATTGCTATTGCTGACGATGTACACTTTGAATATGAATAGGTATTTGTATTGTACTCTGATAGGAGTGTTCGTGTGTTAATGGTTCATATGGTTCTCTCTTATCATTTAAGTATTGTGAATTAAACTTTTGTAGTTAGTTGTTTTCATGTATAAGCCTTCCCATTGCAAGCTGGTTTAGTTAGTATAATTTCGTTAAAATGTTATTTTTGTAAGTTTTAGTTGTGGATTCCCTGTCGAAAGAGAAATAGTTGAATGTGGTTAATAGCAATTTTATAACGTGTCAATTTCATGGAATGATTAGTTGTGATTTTTACGCCGTCGCTTTGGGCCATACTGGATCCGCTATTGACTTTCTCTGGCACATATTTTTCGCTATTTTTATGTTCTTGTTACTAATAGATTATATAAACTAAGAACAAGAAATGTGATTATATACAGACAGCCGCAAACTTGAAGCCGGGAGAGAGAAACCATTTTTCCGACTTGGTTATGTAAGGTGTTCCTTTTCGGCTCCCAAATGAAAGAAAGCTAAAGCTAGTTTAAAGTTCTAGACAGTGGAAAAGGTAAGAGGTATTAACGGACTTCCCTAGTTCAACAAGATTTATTTATTTTTTTTTTTTTTTCGTCATGGACTTGGGTTTTTATTCAAACATTAAAAGCCTTTTAACTATGTGATCGTACAAAACATTCCTTTTAAAATAAAAACAAGTAAAGCACTGCTGGTAGATGATTTTAGAAGAAGACAATTAGGAGTGTAAGAAAACGAACAAGAGAAAGAAGAACCAATTAAAGTAACCTAGAACCTTCTGAGAGATGAAAGAAGCAGAATAATTAAAGAATTGTAGGGTATAGAAAGAAGATTTTGACGAAGAACGAATTGTGAAGAGCAAAGAGCCTTAACTTGAAGAAATACCAGGAGAGGAAAGAGAGAAAGTAGGCAAAAGGCCATCAAAATATTCAATCCTGCAAGGGACCAGTTGTCAAATTAAGCTAGTGACACCTCCTTGATTTACTTCAGTTCGACCATCGGAGTTTTCAATTCCTCCAATAGCAAAATTAAGTAAAGCAAAATAACTTTTCATATTTTAATTTTAAGCTTCAAACAGAATCCAAAGATACTTGATGGAGTAAGTACTTAAAACAATGTCTCTTAGACAAGAAACTCAACGAGCCGCGCAAATGTCAAAACTACGGCTTAAAAAGACAAAACAATTTATTTCAATTGTGAGTTTCATTATAAAACTATAGACGACACTTTCGTAAAAAAATAAGAGTACCACTGAACACGAAGCTTTGGGTGTTGTTGCTGGCATTAAGCATTTCCAGCCTTATCTGTTGGAAGAGCTTTCACTGTTCATACAGATCATATGCCTTTCGATGGCTAATGAATGTAAAGGACCCAGTGGGGCCGACTGGCTCGTTGGTCTCTTATCTTCAACATCGTGCTGGAAGAAATAATGTAAATTCAAACTGATGCAATTATATCGCTGCATTTGATACATCAGGTCGCAAGTAGCAAGAATTTCTGATATATCCAGATCTTTCTAACTTTCCATCCGTGGTTTTTACCATTGCACGATGTTTGTTAAAGCTTAGAAGGCATGAAAAATCAAATAAATTTCAATAAGGTTTCGTCGATCTTTCCTGCGATCTAAAATCAACCAATGGAAATCAGTAACCGTTTTTTATGATCCATTACGCGTGCTGCAACAACTTCCTTTTTATTAATCTACAGCACAGTCTTCTTTTTTTAAAGAACCTCTTTTCTAAGAACGGGTAGCAACACACCCAAGTTAAGAACTTTACTTGTTTGCCATAGATTCTCAGTACCTCCTGCGTATCTACCGATCCTGGCAAGCTAACAAATCCAACAGACAGACCATTTTCCATACAAGAACAACATAGTGGCTGACGTCGTTCTACCCGATACTTCCGATGAAACCTACTGACGTCATGAATGACACGACTGATGTACGTCAGTCGACCTGAAACTTGTAAATAATATTTATTCAACAACTGTTCAGTTGTAAAATGTACTACTACCGTTTAATTTAATTCAGTGTACATATGCATTTGAGGAACTTTGCATGGCGGTTTTTAAACCGTTCCTTGGACTCTGACTTTAAAACGCATTTTATAGTTATTTTGTAGAGGACGACCCCACTGTAACCACCCTGGCAACTTTAGTTTTGCACCCCATGATCTACCTGAGTATTCTTTTTCAAAACGAATGATTTCTCGAATTGGTCAAAAAGGAATCTGGCATGATTCATCGATTTATTTTTAAGATGCTAGCTTGAACATATTATATAACCCGAAACAAGGAATGTGATTATGTAAACGCATTTTATGGTTATTTTTTAAACCAAATTTGTAATCATCTTAACTGATTAGGAAGCAATACAACGCATAAAAAAATCCAATACATCAGATAGAGGTTACAAGTTTAACTTTCAGGGTCATCGCATGTATCGTAAACTTGGGTTTTTGTTGTCAGTTCGCCAAATGTATGATTCTGGGTACCGGCAGCTTGCCTGGTACTGTTTTGATTAGGTTTCATGCCCTTAATTTACCAGGAACTTTAGATCGTTTGATTTCTCGATTTCCCTATATCATTGATAATTGATATCAAATGATGTTGTTTGTATTGTTTTGATAATTGAGACATTTTTGGTAGATTTAGCTTTTAATGAATTTTGGATAGGTAGCAATCAATGTTTAATACAATTGTCGTTTCATTTATATATTTCATCAATTTTTTACTTACATATTTTTCTATATTTTACTTCAATATTTTCATATGTTTATGAATTTTTATAACGTCATATTTTATTACCGTTTTTATATCTATATATCATATTTGTGTAATTGTATGGTTATTGAGCATCGTACGATGCAGAATTTAACAACGGGGCCCCGGGGGCATGCTGTGAAGCTCTATTTATGTTGATTACGTTATTATTCAGTCGCTCGCATTTTTGTTTTTGTTAGTATACCCTTTTATCCTTACCTTTTTAAAAATACTTATTCCATAGAGTATTTGATCAAATTTATATTATTAGCTTTTAGCTTTATTTCATGGCAAAGAAAATATTACAGTTTCATTCCTTTCTTATTTCAAGGATTCATGTATACAGGTCCATAAGTCGAGTGAGGCAGAATGGCTTTGTGGCACTACATGATGTGCATGTAACATTTTTGATATTTTATCTGTTGTGCTTATTTTCGTGATATTTTCTTCAGAACCTGCTATTGGTCCTGAAGGCAATGATTCAAAGTCAAACATTTGGTAACAAAATGCCGAAAGATCTGGACGGATTATATAACAAGAACAAGGAATGTGATTAGATACAGCGGCCTTCAAACTAAAAAAACCGCAGAGGGAAACCCTTTTTTTCCGACTCGGTTAAATTGTAATGTAAGGTGTCCCCTTTTCGGCTCCCAATCCGGGTATCCACACCACAATGAATCGTACTCAACAAGACGCTCTAATCAGCCGATTGAACGGAGATACATTTGAATGGACAATCACTGGTCACCAGCAGATGGTCGCCTTCATTATGTCAATTTTTTTATGTTTGATGAAGACTATCTTTTACCTATTTTTTGTAAACATCGCTTCATCCCGAATACGCCCATTCAATACCTATTATTGTTTCTGGAGTTAGTATATGAATGGCGGAGTGCACGATACGACGTTTTGGCGTCCTTCCACTTAGAATACTTTAATCGGTATTCTTTGGCCCAGTTTGTTTCCCCTCCCTCCTTATCGTTCCCGTTCGTTGCAAGAATGTTTGACCCTCGGCGCGGTTCTCTCCCGAACGGAGTAGCGCTCAGGCGTCGCCATCTCATATCCCACCATTCATACATGCAGAGCGATAGAGGACGGACCCACTGTACCCACCCTGGCAAACTTCTGTTTTGCACCCCATGAATTGGCATGTTTTTCTTGCCTCCAACCATTAATTTGTATGACAACCTTCGTGTCAGTCCTCCTCTATTGCCTCGTTATACACATTTATCCAATTTTATACCATGTATCTTCAGTAATGCCATTTTATATCATTGTTTTTACTTCTTATACTCTGATAGGAGTGTTCGTGTGTTAAAAAAAAAAAAAAAACAAGAAAAACATCTGTTCTCTCTTGGCAAGATCCCAGGCGTACCTACAGTTAGCATTAAGATTGTGAATTAAACTTTTGTAGTTAGTTGTAGCCGCAGTTGCTGTTGTCAAAGAATAAACCTACAAGTCAGATTCCGAGTACCTCCTGGCATCAAAAGATAAATAAATTTCAATAAAATAAGTAAAACACTGCTGTTAAGAAGATTATAAAGAGAAAACATCAGGAAAAATAAAAGAACAAGCCGAGAAGAAAGAACCAATTCAGTAATTAACCTAGAACCTTCTGAGAGAGGAAGAAGCGGAATAATTAAAGGGTGTAAAGTACCAATCGTGCTCGCACATGATTCGTCGATATATTTTTAAGATGCTAGCGACAGATGATCGCATTTTGTGGTTATTGTGTAAACTGCGTGAAAAAGTAACCATCCAACTTGTAAAGTAATAGAAATAGCAGTAGTAGATTTAAGAAAAAGGTAAATTTAGTGTAGTGAATAAAAAAAAAGAAAGCAAGGAGAGAGAAACAATAGTCAATCCAGGTATTAATAATCATCGAATAATCAGACTCTGAAAGTAAGATCGTGTCTTCAATAGCTTCTAGTCCGACACCCGGTGGGTATGTACTGACCTAAAATGTGCCAAGCGAAGAAAAAAACTTTTCCCCGCTCACCAACCTCAATAAGAATTTGTCATATTTCTCAACTTCCAGGCCAGTAAGAGAGACTTCCACTTCCACACAACGAGCACCAGAATCACCCGTTTTAAATAAATTAAAATTTAAATGTAAATGAAAGGTTTAGTCGATCTTACGCGATCTATCCAGATCTTTCTATCTTTCCATCCGTTGGTTTTACCCATTGCACGCATGTTGTTAAAAAGCTTAGAAGGAATAAAAAATCAAATGAATTTCAATAAGGTTTTGTTTTATCTTTCCTGAGATCTAAAATAACCCAATGGTAATCAGTAACCAATCTTTTATGATTCATTTACGTCTTCCACGTGCTGCAACAACTTTTTATTAATCTACAGCACACTCTTCTTTTTGTTATAAGAACCTTTTTTCTAAGAACATGGTAAGAATTTACCCAAGTTAAGAACTTTACTCTTTTGCCACTTGTTAAATCCAACAGACAGACCATTTTTCCATACAGTACAACATCGTCAATGGCCTGACTTCCGATGCACCTACTGACGTCATGAATCACATGACTGATGTACAGTCGACCTGAAACTTGTAAATAATATTCATTTAAAAAACTGTTCAGTTTGTAGGATTTACTACTACCGTTTAATTTAATTCAGTGTAAATATGCATTTGAGGAACTTTGTATGGCGGTTTTTTAAACGTTCCTTGGACTCTGACGAAAGACGAGACGAAATATATAATAGCCCCTTTAACACAGCCTTCTTCCTGACACATTCGTAGTTTACCGTTCGTACATGCACATCGCGCCGGTAACAGCAGAAGACGACCATGTCGCATAAGGAGAGACGAGTGGTTCGTAAAAACAATCAACTAAAATATAGTCCCGCTCTTTGGACTCTGACTTTAAAAGTAACGCATTTTGTAGTTATTTTGTAAACTCCATTTGTAGCCATTTCAGCCTTTAAGGACAAATCGTTTTTTGTGAAATTGTGTTTATTTTAAAGACATCTGGCTACCTTTGTTTAGCTCGAGATATCATGGAATTTGCATCAAATGAGTTTGAAGATATATTTCACTTTAGGGATTTACTTGTTGCTCGAAGTGCGGTAGAATTTAGACTTGTTATGTAAGGTGTACCC
The DNA here is from genome assembly GCA_029204205.1 of Desmophyllum pertusum. Classification (NCBI taxonomy): domain Eukaryota; kingdom Metazoa; phylum Cnidaria; class Anthozoa; order Scleractinia; family Caryophylliidae; genus Desmophyllum; species Desmophyllum pertusum. The sequence goes on from MU825914.1 coordinate 227,113, forward strand.
TTTTCGGTTCCCAATCCGGGTATCCACACCACAATGAATCGTACTCAACAAGACGCTCTAATCGGCCTATTGAACGGAGATACATTTGAATGCACAACCACTGGTCACCAGCAGATGGTATTTTCCATTATGTAATTTTTTTATGTTTGATGAAGACTATCTTTTACCTCTTTTTGTAAAACTCGCTTCGTCCCGAATACGCCCAATTCAATACCTATTATTGTTATCTGGAGTTAGTATATGAAATGGCGGAGGCACGATACGACGTTTTGGCGTCCTTCCACTTAGAATACTTTAATCGGTATTCTTTGGCCCAGTTTGTTTCCCCCTCCCTCCTTTATCGTTCCCGTTTCGTTGCAAGAATGTTTGACCTCGGCACGGTCTCTCCCGAACGGAGTAGCGCTCAGGCGTCGCCATCTCATATCCACCATTCATACAGAGCGATAGAGGACTACCCTGTCAGTGTACCCACCCTGTCAACTTTAGTTTTGCACCCCGCATTCTTTTGACTGCAATCCTGATTACTAGGTAAAGAGCTAGAGGCCTGGCCGAATGAGCATGAAAGAACAGTGAGCATCAGACATTGAACTGTGAACATGTTACCCTTTGAACATTGAAAATCTCATAATTTAAAGAAATACTGAAGAACACTGAGCATTGACATATGTCTAAATATATATAATGAATGCTTATATTATTCATTTAGTTGATTGTAATTTTTCTAGACAAATCGGTGAGCCTACTGCTATCAATTTTGCACACGTTAGTGGCTTATTCGCTTCATTCAAATTTTCCTTAGTTAATGACCCTATTAATAATGCTTTAACCAGTATTTTCGATTCCCGATACCGAATATTCCTGGCAAACTCTTAAGTTATTTTTAGATTTAATTGAATTACAAACGTATTTTTTCTTTCCTTACTGATAATATTGTTGATTTATTGCGTTTATGTAGTTATTTTATGGTCACAGAACGTTTTGTTAATTGGCTCTTTGTGCTTGCTATTGCTGACGATGTACACTTTGAATATGAAAGGTATTGTATTGTAGACATTATATACGTTTTGAAAGAATGTGGTTATCTTTCGGTTGCGCGCAATCTTGTGCGCAATGCTGGCGAAGTCGTACATATCGCAAACCAGAGCGGTTTTTAATTACACTCAGTTTTTAAAATCGAACACTACTGGACAATAAGTGCACCTTTATTCGTCCAGATCTTGAAGGTAAAGAAAATACATTTGAGAAACAGAAATAAAATTTAAGAAGAAGGTAAATTTAGTGAAGTGATTATGAAGAAAAAGAAAATAAGGAGAGAGAGAGAGAGGAAAAGAAAGGGTCAATGTATGGAAATCGGTAACAATCTTTTATGATCCATTTATCTCTTCCACGTGCTACAACAACTTGAGTTCTTTATATCAATCTGCAGCAAACATGTCTTTTTGTTATAAGAACCTTTTTTCTAAGAACATGGTAAGAATTTACCCAAGTTAAAAACTTTACTCTTTTGCCACTTGTTAAATCCAACAGACAGATCATTTTCCATACAAGTACAACATCGTCAATGGCGTCGTTCTACCGATACTTCCGATTCACCTACTGACGTCATGAATCACATGACTGATGTACAGTCGACCTGAAACTTGTAAATAATATTCATTTAAAAAACTGTTCAGTTGTAGGATTTACTACTGCCGTTTAATTTAATTCAGTGTACATATGCATTTGAGGAACTTTGTATGGCGGTTTTTAAACGTTCCTTGGACTCTGACGAAAGACGAGACGAAATATATAATAGCCCCCTTTATCACAGCCTTCTTCACAACAGTCGTAGTTGTCGTACATGCACATCCGCGCGGTAACAGCAGAAGACGACCATGTCGCATAAGGAGAGACGAGCGGTTCGTAAAAACAATCAACTAAAGTATAGTCCGCTCTTTGGACTCTGACTTTAAAAGTAACGCATTTTATAGTTTATTTTGTAAACTCCATTTGTAGCCATTTCAGCCTTTTAGGACAAATCGTTTTTTGTGAATTGTTTTTATTTAAAGACATCTGGCTATCTTTGTTTAGCTCGCGATATCATGGAATTTGCATCAAATGAGTTTGAAGATACATTTCACTTTAGGGATTTACTTGTTGCTCGAAGTGCGGTAGAATTTAGACTTGTTATGTAAGGTGTCCCCTTTTCGGCTCCCAATCCGGGTATCAACACCACAATGAATCGTATTCAGCAAGGACGCTCTAATCGGCCGATTGAACGGAGATACATTTGAATGGACAACCACTGGTCACCAGCAGATGGTATTTTCATTGTGTAAATTTTTTATGTTTGATGAAGACTATCTTTTACCTCTTTTGTAAACTCGCTTCGTCCCAGAATACGCCCAATTCAACACCTATTGTTGTTTATCTTGAGTTAGTATATGAAATGGCGGAGGGACGATACGACGTCTTGGCGTCCTTCCTCTTAGAATACTTTAATCGGTATTCTTTGGCCCAGTTTGTTTCCCCCTCCCTCCTTTATCGTTCCCATTCGTTTGCAAGAATGTTTTGACCTCGGCACGGTCTCTCCCGAACGGAGTAGCGCTCAGGCGTCGCCATCTCATATCCACCATTCATTACAGAGCGATAGAGGACGACCCTGTCAGCGTACCCACCCTGTCAACTTAGTTTTGCCACCCCACATTATTTTGATTGCAATCCCTGATTACTAGGCAAAGAGCTAGAGCCCTGGCCGAATGAGCATCAAAGAACAGTGAGCATCAGACATTGAACTGTGAACATTTTACCCTTTGAACATTGAAAAACTCATAATTTAAAGAAACACTGAAGAACACTGAGCAATTGACATATGTCTAAATATATATAATGAATGCTTATATTATTCATTTAGTTGATTGTAATTTTTCTAGACAAATTGGTGAACCTACTGCTATCAATTTTGCACACGTTAGTGGCTTATTCGCTTCATTCAAATGTTCTTAGTTGATGACCCTATTAAAAATGCTTTAACCAGTATTTTCGATTCCAGGTACCGAATATTCCTGGCAAACTATTAATTTATTTTTAGATTTAATTGAATTCCAAACGTATTTTTCTTTCCTGACTGATAATATTGTTGATTTATTGCGTTTATGTAGTTATTTTATGGTCACAGAACGTTTTGTTAATTGGCTCTTTGTGCTTGCTATTGCTGACGATGTACACTTTGAATATGAAAGGTATTTTAGAAAGCGCGATACAGTATTTTGCTGGTCAGCGTACACCTTAACAAAAATACAAAACACGGTAACTTCAAAATTGTTTTCGCCGTTAGTCTTGTCCGGCAGCGAAAAAAACTAAAACTTAAAAGTACACGTGAAACTTAGCTTTCAAACTCGGCTAATATTTCGTTTAGTCCTCGTTCCACATTATATATTGTGCCAGAGCCAAAACTGGACCTTGCACACAATGTGAAATTGTTGTGGTTTCGCGTAACTTGCTGTACGAAACAAATACATTTTGTTTTGCAAAAGATGTTGTGCACCAAAGCTAAAACCAGGCGGCTTTAGTATGGCTGTAGCGGTGTTCTGTGGACACCAACTTCTCAGGTATGTAGAAACTGGTGGGCTTGAGCCGTATGATCGGTCTGTCAACGGCATCTTGACCAAATTCGTCAAAGATGTACGGCCATCCTATCCCCACTCGATATTAACAAATTATGGATCAAGTTGGCCGTAGCTGTGCTTCATATAAACCTGGGACACGCTGGTGCAACACTGAAAGCCCAAATAAGTAAAAAAAAAAAAAAAATAGCCGCGACTTGAGGAAGAATTCGCTTGCGAATGTCGCAAGGAGAACTCAGCCACGTTTTATAAAATGTCCCTACATTCTTGGCCGTTTTATAAAATGTCCCTACATTTACCTTTATGATACTGCACTGAAGGAAAGCCGGCGTAAAATTTTGACAATTAGCTTGTGCATTTATTATGCATTTCTGTACAACAGTTTATTTTACTTTCCCAACGAGTCTCTTTTTTCCTGTCAGAATTATATATGATATGGACTCCGAGGCCTGAGCCTGGTGTCCTAACATCCATGATTGTCGATCAGAACATTCCTTTGCACATGTTAGTGGCTTATTCGCTTCATTCAAATTTTCTTTAGTTAATGACCCTATTAATAATGCTTTACCCAGTATTTTCGATTCCAGGTACCGAATATTCCTGGCAAACTCTTAATTTATTTTTAGATTTAATTGAATTCCAAACGTATTTTCTTTTCCTTACTGATAATATTGTTGATTTATTGCGTTTATGTAGTTATTTTATGGTCACAGAACGTTTTGTTAATTGGCTCTTTGTGCTTGCTATTGCTGTGACGATGTACACTTTGAAATTAGTGAAAGGTATTGTATTGTAGACATTATATACGTTTTTGAATGTGGTTATCTTTCGGTTGCGCGCAATCTTGTGCGCAATGCTGGCGAAGTCGTACATATCGCAAACCAGAGCGGTTTTTTAATTACACTCGATTTTTTAAAATCGAACAACTACTGGACAATGAGTGCACCTTTATTTGTCCAGATCTTGAAGGTAAAGAAAAACCATTTGAGAACAGAACTAAAATTTAAGAGAAGGTAAATTTAGTGAAGTGATTATGAAGAAAAAGAAAATAAGGAGAGAGAGAGAGGAAAAGAAAGGGTCAATGTATGGAAATCGGTAACACTCTTTTATGATCCATTTATCTCTTCCACGTGCTGCAACAACTTGTGAGTTTCTCTTTATATCAATCTGCAGCAGACATTTATTTTTGTAATAAGAACCTTTTTCTAAGAACATGGCAATAATCTATCCAAGTTAAGAACTTAACTCTTTTGCTACTTGTTTAAATCCAACAGACAAACCATTTTCCATACAAGTACAACATCGTCAATGGCGTCGTTCCACCGATACTTCCGATGCACCTACTGACGTCATGAATCACATGACTGATGTACAGTCGACCTGAAACTTGTAAATAATATTCATTTCAAAACTGTTCAGTTGTAGGATTTACTACTGCCGTTTAATTTAATTCAGTGTACATATGCATTTGAGGAACTTTGCATGGCGGTTTTTAACCGTTCCTTGGACTCTGACGAAGACGAGACGAAATGTATAATAGCCCCCTTTAACACAGCCTTCTTCACACATTCGTAGTTTACCGCGGTACATGCACATCCGCGCAGTAACAGCAGAAGACGACCATGTCGCATAAGGAGAGACGAGTGGTTCATAAAAACAATCAACTAAAATCTAGTCCGCTCTCGTGATCTACTAGAGTATTCTTCACCTAAACGAATGATTTCTCGAATGGTAAAAAAAGAAAGGAATCTGGCATGATTCATCGATTTATAAAATATGCTTGTAGCTTGAACAGATTATATAAACCCAGAACAAGGAATGCGATTACGTTGACGCATTTTATGGTTATTTTGTAAACCACATTTGTAATCATCTTACTGATTAGGAAGCAATACAATGCGTAAACAATGTAATAGATTGTTGGTAGGTCATTATGTTTACCAACGCCATTTTATTTACGTTTGTTTTTTTTATCACTGAACTCCATCTCTTTCCCATTCTCCACCATGCACATTTCTCTCTGTTTTTTTCTTCTCGTTTCGACACTCGTCTCCTTGTTTGACTCAGCAGTATAAAGCCACAGGTGCAAACATTATCTCAAAACAAACCACCATGGTGATAGTTTTATCAACCACAAGTCGGAACTTGATTCTCAGAACATTCTACCACACAAGTCATGAGCTATCGGCTGAAAATATGGTAAAGAAGGAATTGTAAAGAGTAACGGCCCTTAACTTGAAAACTTTAAGAAGAGAAAGTAGAGAAAGGAAGTAAGTAGAGTTCAAGAAGAGAAAGTAGGCAAAGGAACAATGAAGTAGGCATGATAGTACTGTAATATTGTAACTCATGGACTGCTCTACTGACGCCAGAGTACCTCCGCCAAGCGTGAGATTTTCCACCACAAACACCGTGTTACATTCCTATGGCAAGGTTTCCATGTAAGGACTTTGTGTTTTTTTCTAAACGAAGAATTCGAAGTTGAAGAAGAAGAAGAAAGAGAGAGAATGCTAGCAGTAACTTATGAGAGAAGAAAAAGACCCAATTTAACCTTAAAGACCAGGAAGAGAAAGGAAAAGAAAAAGCGGGACAAGTGAGAATTGTAAAAAAACAATTAGTTATAGACAGAACAGCTTTTAAGTTTTTGTGAGTTGCATCACCAACGACCAACGACCGGAGCACCTCCATGCAGCCCCTCCAATTTATTACGATCATCAGTCATCAGAATATTACATTCCTTCAAGACCAATTGTCGAATTAATTAAGCTAGTCACACCTCCTATTACTTCAGTTTTTCTCCAATAAGAGCAATATATAGAGTCCATCAGAGTCTTTAAGGGTACCTATTGTCGAACCCCCTCCTATTACGTCATGGGTTCAACCTTAGAGTCTTCAATTCTTGTGAAAGCACCATTTTGTAAACCACCTCCTATTACGACAGTTGGACCGTTAGAGTCTTCATTTCTTGTAAAATCACAGGCGTCGAAAAAAAACAATTCCTTTTGGACATTAATTGTGACTCAGCCCGAACCATCCTCTGCGTGTCTTGTCGTGGCAGCGGGCGATGAAGACAAACCATATAATAGCTGCAATCAAAGCCGAGTTGGGTCACAACCTCACCGCCGACGAGATTACGGACATTATTAATTTCAGGGAGGAACTTGCCATTTTTGAGGAATTTAATGATTAACATGATAATTTGTTAATTTATTGTATTTCTAGTTTAGTTTAAACAGTGTTTTATGTATATATTGTTATCCTTCTTTGTTGTAGCATTTCATGTTCTATACGGCCGTCGAAGAACTGTCCGACGTTGTAACTGCAGTCGAAACCGCTAAAAGTAAACCTGCGAACAGGCTACCCAAGTGCAGGCTACCGACGAAAGTGCCAGAAATCGTCCACTGAATGTCTAGTCGTGGCCGCGGGTGACGAGGAAAAATCATATTATTGCTGCAATCAAAGCTGAGTTGGGTCACAACCTCACTGACGACGAGGTTGTTTGACATTATCAATTTCACAGGGAGGAACTTGCCATTTTCGAGGACTTTCATGATAACATGATAATTAGTTAATTTATTATATTTCTAGTTTAGTTTAAAGAGTATTGTTATGAAGCTAAATTTGTTAGTTACGTAAGAGATCTTTTGAAAACGTGTAAGTTAGTGGTTAGACGCTTTGCTGATAAAGATCTAGAAGATTCTCAAACGAGGGTCCTAGTAGCTCCTGCTCTCTGGTAGAAGCTGTCCCCAATTTACAGCGTCCACAACTCAATCTTGGCGGAAGGTACTTTCTTTCTACAACTTCTGGCACGATCAATACAAGCAATGGCCAGTTTAATATCACACCATTGGCAGTCTACGCTTTCCCATGCAATGTCAGCTTTGAAGGAATGAAAACGAGCTTAGCGTCATGTCCTGAACGTCTGAGTGTCTCGTTACCTTTAGACACGGTTTACATATATCCAGTGGAGTCCAGATTCCAATAACTTGTCACCATTGCAGTTACACCACGAGTCGCTCTTAATTCCTCCTTCCATTGCGATCAACCGCACGGTCATTAACGACCTTGATGAACTGTTGGAGTATTATGACAGTCAGTTAAGTTTAGCAATAGAGAAGGCAGATGGAATGACAAATGAAATAGAAGAAACAACCGAGTCTACCTTGACTGAGTATATTGCTTTTTAGCGCGTTGGGTTTGTCACTATCCAACTTTGTCATATTGTGTGTAACTTGTCGCTATACCTTCAGGATAGCTGGACATCACAATAAAGATCATCAGCTTGGTCACATCTCTACTCCCTGCCCATCCATGCCCAGAAATCTGGGACATTCAGAGCCCACGCATATCAGCGGTAATCTGCCAAAACAAAATGGCGGCCGTAGGCTCAAAAGAGAAATAGTTGAAATTTTGTTGCAGTTCTTCTCTACACGACAGACGGTCAGACATTGTGATTTCGGAATATATTTTTTCCGCAGAAATAATCAAAAACACCCGCGTAATTGGTATTGACCGCTGCCCGCTGTCCTTGTTTCGGGTTTATAGCGGGCTCATATTCCATGCCTGAAACAGCGGTAAAAAGGCAAAGCGCTTGCCCCTATAAAGTCCACTGACCAAAATGATTGTTTAAAAAAACCACAAAATGGCGAAGAGATGAGCTTTCGAACGATGGGTTTTGAAGCGAATTGGGAGCACATTTGGCCGAGATATCGCCTTTTGAACTCGGCACTTTTTGGGGATTTTATCGAGGGATCAGCGTGTAAATTCCACTCGATCTGTTTATGTGGAGTTTTCAACCAGAGCAAGTATACATGAAATTTACTCTACGAGGACTCTACAAGTGGAAGTAAGTTAAATTTGTCTTTTGTTTTTTGCGATATCCACTTGCACATTTTGTGCCATCATGACTACAGCGTCGGCATTCCCAGTTTATATAAACTATGATTTTTTCCTGATTTCGATAAATGTTACACAAATCGTTACAAATTTTGCCGGGCTAATGGTCGAACAAAAACGTTCGGAAGTATACATGAAAGTCATTTACTTTGTTATGATTTATATTATTTTTGCCTCATTGTATAATAGCCTATCATGCCGCAGTTGCACAATTTTACTTTCTTTACGCCATTAAGAGATATTCGCTTTTTAGTTGCCGTGTTCCATACAAACGCCTATAATGTTTGCACCGATCCAGCTGCCAGATGGCTCGAATTTAATTGCGTGATAGCGAATGTCGCGCATTTCTGGCGATGAGGTGTGCAAACATTGCAAAAAACAGTAAAAAAGGACCACCGCCACGACAGAAAGCAACATTAAAGAACACTGTGAGCATCAGATATTGCACTGTGAACATTTTACCCTTTGAACATTGAAAAACTCATTATTTCAACTTTAAGGAACATTGAAGAACACTGAACATTGAACACTCTGATGAACATAAAAAATACCGCTGCCTACTTCCCACGACCAGTTTCGTGGTTTACTTCGCTCTGCTTCACAATCTGCAGTGATTACGTCATCAGTTGCTGTTTCAAGCTCAGTCATAAGCAGTTCACCATCTATGAGTATGAGTTTCCAGTGTGGCAATAGATCAAAGTACAGCAGCATTGTCTTCAGAAGGGTCTTTGCTGGTATCATCATCTGCAGTGATTTCGTCATCAGTTGCTGTGTCAAGCTCAGTCTTGAGCAGTTCACCATCTATGAGTATGAGTTTCCAGTGTTGCAATAGATCAAAGTACAATAGTATTGTCTTCAGAAGGCTATTCGCTTGTATCATCATCTGCAGTGATTTCGTCATCAGTTGCTGTTTCAAGCTCAGATCTCTGAGCGCTCTGAGTTGTATCATATGGCTTAACCCAGAAAGCGGTCAATGTGTTTTTATAAATACATTTTGTGGTTATTTTGTAAGTACATATATATTAACTCATTAGGAAGCAATAAATGCAAACCACCTCCTATTACGTCAAATCGACCGTCAGTCTCCAATTCTTGCAAAAGCACCATTTTGTAAACCACCTCCTATTACGTCAGTTTGACCGTCAGTGTCTTCGATTCTGACAAAAGCATCATTTTGTAAACCACCTCCTATATATTACGTCAGTTTGACCGTCAGTGTCTTCAATTCTTGCAAAAGCACCATTTTGTATTGATGACAGGTGATGATCCAATGAATGTTAATATGAATAATGAAACATATTTTTTGTAAAGCAGATATTGTTATACGCATGCAGGAAAAGCTCCTGACACATGAGAATCATATCCAATCATATTCTTAAACCTTATTATTTTAGTAAGAATGATATATAAGAAATGACAGTAAAGCTAGAATTTAGAAGAAGGTAAAACTTGGAGAAGTGACTGTAGAAAAAGAAAGATTGTAACAAAAGAAGTTTATGAACAGAGAGTTTGAAAGACACTGTTAGAAGGCGACTAATTCTGAGACAAGAGAATGAACTGAGAAGGAACACTCTTGGACTGAACTTGTGAAGATATTTCAAAGCTACATTTGTAAGGTAATCATATCAGCGACCATGTAAAACTAGAAATTCAGAAGACGGTATACCATAAGAGAAGCGAATATTAAGACGAAAGTAACCACCAGATGAGCGAACATTGAAAGACTGAACCGAACAGAGCAACAACAAGCATTGTGATGTAAAGTCAGGGAACTGAAAGTAAGCACTTGTATAAATAAAATGTTGTAATCCAGAAACTCAAGGCTGTTCCTGTCTCGACGCCGGAGTACCTCCGCCGAGCGGGTGCGAACTCAGCGAAATCCCCGTATCGTTGGCAGAACGTAAAAACCCCTTCTAACAATAGCCAGTTATGGCTGATTTAAATCACAACTTGTGTGTGTTCGCCGGCTACTGGAGTACCTCCCCGCCAACAAAATCGCGAGAAGTTTCTGAAATGTGAGTTTCATGACCTGTAGAAGCTGATTTTATGTGTTTATTGCATTTCTTGATATTTTGTTTGTTGCGCTTTTGCTGGCGTGCAGTGTATTCACCGCAAGCAGTCGACCTGTGCTGTTACGCGTAGTCAAAAAAATATATGCTACGGCGATTGTCAATTAGACTGTTCACAGCCAACTCCTGACGCATGAGAATTATATATCCTTCATGTAACTAATAGTGTCTTGTGATCTTCCGAGTAAGGTTGCCTCTTTGTCAATTGCATTTCATGGTGTTTCGTGATCTGAATAGTTAATAAAGAAACTTCTAGATTAATTTAGGTAGACTTGTTGTCTCCCAAACCTGACAAGTTTCGAGATATGTCCCACCTCGAGATTGTAGCAGTAACAAACATGTAACAGTAACAAACGCGTGTAGATCAAGATCTGGGCTGTCTTTGAGCGACGGAGCTGAGCGGGTGCGAGCGAAACCTCCACAGCGCCGGTAACGTGAAATAACCTATTAACACTGGCGGAGAACCCAACGCAGTCGCCTGAACAGCCCGTAGAAAGATAACGTTTCAGTTTGCCACCGCTAGCGTTCTCCGAGCCTTCTTTACGGCCTGGAGAAACTGTTGAGCGTGTTTTGCCACCGCTAGCGTTCTCCGAGCCTTCTTCGCGGCTTGAAGAAACTGTTGAGCGTGTTTTGCCACCGCTAGCGTCCTACGAGCCTTCTTCACGGCCTGGAGAAACCACTGAGCGTGTTTCGCAAGAAACTGTTTCCTCACGCGGTTCGTTCAACCCTGGAAATCTCCTCGTCGTAGCTGCTGGCGACGAGGATGAACTTACTATTGCCGCCATAAAATAGGAACTTGGGGCCAACACCACCGATACATGAGTGCAAGACATTCTTGACTTTTTGGACGAACTCGAGTTCTTTGATGAATTTTATGATATTATTTAAATGTTTACATAGTTTTGTCCTTAATTTAATTCTTATCTATTGTAAGTATTTTATGTTTTTATTGCATTCTTGCTATTCTTGATATTTTGTTGTTGTGCTTCTGCCGTCGCGCCGTGTATGAATCGCAAGCAGCCGACCGGTGTGGTAAACAAATATCTGCCACGGTGATTGTCGCGAAGATTTGTCCAGTGACGACCCAGAGATGACTGATTCGGAGCGTTCTCCCGAGCAGGAGGACACATTAAGAAAATTGGAGCGCCTTTTTCTTTAGCAGAATGAATTCCTGGACGAAACATTAACCGGCATGCAAGTTGCGATTGACAACGTCCCTAAATTGAAAAGCTCCATTAAATTGGAACCATTCTTGGGATATGAACACAGAGACGTTTCATAGAGACGTTCTGTATTCTACTACAAGCCCGTGGATGGTCGTGGCAAAGTAGCTATACGGACTTAGCAAGTCACCTGTCCTGCTGAGACCTGGTACATTTCACTTGACCGACTTTTACTAAGGAGAATTGATATTTTGAGTTATGCTAGACGTATCATCTAGACTCACAGAGACTCGTGTGATGACACATCTTTGCGCCGTCGTTATGAGACGAGTTAAGAAGGTTACACACAGTAGTACCCCAGAAAGTCGAGTCGAATCCAGAGAGAGAATTGCGAATCCAAAGTAACCAACCCATACACCCGGAGAAACCGTTCGAAAATTTGAGTTATCATGATAGCACCAGGCGAGATTAAAAAATATTTATCGCGTAAACGGTTTATTCGGCCGTAAGTGGAGATAAATGATTGAAAAGGAACAGGAACGCACATACGCCGAAGAGGACGAGAACAGCAAGGACGATCCTGTTGTCATCCGGTCCGTGATAACGTCTGCCCTATTTTTGTTATCTGGTGTGCCGGGTTGGGATATTTGCTACCGCGTTGGTCGTTGCGAGCTTCGACATCCATCGCATAGGGACCCAAGTGATTCTTTGGGGGAAGCATGGCCAGTTCTTGGGGGCCCGTAGGCAAGGGCTGAACTCCAAGGCGCCAAAATCATGCCAGCCAAGGGGCGATACCCAAAATGTGCCTCAAGCCTGGGAGCCTCAACGGAGTTGCTGATAGTTTACAAGCCGACGAGTACGCGCAGCTGAACAACTTTCATGAAGATTATTATAATTAGCATCCAGACCAGGAAGTTAACGAGGACGAGTATTATAAAGAGGTTGAAGATACTAATGCGGACAACCAGAATTCATTAGTAGACGTACATCAAGAACGTAATGTTATATATTAGTAATGTGGAGCAGTTTAACTCTTCCAACTCCAGCCCTATCCGTCATGGACAACACCACAGGAAGCATTGAAGACACGCATGCACCCACCAACAATACCAGCAGGTGCGATGTCGACATGGACAGACCGAAAGACGCGACATTGATGTGCGGAAATAGATACTGCGCGCGTCAGATGCGGCTCGACGAACGCGTCTGTGTCATTTGTCGAAGGTTCATTGCATCTGTTATAAGCCTCTGTTATCAAAACCTACCACTGAGCGTGTTTGTAAATGTCACTTAAGCTTGAAAAGCGGCGTGTTGACGAACTGAACTGTCGCTGTTTAAAAATATTACTCAAGACTGGCCTGTCTGCTTATGAGCAGAATTATAGAAAACGTTGGAACAATTCACGTGCTGATCTTTGAGACAACTCGAACTGTGGGCGTAAATATTGATAATATTTATTTTGTTTATCACACTGAAATGACATTGGAAACTACAACAAATGATGTAATGTTTCCTTTCAGACTTGTTAAATTTTGTAGTAACGTTTTGTAGGTTTATAGTATAACGAAAACTTTACAATTTCAAAACAGTTTTCTCAGGAGTAATTGAAAAATAGTTTATTAAAGGAAACTTTAGTAATTAAAGACCTCCACAAAGACTGCTTTATTTTCATGCATAGTAGAATCTGATAATAAAACTTATTAGTTTGGAACAATAAAAAACATTTTCAATTTTAACTATCTTTCTTTCATACGGGTGGGAACCCAAAATAAAACGTAATCGAGCACCATTTTTTTCCGGTCATGGCCGAATCACGCAAACTGCAGACTTAAAAGTGACTGGTGTGACTACTGTACTTTCTTGAGGTTTTCTCTGGTAGCCGTGTAGTTCAAGCAAGAAAGAAGATACAATTTATATGCCCGGTTTCAGCTTTTTTAAGCTTCTTGTTTTAGTATATCAAACGTTTGTAATCAAAATTGAGTTAGTAGCGGTGCTGTAATAAACGAGGAAGTAATTCCAAACTCACAGTCAGTCTCGTCCACCTGTAAGCAAGAAGTTCCCATGCAACAAATGTGTTGTTTAAAAAAGAGAGCAAAAGAACTGACCTTTCATCCCAGCTACCTCGGTAAGTCATTAGTACTTTCACTAGTAAGACAACGAACAAGCCATTGTCAAAGTTCACTACCAATACTACCGCCTTCGCAAATTGCACATTAAAAACTTTGCGTAGTTGGAAAGGCCTTAGAATCAGCTCTGAAACATGACAAGCAAGTCCAGTCTTATTGAAGCAGTGTCTTGTCTTGTTTTGTTCTGGTATGGCCATATCTGAAAGCAAGTAAAACAAATTCAGATCAGTAATACTCATATATAAGTGGGGATTTTAATTACAAATAAAAACTGACTCGTAAAAATACCCAGCCGTATTACACAACTTTCCGCTGAATAAACTCTGTATACAAGTAGCAAGTAGATGCATGAACTATATGTAGCCCGAAGAAATGTTTCCCCCGACATCTTACAGCTGTAGTGATTCAAATATGGACGCCGTTAACACTGAGATATCGTCATTTAATTTAGCGCAGATTAGGGCAATGATTTCGTCCAAGTTTCATTTCAAACTTATTTTAGAAATTTGACGAGAAAATGTCTCATATCAGACTGTTTTAAAATATTTGCAGCGTCACTACCGAAGTGTGACCGATCAACGTCTCATCTCTCATTACCATATTAATACATTTCCAAGCAGACAGGTGATGAGAATAACGATTATCATCAACTAAAAATTGTCTTGATGTGCCACTAAATTCTCACAACTAATTTTAAAGGTAATGTATGACAATCACTAAGGAGAATTGATATATTGAGCTTGCGAGAGTTTAAAATGGTTACTGACCTTTTTCATGATAATGTCGCGAAGGTAGTGCTGTTCGTCCTTGGTTGTCGATGTCCGGAGATGACTGAAGAGGCCGCAAAAAGGCTGGACACGAGTGGTCTGCTGCTGTCGGTTGAGGCACTGGCCGAAGCTCACGTTTTCTTACGGCTGACTCAGTACGCAATGAATTCTGCTGACTTGACACCTTCAGGCTGGTGAGACTGCGTCACATGGGCTTGTTCTGTGTAAGTGTTCCCAATGCCAAGTGGCGTTCTACGTTGGCACATTTGTTATTCGTTCCTTGAAATATTGTTTATTACGGCTTGTATTATCTGTGCAGCTGTCTGGGTAGGCATGTGTTGGTTTGTTTTGGCTTGTTACTTCCTGAGTATTTCGCTTAGATCTAACGGTCCGAAACCCAAACATGTCTCTAATTTTGGTATATAGCTAAGTGAACTCCAACTTGTAAGTTAGAAGAAGAAATCAGAGTGTCAGTAGCTGACGCTGAATGTAGATGCTGTGCATGCTTGATGAAGAAATAAAGTCTAAGTCCTATGGAACATCAGACTCCTTGGTACCTCCCCGCTTAGCGAGCGGATAATCAGGCGCATTGTTCTCGGCATAGCACATTGTACATTTGAATTGGATATAATTCATCGCAGGTATTGTAGCTTCGATCGTCTTCTTCTACCGTTAGCGCTCAAGACTCGGTCAAACAGTGATCTTTGTAGTTCCGATGTCCACTTGAAACTGGCAGATAACTTTCATGCAAGCCCAGATTTATGAAAATTCCACTCAAGCTTGGGGGCCACTATGTCTGGGGAAAAACGGCAGAAAAAATAAACAACTGATATCCGGGCAAGATTTATCAGTGAACAATTTTGCTGATAAGCTTGGCATGAGTGATCCTGGCCACAGATGCTTTCACACGCATTTATTCACTACCAAGAATGCTAAGAAAAACTCTTGAATTTCATTTCGCTAAACTGTCAAAACCAAACAGCACCACATGAAAGCACCGCTCAATAGCTTCCATTTGAATGGTCGCACACTAGAGTTTTATCCACAGACTTTTATGTCTAACTTTTAAAAAAGTTCGAGCCACCTTGTACAGCATAATAAACAGTATCACATGAAAGTACTGTTCAATAGCCGATGCATTTGAATGGTCGCACACTAGATTATCATTTCACTCTAGGAGTAAAAGGGTTACTAATTCTCAGCTATGTTTTTTGTTTTTGAACGTAAATAAGGATGCGTGTATTAAAACAAAAAAAGAACTTGTTTGCTTTCGCATACCTTTATTGTGGCGAGGTTTAGTTTTCGCGGAAGCTGATACAAAAACATGCGATTAAACGCATGGGTTTTCTTCCCGTGTTTAATTTTGACGTATAGGCATTCAGTTAAAAGCGATTCGGAGGTAACAAATGGGCCAAGCGAGATATAATGGTTTTTTTGGTAAAACTTTGTGAGAAATTTCGATTTGAAAATTCTAAAACGCAATGAATTAAACGTCTAGAAAGCAAATGAAACGATTTATCTAGCCTGCATGGGCGCGCGAGGTACACGCGAGCTAGGGAGGAAACGCGCGCGTCTATGACCTCGCACACACCCCAACTCGCGCTCAAAATTACTCCACTTCTATGTCGCAAATGAAGCGATTTTAACAGATTCCGGGAATTATTGGGAATTTTCCACACAATCGCTACTAATTGTTAAGAATTCTCACTTCTGAAACTCGTAATTTACGCGTGGGTTTCCAGTGTATGGTAGAAGTCGGCAAAACAACTTGTTAATATGCAATGTGACGGCGGCATGCATACAGCGAATTTTTATAAAATCCCTCTACAAACGAAACTGCACTAGCCTCTCTGATATCTCGTAAATGCGTCGCTTCCCCAAAATTCAAATTTTGATTCATTATGATAATCCACCGTTGAGCTGTCAAAAAAACTAGACAATCGAAAATGGCCTCTTCATTTAGCCTTCAGTAGGCAGGTGGCAAACATGTGGAAGGACAAAACCCAAAATTTCCATCATGATAGCCTGACGGTTTTATATTACGGTTTTGTAGCTTTGTTTCGACGCGCCAATTTTCCATATTTCTAATACACATTTTAAAATATTTCTAATCCACATTTGAAAATGAACATGAATATTTGTATTCTAGTTTCATCACGGTTTATATGCCACAAATAGACGATTTGTTTTTATCAAGTTCACATTTAGAAACTGCATGCGACCGACTCAGGGTAGAAACTGATATTTAACAGCAAAGAACAGAAAGCAATCGCTTGTACGGTGGTGCCGAATTCACATTTGAACAAAACTCTTTGACTCGGCATATAACCGATATAACCACATGTTTTATAAAGTTTGAATTGATCCTACGCGAAAATCGCTGGGAAAAAAAAAATCGATTTTCTAAACACACATCAACACCAAGCATCATACATAAACTTTATTTATGCTCGAATTTATCCTAGAGCTAATATCTTCGAGAAAAGAGCTAATATCTTCGAGAAAGAGCTAATATCTTCGAGAAAAGAGCTAATATCTTCGAGAGAGCTAAAACATATACGAGAAAAGCAGTGAACACGATAGCCTGCTATGAACACGAAGGAGTGAATACTTACCGCACCCATGAAATTCAGCTAAATTCGGGTCGGCTTCTCCCGACCGCGTGAAGGCCACTCATTTTCGTCAGTGTAAATTCCCTCTCTTTTGACATCAAAGGAGCGAAGGTTTTTTTTTACAGCGAGAGTTCAGTCCTTCGCGTGTACAGCGAGAGTTCAGTCCTTCGTGTGCCTTGTCTGAGAAATGATGCTGCTTTGCCGAGAACAAAAGCTAAACTGAACAAAACAAACTGAGCCATAGCAAATTAATGGATTATTTGATCGACAGTCAGTCGGTAAAAGCCTGTTTCCTGATTCGATTCCAGTCAGATATCAGCCTATCCATTTGCCAAGCGAATCACGTGCCCACTTGCCCTTCTCGCGGTGATTTTTGTGCGCGCTCGCGTGCTCTCCCACTCGATTATCCCTGAGAAAAATGAGGGACTGCTCGTAGTCTATAAAATAGCTACATCCATTTGTTTTTCTGATTCCTTTTAAAAGACTGAGAAAGTAGTTTTGTTGCTGCATACGATGTTGTGAATTTAAAATGCAATTTGAAACGAAAACAAAGTGGAACAGAAAACCGTATGGCTTCATTAAAAGGTTGTTTTGGCTGTAGTTTGACATGCCGTCTGCAGACCTCTGTAGCGAGTGTGATCAACATCGCAAAACCCGAAATATATGTTGTCAATTTTAAATACATCAGTTGAATTTCATAAAACCCCAGCTTTACAACAACATCCAGTATCAACATTGACTATACACAACATTGATCACGAGTCTGAGATCAACTAAAAAGGTATCACCGACTCTTTTATCACACGATCAGTACTGCTTTCTTTCAGTAAAATAATAGAGTTTTTCGAGGGCTTTTTACAAATATTTATGAATTAAAAATGCTTTTTTTGATAACAGGTCAAAATCGAACCCACCTCGAGCTCTGAACACTCAACAAAAACAGGAAAATATTCTCAAATGATGCACGAAAGTAGGTGCGTGTTCATAAAAAAATAAATAAATGATAATTTTCTTCAGTTCGGCTCCAAATTGGCTGCTGTGACGTCAGGCTAACCGACCATAAATGTCATAATCCGGGGGGGGGGGGGGGGGGGGACTCCCATATAAAAGTGACGGGGGCGGGGGTGATCGTCGTACCTTTTAGGGGTGAAAATTTATGGTTTGACCACCATTAAAGGTACTCCAGTACCTTTTAGGGTTCTGATATGCCGGAATAAAATATGTCAGGAACTAGTTTTGTTGGTACCTCTTAATTAGTGGTAAACATTAATTTGAGCCACACCCAGAAAGTGGTTCTTTTCAAAATTTCCGATGATCACTCCCGTCACTTTTATATGGGAGTCCCCCCCTCCCCCGGGCGTCATAATACTGTGGTATTATATGTCACCTTTAAAAAAAACCGCGGCTAAAAGGTTTGATATCATGAGCTGCAGCTGCTTCTTTTGGAAATCAATTAACACAACACCACCCTGGTATACTGATGAATAAACAAATAAAACAATTTTAAGTAAAATGTTCTGAAAGCAGATGAAACCTTGAAATTTTCGGCTACCCTCTAAAAGGAGGGAGCAGAATCATCGTGGTGCGGAGAGCAGAAAATTCCGCACAAACGCGCTAATTTAAAAGTTGCGAGCTTAATTCCTCGATTTCAGAGTAGCATAGCTGTGTTTGGGTTTGTAAATTTATTTCACAAAACATATTTTGGAAACCGTATGTCATTTTCATAGTAGTAAGGGACAATCTCCTAGAATCCTCCTTAGCAAGTGAACAGGCTTCTGGTTAAATTATAGACGGTTTAGGGCGAAGACAAAATTGGGGTTGAAAATAATATAGACGAGAGCGCGGACTGGATCGAGAGGGCGATGGGGACCCAGGCTCGCTCGGCTGCGCGCGCGATTTTCTTTACGCTCCGATATCCCATAACCAACACCAGGCTAAATCTCCTCAGATCTTGTCGAAGGCATTTTCTTGGACTTAAGATTCTTTCCTGGCGTAACTGTTTAAAATTTATTTATTCACCAAGTATAAACACTCGCTTGTGACTCGCTCGTGATGCCATAGGGCCATAGGTGACTTTAAAATAGAAATCTTATCATAAGTTTTTATTCTCCTCCAAGGAGATCGCGTCTCTGTTTCGACATGTTTTGTCTCTATGCCGAGGTTCAGGAAACCCTTTGATCGATATCACCTCCTGATAAGATTGTGAAAATTAGCTGGTTAGAACTTTCCTTTGTTCGTGCTAAAATGTGTCTCTTGTACAATTGCGGTGCACGTGGTTTGCATCAAAGTTACAAAAACTGTTTGCTTTATACATGAACAATATCACAAAATTAACAGGTTATAGAGCAGACAGAAAAAAAACGTTCCATCCAAATTATAGCTTTGTAGCGTTTTTCATAACCGAGTTATTACGAAAATAACTTTCAGGAAATTACAGTACTTAGTACGGCAGCCGCCATCTTGGTGTCCTTCTTCTTGGGACACAAATATGGCGGCCATGAAATTGCACAAGAAGTAGAGTAGATGCTACCATCAATTATCACTAGTAGCTTTTACTTCAAAGCTCTTTAGATATCTGTTCTCAATGATTATTTTTTTATATATTGAGATATAGAGAATGTGTGTGATTTTTGCTCCTTTTCTCGCTCTATGCCTCAGTTCACGCGCCTCCCCGCTATACGCAGTCCAACCATATCCTTCGATATTAGTGACCTTTAGATCGGAGTACGAGATTGAGTACAAGTACGACTTTCAAAATCTAGTGCGAAGGGTTTTCATTAACACGTCTAACACCAATCTCGTTCCTAGAGCCTCCTTCTCTACTGGTCAGCAACAGCGAGGAGCGAGGGCTTTAGGAACGTAACTGATTTGAAATTTGAAAGTCGCACTAACTCGTACTCAATCTCGTACTCCGATCTAAAGGTCGATATTGTAGTTCGTACGGCTGCCTCTCCCTTTACAAAGGCTTCGCTGAATGTCACTCAATGGTACTTTAATTAGTTGAAATATTCACACCGAACGCGGCGAGTGCAGCCTGCCTCCCAACCTCGATTCCAGGCTCTCTCTCCTTTTCCTCCCTTGACAAGGGAGGAAAAGGAGAGAGAGCCTGGAATCGAGGTTGCCTGCCTCCTCCTCAGGCTTTTCTAGACGACCCTGGCTCAATGCTGTGCGTGCTTGCGACCGACTGGGGACGAGGCAGTGCCACCGCAGTCTCATAATTATTTATTTTCGCTCGCACCAAGGATCTGAGTAAAAAAGACCGACTGCTTGCAATCTAAGAGAGAGTTGATTGTAATTCAAATTTTCCGACGAGCAGGAGGAGGTGGCCTTATGAACCTACTGGCGCGAAGAGCGACGATGATGATGATGAGGAGCAACCTCGTTCCCAGGGTCTCTCGGAAAGAAGAGAGACCCTGGGAACGAGGTTGGAGGAGGAGGTGGAGAAACAGAAGCTATACAACAGCAAGAACACATACGAGGTGTAAACGATCGAGTGTATGATTTTTTATTTATTCGTATTGATTTTTCTGTTACAGCCTTTAGTTCAAATGACGTGTAAAATGTCACTTCTCTTTAAACTTCAAAGAACAGTGACCTGGAGGACAATGTATGCAACATATCTTTATTAAAAATTTAAAATCATTTGACTGAATGTCCAGTCCTTTTATGTTTTGTTTTCCTGTTCAGTTATGGATGTACGATGTAGGTGTCAACCTTAACATGCTGAGTGAAATCTGAGAACAGGGCAAAAATGACACTTGTGTTGTTACTTGAAAATGTTTAACCTCTCATAAGCAGACACCTCTCTTCTAAAGGCGGACACTCTGGCCCCAAGGGTGTCCGCTTACAGGAGGTTCGAATGTAGTTTTATAGTCCTCTTCCCAGATTTTGCTTATCACAATATTCAAGATGACAGCTCGATGATTAAATGGAAGAATATATTAAATGTACAGACACAAGAGTTTGTTAAGCACACCTACAAATGTATGAGATCGACATGTTTGTTTGTTTTAAAAATCATTATTTTCTTCTTTGTATGACTTGCTGAGTGATTCTGACAAGGGCATCCCTTTGAGGCGACTGGGGCAGTTTGTTGATTTGTTTGACTGCCTCCTTTGCATACTGACTTGCCAATGTATAGGAGCGGGCTATACCGTCACTCTGAAAGCAACAAATGGATAGAGAATTAGACTGTCTTCTAGTCCGAGTAAACACATGTTATGTAGCAACATGGTATAAAATGTTGCACAGTCAACTCTCTCTAAGTGGACACCACTGTAAGTTGGACACCTCCCTAAGGTGGACATGATTGGCTGGTCCCGGCTGAATTTCACCTGTTTGTCTGTAACTAAACTCTCTTTAAGGCGGACACCTCTCTAAGGCGGACAGCGGACACTTTTTAGCAAAATTCTGGTAAAAAATTCCTCTTAAGGCAGAGTCTGACTAGAAGTGCTTTTTTGCACAATCAATAGATATAGGCCTGATATTATTTCAAATTGACCTACCACAGCAATAATAATCTCAAACTGATCTGAATTTTTTTTACAAGAAAAGGTATTACTGTTTATTGTATAATCTGATAAATGTCTTTGTGAGCGGAAGCTGAGAAATGGACTGACGTCACCGGCTTCTATAGTGTCAAGTTACATTTATTTAATAACTCTTTATAAGGCGGACACCTCTCTAAGGTGGACAGCTAGAGCTGGTCCCGAGGGTGTCCGCTTTAGAGAGAGTTGACTGTATACCCAAGAATGAGACAGTAAAAAAAACAAAAAAAAACAACAACAACAACAAAGCAGCACACCTTATGAACAGCACGACGCGCTTCCTCCACATCATTAGGTCCTTTAAATCTACGCATGATCAGGGCATTCAGATCAGGAAACTGGAAACAAATAAAGACACAAGAAGAAACAATAATAATAATAATTATTATTATTATTATTAACATGTTTGGCCAAAATGTGGCCCAATATCACGTGCCAAGCCCTTGATTGGAACCCCAAGGCAAACGTGAGAGGGCGCCTAGATTTTGAACATTTTGGTCTCAAATTGGGTACATGTACAGTATGTCTGAAATACTGTAGGGTATAGATTTTTGCCATTTTGGCTTGAAAAGGGGAACATTTTTAAGGGCCAGGTCTGAAATTGGGAGGGAAAATTGCATAAATTTGTCTGAAAACTAGCCTGCGAATAAAGCCGCATTATTCGAAGGCTATCTGAAAAACGGGCGAGCGGCACACCCCCACCACAAATATCGAGGAGTACCCCCCTGCTAAATTCCCTGCAAAATCCTGCTATTTCCAGGTCATCAGAGAGAGGGAGAGGAGGGAGGGGGGGGGGGGGAGGGGAGGGGGGAGTGGGTGGTGCACTAACAAATCCATGAGATAAAGGGGGTACTCTCAGTAGAATTAATTATTTATTTTTTTCTTTACCTGTTCGCAGGCAAACAAAACAGGGGCTGTTGCCAGTCCAAGTCTTAGATCTGCGGCCGTTGGTTTTCCCATCTCACCATCACTGGCTATGAAGTCCAGGATATCATCAACCACCTACAATGACACACTCAAAATATTATCAACATGGCATCATTTCTGTGTTTTGTACTTTGTCAATCTCGTTCCCAGAGTGGACTCGTTACCCTTGTCCAGCGGTGGAGCGGCCAACAAGGACCTCTGGGATAGAGTGATCTGCCTGACTTGCGCCAGTAAGACCGGAAGTAAAAAAAAAAAAAATAAAAATAAAAATAAAAATAAAAAAAATAATCTTGGCGTCCGTTAGTTGAAACATGTGGTCGAACACATGCGCAGTAGAGCCAGAAGTCCTAGAATTCGGTCATGGCGGATCGCTTTATCCCAGAGGTCCTTGTTGGCTGCTCCACCGCTGGACAAGGGTAACGAGGACTCTGGGAACGAGATTGGTACTTTGTCAAAGCACGCTCAAATTCACTGTGCCACTACTAGAGCTACATGCATGTACAGTGTATGAAACAATAACTAAGGTACAGTACCTGAAAAGCCATTCCTATATTTCTGCCATATTGAAAAGCTATTTCCTGCACTGCAGGGCTGCAGTTACCAAACACAGAAACCTACATAAACAAAAGTGCATCAAATACACAGTCAATGCCTTCATGGTATCGATGATCAAAATGATCAAATTCTATTGAGTAATTTTGTTATAACTGGACATGTAAAATTATAATATTATTGTTTAAAACTGAAGGAAATCAAACTAGGGACACAAGATGGGATGTTACATAAAGCCCATCACAAGTTATAAATCTCTGGAGCATACATGCATATGTCAGGTTTCTCTAAACAATTTCCCCAGGGGGGGTACTCAGGTATAATAGTGACGGGGAGGCTCAAAGACCTTTTGGGTTTGAAATTTGCGATCTGAGGACTTTTTGGGGGTTAGAAATTTTGTGGTGACTTTTTTGGGGTGGAAGATTTTGGTAAGAACTTTTTGGGGGTTGAAAAAAGCGTAACCCAGGGTTCTCATTTTAATGCAGAGAAAAATGACTTTTGGTGGTTACGTTCTGGGCCATTGGACTTTTTGGGGGTCTGGTTTTAGCCTACAGGTAATAGGACTTTTTTTGGGTCTAACAATTTGATACAAGAGGTGATACAAGATGGCGGACGAGCGATGAGAAACAAAGTTTTAGTTTCGGATATAACCGGAGTCATAACCAAAGAATTGCACAACTAGTTGAGAATCGGAGTGGAAAAAACTTGTATCAAATGAATTTTGATCGGTAAGGTTGAATATGTCAATGGGAAACGGTTTTTTGGGTTCCGTTATTTCTCGAACACGGTAACGACATGGTACCGGAAACGATCGTTACCATGAAATCCTATGGCTTGCTATATATTTTTGGGGGTTAGAAAAAGTTGAGTACAGTTGAATCCCGCTATCTCGAACAGCAAGGAGTCTGAGATAGCCGATGATTTATTTTTTTTATAAATTATTTATTTAGCAGTAGGGGTATAAATTAAATCATGGCTTCTTTTGCAACTCGCAATCTCTTTTTTCTTGAGTACTTCACCCAGATGGGGTATTCAACTGAACACTTACTGCCTTACAACAGCACGCTATCAAACTTGCAGTCTTCTTGTACGTCTTTTCTAAGTAATGATTAAACCTCTCGTCTGGATGTTCTTTAGATCCTAGTTGCATAAATTCACCTGCACAAAAAAAACATGTCGCTGGCAATTTTTGTGCAATTTTTAGTAACAAAATAGTGCCAGGGTGTCTAATCGAAACAAAATCGAACAAAAAACCAACGAATGGTGTTTGATTGCGTTCGGTAATCGAACATAATCGAACATCTAATTTTGTGTGAGTTCGATTATCGAACAAATCAAACACAATCAAACTGAATCCGGTTCGATTTTGTTTGGACTGCATCTCTTGAAGATTGAGTTTGATTGCCGACCATTCGATAATGGAACGTTTGATCGTGTTCGATTGCAAACAAAATCTTTTTGTGAGTTTGATTATGTTCGATTGCCGAACACAATTGAACGATTGGTGTTCGATTTTGTTTGATTGCCGAACGTTCAATTAGACCACTCCGGGAATAGTGGGAAATTCAAAATTCAATACACCATACCCTACATACTGATACATGTACATGTACATTGTAAGTTTTGATTGGTATAACATATTTGAGAATATTTTTTTCAGTTGGAGATCCTCGTGGCATGTTCTTTCGGAAAAGTGTCATTGAATATAATTATCTCATGATACTAATAATAATGTTTGGGTGTCAAATATGCGACATCATTTTCCCGCCATCATTTCTTTTCATACATATCTCACATATTGACAAAACTAATCCGACGGTATATATACATGGCCTAAGCTCCCACAAGTCCTGTGTAGCTCAGCGGTAGAGTGTCCGACCAGTGCATGCAGGTCATACATGTACATGTACATGTATGTAGGTTTGACTCCTGTTGGGAGTAGCTTGTGTCACTGACTGATAAACATCTTTCCAAGGCTCGAAAAAAATTGGAATTCCAGCTTGCCCTTTGGACAAGCAACTCTCAAATTTTGCTTGCCCGGGGCACCTCCCCACTTGCCCAGGTTCTCAAACTCATTAATTATTCATGAAACAAAGAAAACAAAAATACACTGGGTTAGGCCTTCAGTTTGGCTCTCTGTTCTACCTACGTGTACTGTAATGTGTTTTGGTTTAATTGACTTCCAAAGTTACAAACTGGTTTGCAGGGTTGCCCCTAAGAAAAATGTCTGTGCTTGTGCCTCTCACCAGAGACACAATCTATCGGCATACATGACGTATTCAATGGTTTGCACGGCTTGCAATGCATTATGGGGCGATTTTAAAACATGGCCGCTTGTGGAGCCGAAAGAATCCTGCCTCGTCCCCAGTCGCTCGCGGGGATAATTTAGAACGGGCGCGCGGGAACGATCACAAACATCATCCCCCGCTCCCGCGCTTCGCGCTCGTTCCAAGCTCCCTCGCGCCTCGCGCTCGCCCGGTTTAATCGCGCTTCGCGCTCTCGCGAAAAGCCTGTGGAGGAGGCAGGAAAAGAATCTTTGTTGACGTGTTTTTGGCCTATATTTCTCTTAATGAAAGCAAAACAAGACCAGATAAATTGTTTTTTAACTTTAATTTATTCTGTGACTGATTTTATGGCAAAGTTAGAACTGAAAAAGCAGGTTTCCAGCGAACGGTAAGTTTATCGCGAGCACAGTTGTTTGTAGGCGTCTCCTATTTCAGCCTATTTCCTTGTAATTTTCGTCAAGCTTCATCTAAAACCCTTGATTACCCGACCAAATGTGCTTAAAATTTACTGTTTTGTTTCACAAAATCGTCATTTTAACAATGTAGTTGCAGAAGGCTTGCCTGGGCCTTGCCCGTCGGGCAAGTGAGCAGAGAAAGTTACTTGCCCGACAGGAAAAATCTACTTGCCCTGGACGACCGGACGGGGGTTTTGTCGAGCCCTGTCTTTCTCATTATTTTATTTACCTTTTACTAAGTCATCTACAACTTTGGCTAGTAATTCTACAACCTCACTGTTTCCAAGCTTCGCCAGAGCTTGGGAAGCGCGTGAGAGGATGTAGTCTCCAGCCAAAACGGACATCTTTTCTCCATACATTTTGTTGATGGAGATTTTTCCCCGTCTTGTATCTGCACCATCGATGACATCATCATGGACCAAGCTAGCTGTGTGAATCATCTCTGATACCATAACTACAGTTTCTTGAGATGGAAGGATAGTTCTGTGTGTAGGGAAAAAAATACAGTCGACCCTCCCGTAAGTGGACACCCTCGGGACCAGAAAAAGTGTCCGCTTAAGAGAGGTGTCCACTTATGGGAGGTTAAAAATACAGTGTTTGTATGTAGCTGGGAACATGCCCAAGTGTCCGCTTGTGAGAGGTGTCAGCCTACGGGAGGTATCCGTTAGCGGAGGTTTAACCTGCGATCAGGCCCTCCTCGAAGAGAGGAGGGCCTGATACAATTACTTGCCAGATCTCATGTACAACATTCAGATTCTGAATGTTTTCCTGATTGGTCGAAAAACAATACTTCCGTCAATCATGCGTACCTAATATGGCTTTTGTCAATCCGGCGTGCACGCTCGATTAAAGTACAAGAAAGGCCTTCTACTTTCCCACTCCGCTACCGCCTTTTGCGAAGGGAAGGACTCTTCTGAATCATTACTAAGCCAATATAAAGATCTTACATTTAAAACGGCTGAAGCTTTCCGCTTAAAAAATGGTTATTTGATTCAAATTTCTAAACGGAATCATGGAATCATTCGACCATAACGACTGACTAGACATGTCTAGGACGTTATTATGCAAATTTGTGTCGTGTAACGCAATCGTAGTCAGTGCTGTTTTCGGAATGAAATTGATGGCAAAAACACAGTCGAAGGCTCTATTCTACTTCAAAATGCTCCTCATAATACAACATATCTTGCCCGTTAGAAATGCACTTGAAGCAAAGAAGGTCAGAAGACTGAATTCAAGAGAACGGCAAGTGTACAAATGTCACGAACTGTAACGTAGATTTTGAAAATTGACAGCTTGACAGATCATTGACAAGTGGGTGGAAAGCGAATCGGCAAATAATTGTATCAGGCGTTTCCTTTTCCTCTCTCTCTCTCTCCGCGCTCTCGTTCTCCGTGAAAAGAAAGAAAGGAAAAGAACGCCTGATCGCAGGTTAGCGGAGGTTTGACTGTAGTGTAAAAAGCCACCTTCAAGCCAAACTGGCCCACACTGCCAGTGAGAGCTTTTCACAGTTTCTGTAGCATGAAGTAAACAAAAAGTATTCAGGCCTACTCCCTTTGGATGGGATGCTAGTGCAGCGTGGGTTACCCCCAGCATTTTGTCACCTGTACCCATTTATACTCCTGGGTGGAGAGAGGTACTGCGAGAGTTAAGTGCCTTGCCCAAGAACACAACAATGCAGGGCTGCAAATATTTTTTTTCTTCTTGAAAGGACATATGTCCGACTAAGTCACCATTTTGGTCGGACAAAACAAAAATGAAGTCAGACATCATATTATAGTACTGCTTGATAAGTGAACCTGCTAATCTAACGTGTTGTCAATGCAGTGTAAACTAGTTTGTGTTTAGAAAAAAATGCGCTATGACGCATTAATTACCATTGGAAGGCAAAAAATGATCTGGACATTATGTCCGACCACTGTTGGGATTTCATCGGACATTGGCAAATTTGGTCGGCCATTGTCCGATGACCGACTGTTATTTGCAGCCCTGCAATGACACTGGTCAGTGCTCGAACCCGGACAGCTCAATCTGGAGTCCAATGCCCTTACCATCAGGCCACTGCGTCTCTCTACTGTTTGTTTTAATTATTGTTTTAAATTAGTGTGGTTGGGCCAATAGGCTTACAGACAGACTAACCTTGTATCTGAAGTATGAGAGTTGCATGCCCCTGCCGCAAGCAATACAATCATCGGCCTGATGTACTTCCCTTGACCATCAAAGTAAGTAATGGCTTACTTCTCTAAGAGGTGTGATGGATGAGTTCAGTTCCTATAAGACAACAGGAAATCATAGTTTATGAAAGTCGTTTTCCTTTTCTTGACACAAAATGTATTGTTTACCTTCTTTATTGTTTCACAGAGATGTGATAAAATGTGGTTTTGTTAATGCCTGTGGATCGGTTTGCGTTTTCTCAATATGAGAACTAGTTGAACAATATCTGCTAAAAAAGAAAGTAAAATGGTTTCAGCCATCCACATGACTGTACATACATGTACACAACATAAAAAATAATATATAATTTAACTAAATGTATTACACCTTTTAGCATCTACTTTGCAAAAATCTTCTGGGAAAAGCACACAGACTTCCTGGGAGATGGAGAGGGCAGCATCCCCCTTTCTCTTGCAGACCTGCTGGAGAGTGCAGTACCCCCTTTCTCCTCCGCAGTCTTCTCTAGTATTCACTCCAAGCACACTTGGAGTTGGGGGGATTGGGGAAAGGGGAATAATATAGTAAAGCCAGGGATGTTTGGGGAGAGAGAAATATAAACAGTGCAGTGGATGACTGGAAGAGAGAATAAGAGAAGCCTTTCCTGTCTTTCCCCCCTCCCCATCACCCCCCCCCCCCTCCCCTGCTCGTGCCCTCTTTTACCCATCAATCTCTCCCTTTGGGGGGGTCTCTGTGAGGACTCAGAGGCAGCAACCGCTCCACCCCTCTCCATGATGCCTTTACTCGACTAGTTTTCAGTGTTAACCACTTACTCTCAAATATTTTCAAGCCCCTAAATACTTCGCGTACACATTTATTTTTGTTCACATCGGTGTGATGTAACACTGCAGCTGTTGCGCTGCATAAATATATGGAGGGCGACCCTTAATTTCCTTGACCGACTCAACAACGTCACTCAGATAAACCACACACATCCACGGAAAACTCACTTACCTACAACAATACCGAAATAAACTCCTGCTCCACGTTCGTGATGAATTGTGAGCGCTTCTCGATGTTGAGCAAGAAAGCCAAGAAATGGTCGAGATCGCGAGTGATGGAAAAGAGAAGCCGGTAAGCCATTGCTTGCCATTAAATCAGCGCTGGAAGAATAGCTGCTAGATACATGACGCCTGCAAACTACATCAAATCCTTTAACGCCACGGATGAGATTTCGGGAAGCGTAATATTTGCAAGATGGTAAACGTGCAAAAGGACATGCGAAGCTTGCTCCCGCCATCTTGGATTTTACATTTTATCGTTACCAGGATCTTTCTTTCTTGTTGCGTCCGTGTCACCGGGGTGTAAAACTGGGAACGAGTTCGCCGCTGACCAATAGGATCGAAGTATGTTTGTTGCAATGCATCATGGGATTTGTTTGAAGCGTCCATGCCTTGGCGTCGCGTCGATCGATTGTTTTGATTGTTTGTCTTGTGTTTCCCAACGGTCGCTTGTTTTGCAGTGCTCAGGTTTGCGCAGCTAATATTGGGTAAGTTCCTTCGTCCTTTCTTTGCTTCTAAAACGGCTAATGACCCCTCGATCGCTTCATTAGCTTCAAATTGAAGTCTAATCGGCGTGCGTGATTCCATGTTTCGCGCCATTTGTATGGGTGTCCCTCTGCGGTTGTTCTCGCCTCATGTCAAGCTCTACTAATTTGAAAATTGCTTGTTTGAAAAATAGCGGATTTGCACGCACAGATTCAAATCTTCCCAAATCAAAACTTCTAAAAATAATTTCATTCGTTTCAGGATTCTACGGTAGATTGTAGGAAAAGAAACAGAAAAGAACCTTTGATCAGAATGCCAGACGTAGAAGCAGCGAGTACTGCAAAGAAGCGCGGTCGTCCTGCCAAGCAACCCGCACCAGTTGCCGAAGAATCTGACGAACCAGTCGTTAAAAGAGGCAGAGGACGGCCCAAGGGTACGAAATCTGCGAAAAAGAAGCCTGCAGCCCCTAAAGCACCAGGCTCGCGAGGTCGTGGACGTCCGAAGGGTTCCACGAAGAAGAAGGTAGAAGCATCGGAAGCGAACGACAAGCCGAGTACTCCGAGGAAAAAGTCCGAAGAAATCGAGCGAGTGAGTGATCTAAGATGGAACTTTCTGCGTACTCCAAACGTTAATACAGACGTTATATCACAAAGACATGAAAACTGTTACTTGATATATCTATATACATTGGCCAGCTTGCATATATATATATGGTATTTTTTGCTGGATTATTATGATACATACGTACTACTCTAATTTGTAACACGAAACGTTTATAAGCTTAAATAACATAAGCTTGCAGACTATCTAGCGCTTTGGGAAATTCGCGCTTTGTACCGAGATTAAGAACATAAACTGCAGCTGTATGTTACGTTTTTTTTATCTAATTGAGCTCTTTTACAAACTGTTACCGGTTTGTGTATTTATTTCAACGCAAATGCGTAGTGAATGAGACTCTTGTATATCAATGAACGTATTCATTGTTGCATTGCACTCATTCTTTCGATGTTTTAGTTTAAATGTGCGTGGCGAAAGCACAGATACAATATAAATAAGCCTCGGCAAAGTTATGTTTATTACCATCCTTTTTTTATAACACATAGAGGTTCTGACTGTTGATCTTATTTTTATATTGGAAACCTGAAGATATGTGAAGAGCAATAACAACTGTTGACTCTTTGATTAGTGGAAGCTACTATGCGACTTATGAAAGCTTGTATACATTGGTTGTCTTTGTAATAAACTTGTTTACAGTTATTAATTCTTTTGTGAATTTTTTTGTATTATTTTGTGAAACTTTCGATATATCTGGAGCAAGATACATGTATACCGTTCATGTTTTGCATTTTCAATCTCATTTACTGTTGATTCTTTAGGAGGGTTCACTGTATTTGCAGGGGGCAGTAGCCTGATTCTCGGACGGTCCAGGTTGCTCTCACTCCTCCGACGAAGTGCTAGCGCTCAAAATGTCAACTTATCTAACCTTTATATCAACTTCAAGTTGATAATCAACTTAGTGTTTCATTCCTCTGCAACCCTGTCTTGAACTGACCTAACAGAGAGAGGGATGGGGTTTATGTTACAGAAGTCTGTTGTCATCCTAGTCAATGGGGGGACTCCCATTTAAAAGTGATGGGGGTGATCGTCGCAATTTGGAAAAGAACCCCTAAAAGGTACCGAAATCTGTTTTGTCGGTATAGCTCAAATTAATTTTCACCCCGAAGAAGTACCAAGACAAAACTAGTTCTTGTCATATTTTTTTCTGGCTTAATGCCCTAAAATTTTAGATTTTAACACCCTTGAGCGGTACCAAACCAACAAATAGGTATAGGCCCACATTATTTTGATACTCTTGGGTGAAGAGAGGCACTACACTGTCTTTCCCAAGAACAAAACTACACTGTGTGGCCAGGGCTTGCCGATCTAGACCTCACTCTCAATCCAGTGCACAAAACATTAGGCCACTAGTCTCCTTTCTAAATTTATTTAAATTTGCCATACTAAATATAAATGACACCCAACCTTGTCCCCAGGGCCATTTCCTGAGCGCACCCCTGCTCCCATTGGGGAAACGAGGGGAGGGGGGGGGGGGGGGGGATTTCTGGATATTGCTCACTGACTAAATTTTCTGGCCCGGCAAAACCCAGTTGGTCTTTTTCCTCAGATTCTTGTGCTAGCGGAAATGTAATAATTACGCAAATAGTTGTATAAACGGCTGAGCCAGGAGGGACCACTTTATTTGCCTTCTTGCACAAAAAAAAAAAAATAGGAAAAGAAACTCTGTACCAATATAAATGTCAGTTGACTCTTTTACTTTGTTACATAATTTTCAATGATCAAATTACATAAGAATTGGTAAATATACCTGGAATTTGTGCCAACCCCCACCCCCCATACCCCTCCCTTACCCTTCGACCCAGTTCCTACTCCTCTTCTTTCGACGGGAAAATGGAACGAGCAAAACAAAAATCGGGCAATCATTGCAAAATCGTCAAGGAGTCAAAACAGCGTGCTCTTTGAACTTTAGCGGGACAAAAATAACAACAGTATCTATTTCTTACGGTACCTCTGGGTTGTCAAATGCTTCTACATCGGTCAAAGTCGACAGCAACGGAAATCTGAAACCCTGCGGGGTTTTTTAAAGCACGTGAGTTTCTTCTTCGAGTTTTATACGACCCCCGTTGACTGCACAGTTTTCAGATTGGCCTAAAGATTTTTAAGTCTTATCTTTCATATTGTGATCGAACAAGCTCGTTTTCTGGCTTTCTGACGATAGCGTAAAGCTGTGAAGATTTCAAGGAAGGTGGTGGGAAGTGCAAAAAAATATGACAGGGAAAAAATATGTCAAGATTTGCAAGCTTTTTGTCGAGTGGATGAATTAAATGGAGGATAACAGCGATGGTGATGAAGCTGAACAGATATTTTATGATACAGTGAGAGAATACGTGGTGAGTATTAAGCTTAAAGTTTATATGAGCAAAAGACAGTTTAAATTATACTACGAGAAGCAACAAAATGGCAGAGCTAATCAACAGGGATGCCCGCATGTAATCGTTAATTAAAATATGAACACGATCAGTGTTGTGTTAAAATTTGTTTTTCAAACTTCATTGTGTACAAACTGTTGATACTAATTAGGGAAACGTTTTGTCATATATGCAGGCTTTTGTACATTTTTCCCTTGAAATTTCCTTGAGAATTATTGTAGGATTAGCTTGGATCACTTGTCTGTCTGGGATCACTTGAAAGTGACAAATATAAGGCTGCCTTTTACTGCATATATGAAACTTGATAGCCACGATATTGGCAATATAAATAATTCAACAGCTCTATTATGTTAAAATGGATTGATATGACTTGATCTTGACAATTTAATAAAATTAATTGAGCTGTAAATTGCAGTCATGTGGCACTGGCGGATCCAGACCTGTTTATAAGGTGGGCCGAAAAGGGGACCCTGGTCCCTGGGCCTCTGTGGCTGTTTTATATCTTGATTAGAGCGGTTTTTCATCAATCTCGTTCCCAGAGTCCTTGTTACCCTTGTCTAGTGGTGGAGCAGCCAACAAGGACCTCTGGGATAATCCGATCCGCCATGACCGGATTCTAGGACTTCCGGCTCTACTGCGCATGTATTCGACCCCATGTTTCAACTAACGGACGCCAAGATTCTTGGACTTCCGGTCTTATTGCGCAAGTCAGGCGGATCACTCTATCCCAGAGGTCCTTGTTGGCCGCTCCACCACTGGACAAGGGTAACAAGGACTCTGGGAACGAGATTGGGTTTTCATTTGAGTGTTGTAAAACCAAAACCAAAACCAAAACCATGATTGGTTTTGGTTTAGCATCTGATTGGTTCAGTAGGTGGCACGAGTTTTTTAAACCAATCACAGAACGTAATAAAGCAAAACCAATCAGATTACTTTCGATACTCAATTGAAAATCACTCTAGTGTAAATTTATCAAATGCAAGCATTTAGTGATAATTATATTAATGTTAAAAATTATCAATGATAATAATTTATTTTGATGTACCAATAAATAATTCAATCAGTAATTATTGATGTAAGTTTTATGTGGTGTTAATTTAACCTTTCGATATAAACCTACAAACTCTGCTCAGTCAACTGTTACATTTTCCGTTGCCATCACTCATCATAGCAGATGTCTCAGGAACAGGGTCGCGATCCATTTTGTTTGTTTCGTTTTTCAGGCTGGGTCTGTTGATTGTTGTCGTAATTGATGATTGACGGCAATGAAAAGTGCAATTATCATTAGTTGGGTTTTGAACTTCAGAGTTTGTTTGTTATTGAATGGCACAGACTGCATGTACATGTTATGTACTCTGGGACCCCACTACTGTCGAACTTCCACTAACGGCCACCTCTCTATAATGGCCACCTCTCTACAACAGCCAGCTCTCTATAACAGCCACCTCTCTATAACGGCCACCTCTCTATAACGGCACCTCTCTACAACAGCCAGGATTTTTCGTCCCGACCGTGCACTGGTCTTATTGAAACCTCCCCGGCTACAATGGCCACCTCTCTGCAACGGCCACCTCTCTACATTCATTTATCTTCTTCGCCCCTAGTGAGTCATAAGGCCGCACCTCTCTACAATGGACAGATAATTCTGCACCAGGGTGGCCATTCTGTAACTTTTTTGTATTCTGTAACTTGTTTGTCTTTGTAATGAAATAAAGTCAATTTAATTGAGAAAAAAAAAAAAAGAAAAAGAAAAAGGGTGACCATTGTGGAGAGGTTCATCTGTATTATTATTGTATATTAATATTTAGTTTAATTTCCTATTATTTTTTAGATATCCTTGCTTGCGTTTATTATTTTGTATGGAATTTCCCATGCTGCTATCAGCACCTATAAGAGGAGAAGAGATGAACTTGATTCAGGTAAGAGTAGTGACCAGGGGGGGGGGGGGGGGGGGGGGGGGGCTAGCAGCGAGGACTGGGACCTAGTATACATGATTGCACATTTAAGCATTTGGCCGAGCGAGACTAAGTACTAGTTTGTTTAAAATAAACATGGCGGACGATGGCGGACATGACGTGCGTTTGTGTTCGCGTTCAGAAATATTTTGGCGATTCCACGTTCAAACATCTATGGGAACGATTCGGTCGCTGTTTAACTGAACTTTGGTCATTGTGGGACACCATCATGGATGAAAATTCCACAGCAAACTCCCGTAGAGGTACGTTTCTCGAATGATTGACAGATTTCTTTACTTGTGCGATCATGTATAGCGAAAAGCGGCAAGATCAAAGGGTGCTGCCTGTCCCCCCTGGTAGTGACAATAGTCCATTTTACAGTTGTGTGCTTAGAATCCAGGCCTTTGAACAGAAGTGAGGCTAGAGGTGACTTTGTTGTGATACAAACCTTTCTTCTTTTCAAATGTAAATTATTATTTTCTTATGTAAACTAGTTTCTGATCTCTATCATCTCATGCTCACCCCAAACCTCGCTTTCATACAGAGGCTTGGTTACATTTCACAGAACTGTAAAATGGTCTATTGAAACTACTGTACAATCCCAACATTGCTTATGTATGGCCCCTATTTAACCATTGGCAAGTTGGCACTTAATGGAGACACCATGGCCTTATAGTTAGCGCTTTGGACTCCGTATTGAGCGGTCCGGGTTCGGCCCTGGCGTGGGTCGTTTTTGTTGTTGTGTTCTTGGGCAAGACACTTTACTCTCACAGTGCCTCTCTACACCCAGGAGTATATTGAATGGGTACAGGTGACAAAATGCTGCCAGAGAGTAACCTACGATGGACTAGTTAGCATCCCATCCAGGGGGAGTAGCAATACTCTTAGTCGGCTTCATGCTAAGGACACCGGAATAAGCTCTGGCAGTGTGAGGGTTGTCCTATACACACCAACTGAGTCGGATCATCTTTTCTACAAGTCGACCCATCTTACAGAAAAGTCAGATGGTGAGAGACTTACATGTAGAAAAAAACCACGACATGAGGGTTGAACAGGGGATACGAAATATGTCGACGGGTCACGACGATCCGACTAGTTCATGACGATACATCATAAGCATAGTCGACCCGTCTTACAGAAAAGTCAGATGGTGAGAGACTTAGAAAAACCCACGACATGAGGGTTGAAATATGTTGACGGATCGTGACGATCCGACTAGTTCATGACAATCCGTCATAAGCATAGTCGACCCGTCTCGTAGAAAAGTCAGAAATTGAGTGAAAATATTTATGACCCCTTACCCGTTGAATTTTAGTGAAAATTTTTCTGATGCGATCTGTCAAAATTTAGTGAACATTTTCCTGATGCCGGACCTGTCGAAATTGGGTGAAAATTTTCCTGATGCCGGACATATCAAAATTTACTGAAAATTTCCCTGACCGTGGACCTGTCGAAATTTAGTGAAAATTTTCCTGATTCCAGACCTATCGAAATTTACTGCAGAAAAGTTTCCTGACCCCGTACCTGTCAAAATTTAGTAAACATTTTCCTGCCCCAGGACCTGTCAAAATTTAGTGAAATTTTCCTGATGCCGGACCTGTCGAAATTGAGTGAAAATTTTAATGACCCCGGACCTTTCAAAATTTAGTGAAAATTTTCCTGATGCCGGACCTATCAAAATTTACAGAAAATTTTCCTGACCCAGACCTGTCTAAATTTAGCGAATATTTTCCTGATGTCGAAATTTAGTGAACATTTTCATGACCCCTGACCTGTCAAAATTTACTGAAAATTTTCCTGACCCAGGACCTGTCAAAATTTAGGCAAAATTTTCCTGATGCCATAACTGTCGAAATTTATTGAAAATTTTCCTAATGCCGGACTTATCAAAATTTACTGAAAATATTATTCTGTCAAAATTAAGTGAACATTTTCATGACCCCGGACCTGTCGAAATTTAGTGAAAATTTTCATGATCCCGGACCTTCCGAAATTTTGTGAAAATTTTCTTTATTTTTATGTCTTTTATTTATTGTCTGAATTATTTTCCATCCCTTCTATCATTGTGCTACAATTCAATAACACAACACATTTTCATAAACACAACAAGTTGTTGTATACCTCGCCTGTTTTTAGCATCGCATGTTTATTTAAAGAATATACATTGTGTTGCGACCTCGTGCTTTTAGAACAAAGTTATATACATCATGTTTAGCGTGTTTGTGGCCTCAGCTTTTAGAACGAAGAATATATGCCGTGTTTGCGACCTCATGCATTTAGAACGAAGAATAATTATGTATAAATTGCATGTTTGCGACCTCATGCTTTTAGAACAAAGAATATACATTTGTGGTTACAATAGTGTGTTTATGGCCTCATACTTTTAGAACGAAGTATACATTGTATGTTAATGGTGGGGTCTCTCGATCATGACCTGACTACGAAAAAGTCGGATCAACTTTTGCTGTGACGAGTCGTCATGACCCGATCGGATCGTCACGATCTGTCAAAATATTCATGGACACATCTCAGATTTGGCGGGCTGACTTCCGGTAAGTCGAGTTCACTTCCGTTTCAATCATCACCACCGGTAGACGGGTCGTCTCAGAGAAAAGACGACCCGACTCAGTTGGTGTGTATTGGACATGGGTGGGCAGTGTGGGCCAGTTCGGCACGAGTCAGGGCTAAAAATTAACGGTCGCCAGGTCGCCAGTGGCGATTTAAAAACTGACCAGGGCGACTAAAAGTTGAGGTTTGATCGCCCGAAGGGCGACTACGATATAAGCTTAGAAAAGTTGCAAAGTATGAAGTTAAAATAAAAATAAAATATGTACCGGTAGTTAAATTGGACTACCTTTCCTTTCTTTTCCTCAACTCTAAGTTCATTGACTTTAGTGGATTTTTAGTTCTTAACGAGCCGATTTAACGGTTTCACGAGTATTTAGATCAATCCGCAAATATATCTGGACGCCATTTTGATTTGTTATTGCCACGTGGCTCCAGTCTTACCCAGAGTTCTATGCGGCACATTTTCGAGTCTCACATGTTTATCGTCAACATACTTCTCGCCAGGTTTTGGCATAAAAATTCTGATGTAAAACCCACAGAATGTGGAGATTTCTACAAGGATGTGAGCCGCTGCCGTCCAAAAAAACCTAAAACCAAGGAAGATGCCGTAGAAAGTAGCAAAAACTACGAAAGACGAAAAGGAAACAGGAATTTCAGAAAAGCTGGACTCAGGGGAGGCCGTGGTTTGTTGTCCAAGATAACGCGTTTTGCTCCATTTGTAAAGAGGCGGCAGTATTAAACCGTTTATTCAAGTAAATATGTTTTTTTTAATCAACTTGAGGAAAATAAGGGTCACTTTAATTTGGCCTGGGCCACTAAGAATTCAAGGAAACTGGCCCGACTGGCCACCAAGCACTGGAGTTAATTTTTAGCCCTGACGAGTGCGGCTTTACCTTGCTTGCATATCCCAGAACAATTTTTTGGTTTTTGATAACATCAACACGCCTTGATTGCACAGACTAAAAGTGCAAAACTAAAAAAAGGCAAAAATAAATATAAAATTTACATATTAATATTATTTATTAATTAAATTATTTAATTTTCGTCACAAAATTTTCTTTATTTCATTTGGTACTGGTGTATTGTAAGGGTTTAGGGTTGATAAATATGTTTTCATTTTATGTAACTGCAAAGTTCTATAGATTCACTGTTCTTAATTGTGATGAACTTTACCATAATTATTTTTCTGCTTCATTCAAAGATGAAGAAGATGCCTTTGTTTATCGAATTTCGTAAGTATGCAAAGAGATTACATGCATGTTGCACTTTCTAGTAATATTATATCAAACACGAGAGATCGTGGTGTTTCATTCGATTTCCAAACACAGAAAAAGAGTTGAAACTATGACATGTAGCGGAGGTCATTGGAAATCGGATGAAATGCTGTCTTGAGTACAGTGTTTGATATACAGTCAAAGCTCCCGTAAGCGGACACACTTGGGAAGCAGAAAAAGTGTTCGCAACTGGAGCTGGCCTCTTGCGGAAAGGAGGAAATACCAAATTTGTATGAGCTAGAGTTCAAACAGGGTTTTGTCAAGGCGGCCGTAGAGGTGTCCGCTTACGAGAGTGTCCGCTTCTACTAGCTGTATATTTCTCAATCAAACAAAAACCAAGGAGTAAAACGGAGAGAAATAAAATCATCAAAATCTATGCTAAGTAAGAACTGGTATCCAACGAATCCTTCATCACGGTGTTATGATTTCCTTTGTTTTAACTTGATGAATTTTTAAATTTGAGAATTTTCATTTTTTCACTTTTTTCATGATGTTGTATTCCATTTTGAACAGGTTTTGGCTGTGTACATTTACCCTAACAGTGTCTCTTGGTGCAGTCCTTCTATTGCCGATGTCCATCTTCAGTAATGAGATCATGATCATGTATCCTAACAGTTACTATATCAAATGGCTCAATGGCTCTCTTATTCATGGTAAAGGATTTGAATAATAATATAATAATAATCATGAATTCCAAAAAAAAAAATGCCCCCCCCCCCCTCCCTAAAAGTAAATCTCTCTCCAAAAAATAATACCCCCAAATCTCATTCAAACACAAAAAAGCCTTCCCCGCCTTCCCTGCAGGCTTTTAGCCAGAATTTGAAAAGTGGGCGTCCTGGAGGCATGTCCCCCCATATATTTGTTAAAGCTTTAGTGCATTTTGCATCATTTTCTCCCAGAATTGGGCATCCACAGGACACCTGGACGCCCTTCTGGCTAAAAGCTTGCTTCCCTGTACACACTGTTACAGTTAATAGGGGTTGGCCGCTTAATAGGGTTTCATCAGAAACTAGCAATGGCATGGTAGAAACACCATTTTTTTATTTTGAATACAAACAGGCTTGGAGGCTTGTTAGTACACAATGTACATCATGTAGGGAGCCCATGCAGGCCTGTCATCAATCTTTATTTAATTTCAGAGTCTTACATGTACATGTGTACATATATCTGTCATCACCTTTTTTTTTCAAAACAATTCCTCATTGGGACGGCCAAAAGGTGGCAAGTAGAATAGGGGTTTTATTTACAGTATTTTACTATTATATACTGACAATAATTTCGGGACGTTGATAACTGGCTGCTGAAATAGGGGTTTAACTGTAGTCTGTTCCATGCAGGAGCAGTGCAAATTTGAACGAGTGGGAAAAATATAGGCAGAGAGACAGCTGAGGGTGCTTAATTCATTATTCTTTTTGCTGCTCTTGATTATAAATTTAAGAGTATAAGGTATATTTTGTCATTGGTTTTAACTATTTTTTAACTTCTTCTGACAGGAATGTGGAACCAGATCTTTTTAGGCTCATACATCTCCCTCTTCGTTGCTATTCCATTTGCTTACTTCTTTACCGAGTCAGAAGGTTTGCTGGTTCAAGAAAGGTAACATTTAGAACTACTACTTAATTAACTACTCCCTTTGTAGACAGCTTTTTTATTAATACAGTCGAAGCTATCTGAGCAGACACTCTCATAAGCGGAGAGCTCTACTTACGGCTGCCTTGACAAAACCCTGTTTGAACTCTAGCTCATACAAACTCTGTATACATTTACACATTCCCATAAGCAGCCAGCTCTAGTTGCAGACAATGTTTCTGTTTCCCAAGAGTGTCCACTTACAGGAGCTTTGACTGTATTAATATTGCAATCGAGATGACAAATGTTCAATGATCAAACTTTCCTTTCATGCAATAAATATCTGGCACTGTTCTATGTTGACTTGTCTTTTACATGTGAGTGTTGTTTTCTTGCAGGGTATTATGGCACGAGTGTATGAGACATCAGTGGTCCTTATCTTGCTTGCTATACTGGTCACCAGCATTGTGTGGGTGGGATTAGCCCTGATTGACAGGGGACGGACAACAGATGAAGGTACTGTATTCAACTTGTTTGTTTGTTGTTTTTTTTAGGGGGGGGGGGGGGGGGGCATCCCACCAGGGAGAGTGGCAATTACTGATACTTGATTTTAGACAGAAACCAGAGTTATTCACAGCACTGATGAGCATCATGAGTTATCAAAGAACACAATTAACATAATGAGCACCCTGGCCAGTCTCAAACTAATGGTCCTTAAACATTTGGTTTTAAAAGTGTGTCATTGGGCATCCGAATGAAGAGGCCACTGTGCTCATATGTTTAAGGTTAAAGCTTGAAAAAACCCAAACATAATTTGTGTTATGAGTGACCATAGTCAATAGGAAGTTGTACACATAGACAATTTGCACGCTTACAAAATTAATTTTCTGTTTGTTCTTCAGAGGTGTGGATTCCTGGTCTGCCATTTATTTATTCATGTATATCACTGCTCGGCGGTCTGATGCTTCTACGTAAGTACAATAATTTATTTCTACAAACTTTCGGTCCAATTTACTCATACAATCATGTATAAGTCATAGATCTACAACACAGTAACTTACAACGGAACCGTATGGTATTCCATTTCAATTTGGAACATTAAGACAGTTAAGAATACACACCCCATCAGCTTTTAGCTGCCTTATTATTTTTTTTAACCTGCGTTATCAAATACTTCAGCTGAAGACTTAACTACTGAAAGGAGACTTAAAATCCACCTCTTTTTTAATCAATAGTCTGCACTCCTGTTGGATTTGCACGGATGTTTACTGTCTTGGGCCAATATGTGGTCAAACCTCAGGTAAGTTATTATGGCTCCTATATATACCGTATACACGTAATTCCGAAAGTAACGCCCCCCCCCCCCCCCCCCCCCCGAAAGTAACGATCCCCCTGAAAGTAGCGGCCCCTTCAAAAATCCCCCCTTCAAAAAATATATTGTACAAAATGCTGTAGATACATAGATGTTATTGAACTAGCCTGTTCGGTCCGTATTGGGAAAATATTGGTCGAGTTCTTTTTTGCAAGTTTATGGACCGAGCCGAACATAAACTTGCAAAAAAAGAACGAGACCAATATTTTCCCAATACGGACCGAACAAGCTAGTTCAATAAAGTTTTTATTATAATGGCTTTTTTAAAAATTTGCTGATAAATTAATGCAACCATTCTCGGCTAACGCGCGCGCGCCAAAGCTAAGCATATTCTTGCATTTTTCAGGCCGCTTTGCGAAATTTTAACCAAAATTGTCCGCCAGACATGAGGAAAAATGTTTCTACTTAATAGTAAACAGTTTTCTTTTGTTCAATGTTTCATAAAAGGAATTCGGCGAAATGAGTTTGTGAGCGGTCCATCTTTGCAGTCCGTATTGCAAAATTCGGACCGTTCAGGGAACCAATCAGAATGCTCCTTTTCATCGTGGACCAGTTTGCCATATAATAAATACAAATACAACTTATGTTGGCAGTGAATTGAATACCTTCAGTGTAGTCCCCTACTTAATTTACAGCGAATACCAAAATAAATAATGATCATCTCCTAGAACGTGAAAAACGATTTACTCTAATACTACAACAAATTCATTCCAAATAATTGTCTCTATTTGCATGAGCTTACAATGAAATAACTGGAACGCGTTAAAACGGCTGCTGAATTACAAACGTTTTTTAACCATCCAAAAGTAGTGGCTACCCGAAAGTAGTGGCCCCTTGGGCCTGCTGAATCCGAAAGTAACGGCCCGAATTCTACGGTATTTTTAATTTTTTTTTAATTTTAATTTTTTTCCAATTCTTTTTAATTTTAATTTTTTTAATTCTACGGTATTGCCGCACTATGTGGAATGAGAAGTGCTCCCTTAGCAAAGTGTTTGCCCTTGTCACTGATGTATGCACACGTAACAAGATTAGAACAAAGCAATAATTTTATTATTGCCAATAATACTGGTACTGTTAGAATTGAGTGAATTCATTTATTTTGACACCAGTTTTTTTTTTTTTTTTTTTTCAGTTTCTTCGAGACCTGGATGATGAAATACGTGCAATTAAATTAGAAGAAGAGAGTTTGAAGAGGAAAATGAATGGTTAGTTTTGTTGCTACTCAACTCCAGTTTTGTACAGCATAATATACAGCTGTTTCGAGAAAG
Source organism: Desmophyllum pertusum (assembly GCA_029204205.1). NCBI lineage: Eukaryota > Metazoa > Cnidaria > Anthozoa > Scleractinia > Caryophylliidae > Desmophyllum > Desmophyllum pertusum. The sequence continues at coordinate 269,802 of MU825914.1, forward strand.
GTTGTCGGAAAAAAGCGCACGCGACAATCCCGAAAGGTAATCTGGGATATCATCAGCAAGGTACGTTCCTGACACTGTAGCTGTCAAACCTACGTTTGTTGCTTTCTTTTAGCACTCGCAAACATACGTCCATGACGTCTCGTGCCATTTTCTCAGATTTCCCTGAAATGCTGAAGTCAAGGAACCGTGAACTTAAAACTACCCACAATACCTTTCGGGATTGTCGCGTGCGCTTTTTTCCAACAACCTTTCTCGAAACAGCTGTATATTTCTACTGCTCAGACATGAGTAACATACGTTCACAGACACAACATGAATAACTGCAGTGGTACCATGTCATCAGTATGGTTCTATTTGGCTCTATTCTCATCAGTACATCAAGCTCACAGACCTGAAAACGAGCATGCCGGCGACAAGAGACATCATTCTTGTTTTGTCAGGCTATAAAAGTCATCTTTAGGCCGATTTAGACGGTACGATTTTGTCGCATGCGACTTTTGTAGCTCGCGCTGCTCGCGTCATGTAAAAAATCGTATACAACTTTCGTCATTTAACTTTGTCTGTGGCTACGACATGTCGCAAGGTTTTAAAACATGTTTCAAAATCCTACGACATTTTTCGTGTCGTATACGATAATCTTAAGCGAGTTGTAGATTTGATTTACACGACACAATTCGTGCCGTAGGCTTGTCGTAAGCATGTCGCATGCGACAAAATCGTACCGTCTAAGTTGGCCTTTAGACTACGATCAAACGGTCACAACATTTGTCACAACATTCTCTCTCAACATTTGTTGAGAGCCGATGTTGAGGCCGTTTGACCACCCCTCACAACTTTAATGTTGTGAGGTGTTGTGACACGTTGAGACGAGTTTGAATTATTTTAAACTTTTCCTCGACATCTTTACAACATTTATTTTGTTCTTGAAATGTTGAGAGGTTGTTGAGGCCGTTTGACCGGGCATGGTCTCAACATCTCACAACATGTTACAACATGTCTCAACAAATGTTGAGAGAATGTTGTGACAAATGTTGTGACCGTTTGATCAGGCCTTTAGTAACCCAACGATGTATTGTTTGTTTTCAGGTTGTAATAATGGCATTCATACCATGCACAATGGTATTGATCATGATCCAAATAAATTAAAACAGCTGGAGGTTGAAAGACTAGAGCTCGGTTTGTATCACTTTCTTGATGAATTATTTCCTTTTGTAGCCGTACTTACTTCAGGGGCACCCAACGAGGTGTAGGTGTCGGAACGTTGTTTTTACGTTATAATTGTGCTTTTTTGTGCAGTTTAATGGCTTATTTTTAATCGCTAAGAAAAATGTTTCTTTTCGGATACGTTAGCTGAACTTTCAAACATCAGAAAATTTTAGGGATTGAACTCTTATTACCCGAATTTACGAGCTGAATTTGCCTTTCCGAAAATCCTAGCTGACATTTTTTTGTACCCAAAACGACATTTTTATCTCTCCGAAAACAAAAGGCATTAATTTTCCCATATTACGAAAGTTTGAGATGACATTTCCCTAACCGAATACCTGAGGCGATTATAGGCCTTCCGAACAGATATTCCCCGAAACGATCCGTTGGGTGCCCCTGTTACTTACTCAATGTTGGTTGCAGCATTTTGTGTACTACTCTAGATCAGGGGTACATGTATATTTGGGGGGCAGGTGGCATAATGGCTGTGCGCTGGACTCTTAAACAAGCAGTCCTCTTTTACTCTCACATTGCCCCTCTCCACCCTGGAGTACAAATGGCAGGCGCAGATCCAGACGGGCTTACACCGTTTAACGGAAATCGGTCAAAATTTCCAAATGACTCAAAATATTCGGAAATATATTTTAGAGAGTGAAAATCTAAAAACGTTTGCGGGGAACATGCCTCCGGACTTCCATAGATTCGGCGCTCAGACTCTAGGAAACCGGTCAAGTTTTTTCCTGGATGTGCCGGCAAACTGTTAGGGTAACCTGATAAAATGCTGGGGGGGGGGGGGGGGGGGGTAACCTGTGATGGACTAGCATCCTATCCAGGGGGTAGCGATACTCCTAGTCGTTCCACTATGGAAACCGGAGTTAGCACCAGCCTGTTTTTTTTTATTTTTTTTAATTTTTTTTAATTTTTTAATTTTTTTTTTTGTATTGCCACTAGGCTTTGAAAAGGCTATAATTTTATACATGCTGAGTGTAATCTTTTTAGGCCTAAGTTTTGAATTGAATTCTCACGGCATCACTGACTGGGACGAGGTTTCTTTCCTGACTGTTGAAGGATTTATCTGTAGGGAGATAATCATAGTGCTGTATTGTCATTCTCTGATGTTGTTTGTTTGTCTTTCAGAAAAGGACCATCCGAGCTTCATCATTACAAAGAAACTGTGTGTATCCAATACTGCTTCTAGCGCTGTTGCTTTTAACAGTAAGTACATGTAGCTTCACTGGACTTGTAAGGACCTTTACTTAACCCTATTCTGCCTGGGGGGGGGGGGGGGGGGGGCAGAAAGTGCCCGCGCTGACTTCAAATTTATCGTACTTAAAGAGCATTCAAGCAATCATAGCCAAACTTTATGACTTTTCCTAAACATTATCTGGGAACATTTGGTGTGTGCCAATTTTTTGATCATGTGACTTGATGTTTCCATGGCAACCAAGTTTTGACAGGCGTTTTAGTTTGGTATTTTCAGTTTAAATGTCCGTTTTCATGAGATTTTCGCTTTTTACGAAGAGTTTCTTCCAAAATCTTTGCAATTTTTGCATCCTTATATTGTTTTCGATTTTTTCAAATCAAATTTGGTGATTTTCTGACATTTCTGAACAATTGAAAAATCCAAGATGGCGGATCCAAGATGGCGGACAGGTTTAAAGTATGACGTTATTTCGGCGTGATATGATATCATAATTGATTCGTAATTGTCACTAAAATAAGCATGTTTGCATGCTTTATTCACCACATAATTTTCATTTTTATAGCACAAATACTTTTCGAGATACAGATCGTTTACCCAAATTTGTTGATTTTTTAGCTTAATTTTCAGTTTCATAAAATTTTTGCTTTTTACGATGAAATCCTTCCAAAATCTTTGCCGTTTTCGCATCTTTATTTTTCTTGATATTTTCAAAGCAAATTTGGAGATTTTCTGACATTTCTGAACAATTTAGAAATCCAAGATTTCGGATCCAAGATGGCGGATTTTTTTAGCGTATGACGTCATTATGGCGTGTATGACGTCATAATTGACACGTGACTGCCACTAAAATAAAGATTTTCGGATGCTTTACACATCATGTAAGTTTCATTTTCATAGCGTCAATACTTTTCGAGATACATAGGGGGGGGGGGGGGGGCACTATCTGCCCCCCCCCCCCCCCCCAGGCTCAGGAACGAAAAAAAAGCCCAGGCAGAATAGGGTTAAAGAGACACTGTCCCGGCGTATTTGCTCAAAACTGTTATAAATGCATGAAATGGTCCCTAAATCTATGAAATAAGAACTTAATAAACTCTAACTAAATGATAAAAAGCAATTTTCTTCAAGAAATTCCATACTGCAACAAATTTTTTGCAAAATTTCAAAGATTTCCGAGCCAAATTTGAAACTTTGAAAAACTGACATCCTGACGTTTTTTCAAAAATACATATTGCAATCCATTTCCATCCTAGCTGTCGTTTGTCATCCTCACTTCCTAATGGGTTCCTGTCATTTGTCGAGTGCTATTCAACAGAATCAAACCATTATTGTTCAACTTCCTATGATCTAGATATGTTTCTGAGCTTCCAAAAATCATGCTAAAATCAGGACAGTGTCCCTTTAAGCCTGGTTCACACGTACGACGCATGCATAAGCGCAAGCAACATACGCAGGCGCAGTAACGTGTTGATCATTAGTGCCTTTTGTTCTGTTTTGTTCTAACAAAAGGCACTAATGATCCTAATGATCAACACGTTACTGCGCCTGCGTATGTTGCTTGCGCTTATGCTTGCGTCGCACGTGTGAACCAGGCTTTAGTAACACTTGTTTATAACTCAGCATAAACCTGATATAATAAACAAATCGGTTTAAAATACCTTGGTACTTATTTTCGCGGGAAGTTAATTTCGCGAAAATGGAACAGGCAAAGGTCGCGAAACTCAAATTTCGCGATGTGGCAGAAAAACCACGTTAAAAGGAACTAAATTTCGCTAAAATTTTCCAAATGCTGATGCTCAAAAGTCACTAATAAAGGTCACTGCTTGATGTTGATGTGTAACACTGGAAACTTGTGCCTAATTGCAACTCCTTTTGGCCAGGCCTACAAAAAATTCGCATTCGAACACAATACATATAGAAAATGCGCTATATAAATGCATCACCCTTCACTGATGTATCATCAGGTTCTTCTGATTGGTACAGGCGTGAGACCTTATTAACTCACCAAGGTTTGTTATTTCAGACCAGCTGCATGGCCATGGTGGCCTTAAATGTCCTCAGTCTGTTATTTGTTCATGGAGCTTTACCCAGAAAATCCACGGTATGTCACGTTTGGTTTAATTTCTGTTACTTTTTTTTTTTTTTTTTTTCCAGTTTTGCAACATTTGCGAAGGGCCATGGGATTGTCGCTTACCCCTCCACACACACACACCACCTCCCCACTCACTAAGATTCCTTGTGTTTCTTGCTTGTACAGTGGACTGGAACCCCGTTGATACGGACACCTACGGGTCAAAGAAAAACTGGCCGTAACAACGGGGTGGCCATATTAAAGGGGTTCTTTAAAGGGTCCCTCTCGACCAGTGTGCTTTGCGGTCGCGTGTTATTGTTTTTATCCGGGGAACTCGATCTCTCGTGGGGCTAATGTATGCCATACTTTCCAAATTGTACTAAGTTGGGTCGTCTAACTACTTTTTGTGGCCAGAACAAGGCCAGAATCCTTCAAAAAGTAGTTTTTAACTTCAAGCCGCTATTTTTGCGGCACCCGAAAATGGCTGCCGTAAGAGTATTGGCGCGCAAAGCACACTGGTTGAGAGGGACCCTTTAAATAATAAAATGACTGACTGAGCTTTTGTTCGGGCCGTAAGGCGGGGTTCCCGCACTGTATGTTTAATTTTTGAAAACGCTGATGATGTTTTTTATAGTGTGGACCATAATAATAATAAAATAATAACTCCCGCACGCCTTGCGTGCCTATGTTTGAGTAGAGCCAGTGGAGAGGAAAGTGTGTTAGTTCTGTTCATTTACCATTTGTTGTGTTGCGTATTTTTCACAGGTCCTTGTGTTGGGAAAAGTATCATCTTCAATGATGGGGACATTTGGTGCTCTTCTAGAAATTATCCTGATATTGTATCCTTTCCACCGCGGAGGTACGTGGAGGCAGCGTGGCCGAGTGGTCCCAGGTTCTAGTCCTCCATCCTGCCATTCGCTGGATTTGTTCTCGGTTGCCCCGAGTTCAACTCCTTGGCTGCGCTCTGTAAATAGCCAACTGGTCTGCTTCCTGCCAGTTGAGATTTTTAAGCATGTTATGTTTATTTGAAATATTTGTAGTTCGTCTTGTGTGGCCCGTTTCACCACCAACATTTACCTTGTTTAAATATTTGTTTCTGTACACGGCCCCACAAGCTACTAGCTTTAAACACAAACCAGGTATATATATACGGTTGCTTTACCTTTTTACAGTGTTTCGTTTGCTAAATCTACGTTATGTGAGACCTGCAGTGACAGCATGATCTTTAATTTGGACGTGTACCCTTGTAAACTCAAAAATGTATATCTTATATATAAAAATTGAATAAAGTTGTTATGTTGTTATAAAGTTGTATAAGCCAGCGTTTATTCCTTAACTACCTTTAGTTACTTGATGATTGCGTCCTTGGTAGGGTTGTACAGCGTTCCATACTTTGCGCGCCTGCGTCCTGTGGTGCGAGAAACAACCACGACAACGGTAAGTGTACCCCACCGCTGTGTTGGTGTTTGATCTCAATATAACTTTCTACAAAATGGCCGCGCAAATTCATATTAAACTGAACGGAAAATCAATACCAGCACCTGAAAGACCACCTCTTGTTTGGTAATCGTACGAAGTTTTCGTTAAGTTAGGTTCTACCTGAGTCGAGAAAACGGAAGTTGAAAACTTTATAGACGTTTGTATGGCTGGGGGAATAGCGTATACCCCCAGTCATACAACCGTCTCTAAATATTACAGTTTTCAACTTCCGTTTTCTCAACTCAGGTAGAACCTAACCTAACGAAACGTTGTACGATTACCAAACAAGAGGTGGTCTTTCAGGTGCTGGTATTGATTTTCCGCTCAGTTTAATTTTAATAATTTGAATTTGCGGCGGCCATTTTGGAGAAAGGTCTATTGAAGGTCTCGTTTTCAGGGTAATATTCGTTGACCAGTCTTAGAGTATTTTCTGTGGTTTCAATTGCAGGTGATCGCCAACTGTATCGTCCTGTTGATTCTTAGTTCAGCTTTACCAGTTCTATCTAGAACGCTTGGTAAGTCAGTGAATAATAGAGTGGTTCGAAAAGTAATCTGGGATTGCTGTGGTTTGCTTTTGCTTAGTCCTGTACGGCTTTCTCCCAGTCCTTCACGGTCAATTCATTTCGGTGACGTATCCGAGACGAACGGCTTCTTCGCTCGGACCACGTGACCCATCCGAAACGGATTGACCGCGGCGAAATATAGAAGCCTAGGAACTAGCCAAGTTTTGCTTTACTTCGCCCTTCTCAACCAATCAGATGCAAAACCAAAACCAAACGCGACTTGGTCACACGCGTTTTCCCGCGCTTGGCGCCTGTGACGTTTGTTGTAGAGCGGTTTTCAATTGAGTGTAGTAAAACCAAAACCAAAGTAATCACGCTGGCCAATCACATCAGACGAAAACAACACAAGGAACCAATCAGAACTCTAAGCAAATACATGTAACCCGCGCCAAGCGCGGGAAAACGCGTGCGACAAAGTCACGATTGGTTTTAGTTTGGCATCTGATTGGTTAAGAATGTGGCGCGAGTTTTTCGAACCAATCAAAGAGCGTAGTAAAGCAAAACCAATGCAAACGCACATTACTTTCGACACTCAATTGAAAACTGCTCTATTGGACATTGCAATTGCTTGGGTTTTGGTTTTAAGACATTCCGTTGAAAAGCGCTCTATTTATTGTGACATCATGATTTAGTTAGTAAATGAGCTACATTTACGTGAACGTTTTCTGCGTCGTGAAAACCGCTAAGTTCCCTGGTCAATTCAAACGGCTCGTGATAGTTAGCCTGCGTGATGATGGCGTTTGACCACCAACTATCATGCACTATCATCGACTATCATTCACTTTGAACCTGTTCAAATTCTCCATGATAGTTGATGATAGTTTTTCCCGTTTGACCACGCGGCGCATGATACTGAGTTCATGATAGTTCATGATAGTTAGGGGAGATTTTGACCAGGGCTTTTAAGTTTTAGGTCAGCATATTTTTCTATGCCCTCTTTAGTCTTGGCCAGGATTACATACTTAACATGGTCTTGAATTTCAAAATTTACACCCAAAAAATAAACGTCCCCCCACCCCCTCTAAATACCGATATTATTCAAGTAATTACGGTATTTTGTTATTCGTTTCGTCAGTTCATGCTGATGATGAAGGACCTGACTCGTCCCCAGCCGTCTCTCGGTCTTCTACGAAAAATGCGTGCGTCTTGGGGACTGGGGAAACTGGGGGACTGGGGATGCTGGGAAGGTGGAAAAGAAGGGAGAGAGAGTCTCCCGCCTATCCTCCTTCCCATAACCCCTTTCGCATCCCTCGGCCGCGCTTCTCTCGTTAATATTAATAGGAGACAAGAGAGACGACTGGGGACGAGTCAGGTGTAGGACTCATATTACAGGGTTTACCAATTACCAAGTTAAACCTGTTTTCTTGTTTTATCATTCTGGTTTTACCACGTTTGTCCCTTATTGTCTCTTGGTTTGACTTGTTTTATATTTCAGGTATAACCAAGTTTGACCTGATGGGCGAGTTTGGCCGCCTGGATTGGCTTGGGAATTTTCGTGTGGTCATTCTCTATAACTTAGTGTTTGAAGTTTCCACCGCCTTCTGCTTGGTGAACAAGTTCACGGCTTCTGTTAGAAACGCTTTGTACGAACAGGTTCATGCACCGACTGTGCAGTTCTTTCGACGATTCAAGCCAAAGGCTAAAGCATCGGCTTGAAGAAATGTTAGAAAATATATTTAGACAGCTCAAAGCGAAGATTAAAGGAGTGCAAAATCGTCTCCAAATTGAAGAAAGCCTCAAAATAATAGTTTACTAAAGTAGAAAAACACCAAAGAGGTGATAATAAACCAAACAGGAACAAGGATGGTCGAGGATGGAGAAGATTAAGACGGATTGCGAACGGCGAACTTGAAAAAAAAATTGGCCAATTTTGTCAAGATGCGTCAATATTTTACAGAGGATAATAGATTCTACACGTCAGTGGATCCTTAGTATGACGGTAAAACTATAAAAGAAACGAACCAAGGCTTTGTTCTAAGGAAGATATGAGAGGATACGGAGAATGCTTGAGACAATCACGAAGAATATCGAGGCTACACGAAGATGTATCGATTCTTGGTATTTTTGTGGAACGGAGATGATTCACTATAGCCAAGGCTTAGTCCTCTAAGAAAGACACGAGATGCCGAGAAAGCTCGAAACAATCACGAAGAATATCGACGCTACACGAAGATGTATATTATAGTGGGTCTATTTACGATGTCAAGTACGAAGATTATTAGTTTAACGATACGAAGCACGCTCGAACATAAATTGGTATTGATGACTTCAGTACAGCACAGCCAAAGCCCCAACCTCGTCCCCAGGGCCATCAACGCTTTCAAGATGGCGGGTGGGCGCGAAGAAGACCCTGGCGAAGAGCAGGTCACGTGTCTCCAAAAATACTGGAGATTTTGATTGTTTCAAAATGGCGGCGGGCTCGCGATTGGCTAATTTTGTGGTCCACGTGACCTGCTCTTCGCTAGGGTCTTCTTCGCGGCCACCCGCCATCTTGAAAGCGGGGAAGACTCTGGGGACGAGGTTGCCAAAGCCCAAGCTTTGTTGTAAGCAACCTCTTTCCCAGGGTCTCTCTTCCCCGCCCCCTGGAGTGGGGGTGGGGGAAGAGAGACCCTTTGAACGAGGTTGTGTTGTATTGCAAATATTGTATAGTTTGACACAAAGGCCAACACCTCAATGGAGCGCTTTTTCAATTGAGTGTCGAAAGTAATCCGGAATTGCTTTGGTTTTACTTTACTACGCTCTGTGATTGGTTTAAAAAATTCGCGCCACCTACTCAACCAAAACCAATCGCGACTTAGTCACACGCGTAGCGTCGACAATTCTAGTCACACGTCAATCTCGTTCCAGGGCCTCTCTTCTTCCCGCTAAAAGAGAGACCCTGAGAACGGGTTGGTCACACATTTGTGGGGACATCTAGAATAGGTTTCCGTTTGTTCCTCGATGTCGCTCTACAGGATTAGGTAGCAGAATAACGACGAACCACTCAGCAGAGGGGGGTCTGAATATACGAAGATTTTAGCGATAGATCTTGCGCCCAATCAGTTGTGAAGGACTTGTAGTCAAACGAAAACAAATGGGGGTAGCTTCACCTTGCTCCAGGATCTCTGTTAGTGAGGGCGAGGCACTGGCCTAATAGAGAGGGAGGCTAAATAGAGCTTTTACGGTAACCGTACTCTCAATATCGCGATCGTCATTAATTTATTGCTTTTGTGAACGAATTACACTGCTAAACAATGTACAGAAATATTTCTTTTTACTACAAAACCGTTATCGTCATAAGCTGTACTGCCTTGCTGTAACATATGACAAAAATTAAAGTTTGTAATAGTTTAATTAGACTAGACCTGTTGTCCATGATGGAAATCCTTTTTTTTTAACTGTATCTTGCATATTTCTTGTATTTGGATGAAACGAGAAAAAAATCACCAAATTTGATTTGAAAAAATCGAAAACAATATAGATGCAAAAATTGCAAATATGTTTGAAGAAACTCTTCGTAAAAAGCGGAAATCTCACGAAACTGAAAATTAAGCTGAAAATACCAAATTTTACCGATATGCTGCCGGTTTTGTACATTTCGGTCATTTTCATCAACTCCCGGTTCCTGTTGTGACCTGTGGTCGAACTGGGTGGTTACCTAGCAAATGGAAAACTTTTTGCAAACTTTTTTGTTACCGGGAAATGACCCAGACCCTTGCTTGCGCCTGTGCATGCTTGCGTCGCTAGTGAAAACCTGCGCTGTGTTTAGGGGGATAAAACAAAATAAATGAGTTATTCATTCTTCAGCCTCGATGTAGAATCAGTTCAATACCTATGTTGTAAAAATGAACTTTTACGGGGGATTAGCTGTGTTCCTTCTGCATAGATGAACTAAGTAAGTAAGATAAGATAAGATACAAGTTTATTGTGTAATACACTTAGCTATGAAGTTGTGACATGATCACATAAAAAATAAAATGACACACCAGCTAAATTGTTTATTTAACCGCGATTAAAATATAACGGGTATATAAAAGATCTACCTAATTATGAAATCTAATTATTCCGGCACAGGGAGAAATAGCTAAAAATTCACTATGCTAAGAATAAAATCTAAAAATATATGATAAAATCTAAAAATATACATTTGACTTCATTCCATTTTACATCTTACAATTCTCTGACAATGATCTTACTCAAGTTGCTTTTATATTGGCCGTTTGGGAACTGCTTGAAAACTGTCAAAATGGTACTAACTCGTAGTTTAGGCTTTCGTAAGACCTAAATCTCGTTCCCAGAGTCCTCGTTACCCTTGTCCAGCGGTGGAGCGGCCAACAAGGACCTCTGGGATAGAGTGATCCGCCTGACTTGCACAGTAAGACCGGAAGTCCAAGAATCTTGGCGTCTGTTAGTTGAAACATGGGTCGAACACATGCGCAGTAGAGCCGGAAGTCCTAGAGTCCTGTCATGGAGAATCGCCCCCACCCCCCCCCCCCCCCCCCCCCCCAGCCCCAGAGCTCCTTGTTGGCCGCTCCACCGCTGGACAAGGGTAACGGGGACTCTGGGAACGAGATTGGGCTTTCGTAAGACCTAAAACAGGAGGCAGACGGGTGTATTTTGCATATTTTCCTTCGATGGGAAAACTTTGCCGAAATGTTCTTTTTCGTCAATTTTAACTATATTGTTCTCAAGGTTTCCCGCCAAAATAAAACAACTTGAGGAATGTAAAAGTTACAAGGTACACTCTTGTCGATAAAGAAATACTATTTACAGTTAGTTAACACTGAAATAAAAGCTGTTGTTAAAAGTTTTGATACAATCATTCGTTACAAGTATAATTATACTTAATTATACGCATAATTATAGTTTCGTGGGACGGTCTTCAAGTACCGCCTACATCAATAAATTAACTTTAGGCCAGAACGCAAGTTCCGGACCGAAATCGTAAACAAATACACTTCTACCAGAAATACAAAAGGTGTTTAACCAGATCCATGGTTACAAACATAGTTGACATTCCGGATGTTATTATCAAAATTAAGGGTCGTATATATGGTTTCAGTACAACATATCCAGAAGCGACTAAAAAACGTAAGGATATATAAGTACCAAGATAGATAGATAGAAAACTTTATTACTTGTCAAGCCTTATAGCCTGGGAAAATCCCATACTAATTTGGGGACCAAATGTTTCAAGGTCAACGAATCGATTTCTGACCTTTACGGAACTCAGTCAGGATCTCAAGAAAACAGCTTAATCCCGACAATTCTAAGGAACAAAGGAAATCAAACATTTCTAGCTTTGTTAGTTCTCCGCGCCCAGCCGCCATCTTGAAAGCGGAGTAGACCCTGGGAACGAGGTTGGCGTGGTAGGCATCCGTTAGCGAGTGTAATGAAACCATACCAGGAGAATATATGTTTCAATCACTAAAAAACTGTTAGCTAGACCAGTCATAACTAGAGCTAGTGATCTACATTTTAAGATTTTAATAACACACAAATCAACTTTATTTTCAATGCTCAGCATGTGAGCGATGACCATAATTTTGCTTTCTCTATTATCCATAGCAAAACCATCTCCAGAATACACCAAAATACACTTTTCAGAGCCTAAAATCTCATTTTTTTTCTGAGGAAGGCCACCAAACACCCCCCTTAGCGCCTTTACTGCGTCTTCCTTCGATCTTCTTCACATTTTCAGGAAAAACACTGGGACCCCCCCCCCCCCCCCCCCCCTATCAAAAAAAACCCGCATCCGCCTCTGACGCCTCTTTAAAGTAACAAAACATTTCATCAAATAAGTATACAGTACATTACTTCACACGAACAATGCTAACTTTAAAAGAAAAGTCACCTTTTTTAAGCGTTCGCGATTTTTTTTTCAACCGTTAAAATAATTGAGAATAAGGTATCACATTCAGTACTCGTACCATCTCATGTTGTCACCTTTGCTATTCGGGCACGGCATCGGATTGTGCGCACTCAGATATAATCAGGTCTCTAACGAGATCTGCATTATAAAAGCAATATAAAAGCTTCATGCACGCATTTATAACATATCCTGGCCGAGGTGACTCCACCCCGCTGTAATCCCGTTTGTAAATCCCTCCCCCGTTTGGGTCATGCAAGGAATTCAAGTTTCCAATTTTGAAACCGAAATCAATCGTGTCTTCATCCATGAAAGTTTGGATAATCCCGAGCTTCACTTGAATCAGCTTGGCTTGTTTCAATTTGGGGATGTACTCGGAAACACCGGCTAAAATGTTTTGCCCCTTAATATATTTCTCATTTTCCGACATGTTGAAATAAATACTCGATAATTCTGGTTCAAGATCTCCAGAACAGCTCGCTGCGACATTTGTTTCTGGCGCATAGGTGATCATCCCGACTCTGTTACCCTTGTTAGAAAACATGCCAAAGGGGCCCATGCAAAAAAAACATTGACGGCATGTTGGCAAGATCTTCAGGTAGATGCACTGTAGCGATCGCTTTAATCCGGTTACATCTTTTTCGAGCCCATGCCGAGATTCCAACCATTTTGTTGAATTTGGCAATGTTGTACCATGATGCGTTCACAGTTATATCGGCGAAAATCTTCACAACGTCTCCCTCTGGCATGCTCACTGTATCTATGACATATCCGCAACGATCACTTACCGCCGAAATCTCTGTAACTTCAGTGTTTGTTTTAATTGTAACCGTGTTCTCGTCTTGAAATAGCTCTAGTTGACTTATAATAAATCTCCTCAGACTCGGCCAATCCAGTAGTTCCTCAGCTGTCTCGATTCCCATTGCAATCGTTTCCATGGCGACGTCTTTTTCGAATTCGTAAGGTTCCAGAATTCGATAAAAGTGTTCCGGTGGTCCAAAGATCTCGTTTCTTGCATCTTCAAGGACCATCTTCGTGTACTCTTCCTTCAAAGCGTTGTAAGTGTCGAGAATCTCCCTGAGTGGGGTCATCGAATTTTTCAAAATGAAATATCGACCTCGTCGAAGTGGATGCGATGATCTCGACCTATCTCCTGTCGAAATCGTCCGAACCTTCTGCTAAACTCTATGGTAGCATGCAGATAGTACAGTGCTGTACCTTTGTCGGCGTAATGGAAGCCAAGTCCCATTCGTCCTGATGTGACGTCACTGCTCTCTCTCATCAACTCTTCATTTTTTTCCAAGAGATAAATGTTGAATCGTCCCGTGCGCGCCAACGCAAGAGCACTGCAACAACCGCCTGCTCCCCCACCGATGATGGCAATGGTTTGACGGCTCGATGAGTTCATGTTCTCCCGACTGTAAAAAGTGTGAAGATCAGACCTTAAGTAAGTATCATCAAAAAGTCTATTTTATTTCTCATGAACAGAGAGCCCTAAAATTACGCAGTGATGATCGAGAATCAAATACAAGGACGTCGTTCACGGTAGCCAAAGCCAAAGCCATCTACAGTGGAACCCCGTTAATACGGACACCTACGGGCTTAAAAAAGCTGGCCGTAATAACGGGGTGGCCGTAATACGGGGTCATTGTGGGGTCATTGTAAATGTACAACAAAAGCAACTGAACGAGCACTAAAGGCAGCCTGAACCAATTTACAGTTAGATCCGAAAACAAGCACAAATTCGTCAAAACAATGAAAACCTGCTCATACGGAGTCATTGTGTCAATGATTTGCAATATTCAATCCATCGCCGAGTTTGTGGCCGTAATGCGGGGTAAAATTACAAAGAAAATAGGCGCACGGGGATCGCAAAATCTGGCCGTTGGCCGTATCACGAGTTGGCCGTATTAAAGGGGTTTTTATACAAGAGATTAAGTGCGATTTCGACGGGCCAAGAAGAGGTGGTCGTAATAACCGGGTGGCCGTATTAACGGGGTGGCCATAAGGCGGGGTTCCACTGTACTGTCAAAAATTTGAAAACACGAGAGAGATTTACACTGCATGAAATGACAAGTATAAGGAGGTATAATTAATCCGTACACGTATTGTATACGGAGGGGTATACTGACGTATACGGATACCGATGTATAAGGGCTTTGAAAACTCGAGCGCAGTCTCAAATATTCCTAGCTAGCCTGAGAGAGCTAATGCTCGTAGGCTAAAATATTCCCGTTGCTGAAATGGCTATGCCTTAAATGAACGTCTTTATAAGACGGTCAGTTGTGTTTTTACTCTGTCAGTTGTGTATTTATACTCGGTCAGTTGCGTTTTACGTAAGTTAATATTCGATCAGTTTGATCAGTTGGATTCACCACCTGTTAAACAAGTATTCACATCCGGGAACTCATATACGGTTTTCAAATTTTGATGACTCTGTTTTTGATAAAACCATTTTTTTTTTGTCATTTTCTTCTGAAAATGTGTAACCTGTTTTAATGCAATGCAAGGTTTATTGTAGTGAAAAGGACAAAAGTCATGCATCTGTCGTAAACAAACTGCTATTAAGTGAATTTTATTTTTCGCGCCTAGCGTTAAAAATTATTTTATATTTTCCCGGTTGACTTTGTTCTTGATAAAACCAGTTTTTTTTTTTTTTTTCATTTTTTCAGTACTGAATATGTGTGACTTACCTTATTATAGGGAATTAACGCTCCATGAAATTAACGCGAATTTTAAAAATTCACGTTAATTTAAGTCGCGTTAATTTTTGTGAGCGTTAATTTCCGCGACATTAATTAAGTGGAACGTTAATTTCCGCGACCTTAATTTCCATTATTATAACCCCAAATTCTGGAACCTGTACATACATATTTTATATTTAGGAAACAATAGCTTTCTCTTTTCTGCACACCATATTTCAATCTTTTACCATAAAAAACCTATAAAAGCAACAAAACAATATTTCCAGTTCACCCTCGCGCTTTTAGAAGAGAAGTTCTCGACATTTCGGCCAAAATATATTTGTTTGTTTGTGTTAATCGCGTTAATTTCCTTCATTTTGAAATTTGACCTCCTCTTTCGCGTTAATTTCCTTTATTCAGAAGTAATTTTCCCTCCAATTCGCGTAATTTACCTTATTACATGAAATTTTGGCGACACGTTAATTTAGCGATTTTGAAAAATCCATATTTAGCGGCACTTTAATTTAGCGATTTTGCGTAAATTTTGGAACATAAGTCACTTAATTTTCGCGATTTCACGAACTGTCTCTTTGGCGAATTTATTCAAAACTTTTACGCATTTACTTTTACGACGATAACAGAGCTTTTGTGCGATAAGATCATAAACGTCAACCAGCTCCATTTAATAACTTTAACTGTAATACGATAAAAAACAAAATCATACCGACGTTCTACAACTTGATTTTGAACGAAACAAACGAAACTGCAATGCCATATCTTAATGCTGTCCTCATGTGGAGTCACGTTAATTTCGCGACGATTAAATTTAGCGACATTAATTTTGGTGCATTTTAATTTAGCGATTTTTCAAAAAATCGCTAAATTCGCTAAATTAAAGTGTCGCCAAAATTTCATGTAATAAGGTAAGTCGCGTTAATTTCAAATACCTTAATTAACACGAGCGTTAATTTCCTATAATAAGGTATTTTTATCAATACAATGCAAGGTTTATTGTAGCTTTTTAATAAAGGAGAGAGTATCTGTCGAAAAAAACCCGCTATAAAGTCTAATTTTTCGCGTCTTAATTCGTTTTATTTACTTGGTTTACTTTGTTTTTTGATAAAACCTTCTTTTATTTTCTACTGAACATGTGCAACTTATTTCGACACAATGGAAGGTTTATTGCATTTTTCAAGTTGTATAACTCTTCACTTGATAATGATGTTAGCAACATATATGATATATGATGTTAGCAACATCGAAACGTCGGACAGCAATGATTTTGTATTTTTACTAAAGTGCTTTAGCAAAGGTTTATTGTAGCTTTTTAATAAAGGAAACAGTGCATATGTTGTAAACAAATCGCTTATTCAGCGTGCAATTACAGTCTTCAGTTTTCCATATATTTGTCTTCAAAATTTCTCTCTCGGTAACTTTGACTTACCAGCAAAGGTTCTTACAGGAACCATGGATAGGAAAAATGAAAACGCGACTGCATGCTTTATACCAGCAAAGCTACGTCCCTCAGTTTTCATCAGTCTAGTTTTTTACATAATATATTCAGTATACTGACAACGAATATTCCAGAAATACAATTTTATGAAAGTTATTTCACATCGAACTCCCACGCAAACGCCGTATTTCCATTCGTGACGTTTTCCCACCCAGTTTTCAAAATAGCGGAAAACCACATAACATCCATCCATGAGCAAGAATGACTGCCATTATTTTTGGAAAACACGTTTGTTTTTTTGTTTTATTTGGAACATATTACTACCTCTTGGCGGTCACTTTATAATCAAGTTTTTGCTTAATGTAATTCTTCAATTATTTATTCGGGAAAATTCAATAACGATTTATTGGAACGGAATTTTCAGTTTATCACCTTGGTTTACCTTGTACGCGATGGAACAAAGCTTACTGCGACGTTAATTACTTTATGTGGCCGGCTACCTTTCAAGATGACTGATCGTGTTTACTTTACATGTTGTATAAGAACTACCAAGAAAATGGAACGTTTTAAAGGGTCCTATAAAATGTCCTCACTGATGCAAAATTCCCTTGAAACAGCCACCAGTTTGTATCCCGTGGCGCAATGCGATGTTTTAGCTTTATATAAGTCGTTCCTCGCAAATATATTTCAAGTGAAATGAAATTTCTATAATCAATACAGTTATACTGAACAGTCCACTCGCATGGTTCCTTCTTAAGAAGTTATATTATGTAAGTACTTATGTGAAATAGCGGTTTCCTGCAGTGCACTGATGAACTAAACTTGCAATTGTAAATGCAAAATTCTGAACTAAACAAGATAGTGTTTATAATTTTACTTTCATTTCACGCCATTCATGTTGTTATAAGACTCGAAATGGTGTATATATATGTCTACAGGTTTAGGGGTTTTACAAAAAAATAATGTAAGATCCCGTTCATGAAATAAAGTTAACATTTGCATACAGTGGAAGCTCTCTGACCGGACACTCTCCTTTAACGGACATCTCTACTTACGGCCACCGTTTGAACTCCAGGTTATACGAACTCTGTTTTAATTCCCGTAAGCGACCAGCTTCAGTTGCGGACACTTTCTCTACTTCCCAAGGGTGTTCGCTTATGGGAGTTCCGACTGTATTAGTCATAGTTGATGAGATAATAAGACAAGTTACTTACTTGGCTTGGGTTATGGATAAGTTGGCAGCTCCACTCCAACTATGGCTTTGCTTGTTCCCCAGCGCTCACTCACTCTTGAAAGCTGCAAGTTAAACACGTAGACATAATTGAATATTCGTTATTCCACGCAAAAAAGTCACCTTGACTCTCAGTGAATACTGACCAATTATATCCAAACCGTAGCTGTAATTATGCAAATTGCCATGTTTTTTATATAAACCTAAGCGGCCCGCTCTAGGGCATACTGTAAAACCACAGGTGACCAAAAGCGTACTATAAGAGTTTGTATGGATTTGACTATAAGATCAGAGTTTGTATGGATTTGAAATTTAATTAATTGAAAATATCTTCTTTTTCCTTTGAAAAGCTTCAATAAAGTTTGAAACCTTACCTGGTGTCCTTTTTTGTCTCCCTGTTGCTTCTTTAAGCCATTTGAGCGATTTTCGTTTCAACGGTCTGTATCATACTAAGAGTAAAACATGGACTGGATTTGTAAAACATGGATTTGTAAAAGGTAGATTTGTAAAAGGTGGATTTGTAAAAGGTGGATTTGCAAAAGGTGGATTTGTAAAAGGTGGATTTGTTAAAGGTGGATTTGTAAAACATGGATTTGTAAAAGGTAGATTTGTAAAAGGTGGATTGTGTAGTCCAGAAAATATCCATACCCCCCACTGAAGGGATTTGTCCTATGACCCCCCCTCCCCTCTGGATTTTCCAAAATTGGCCCCAAAATATACCTCCCACCCCTCCGAATTTCCAAACTTTTCGCACACACCCCCTGGAAAATTTTCCACCTCTGATTGAAACGAAAAATAAGCTAATATGTTGTCCAAGATGCCAAATTTTGCAACTTTCATGTATTTTCTGGTAAATTTAAATATCTTGTACCGTGACATACAAACTTACAAATAGATTAGCATATCACGTACGGGATCACGTCGTGTCGGAAAATGTTTTCGAATCGCCAGTTCTCAGTTTCTGCTTCATTATCCTGACAAAATAAAGAACTAAAGGAGAGATCTCAGGATGATAGTTTCCTTCCAACACCGCTGAGAAAGAAACGCTTTCCACCGACAGTCTTTACATGTAAAACTTACAAAATAAATATTGTGTCAATATCAAGGGTGCTTACCATTTGTAAGAAAACACCGGTTGGGGTGACCGTTGCATAATGGTAAGACATTTTTCAAACTCAATGACCAACCGAAAGAGGTTGCGCTTACCATTTACAAATAAATTCTAATTCCGGTATTTCAGTCAATATGGCTGACTTTAATAGCTAGAAATCTAAAATCTATTGACTAAGAAGAAGATGCCATGGCCATTGGTGCCGTAAGATCTTTTATGTCAAGAAATTTAAACAGAATTCAAAGATATGAGATCACATACCCGAGTGAGTTTATCGCACGAGTGAGTTTCCGCATGAGTGAGCTTCAAAGTCATTTTCGATCTTGTGCAGGTAAATTATAAACATAGGAAGGATTCCTACAGGGAATGCTAGAAGCAGGCATCCTATTTCTCCTAAACAACAAGTGCTGGCGTTTCTGTGGACCATCTGAGTTGAAGAAACAAACGTCACACTCGAATAAGTTCGTTGACGCCATATTGAATACAACTAAAATCGCGCGAAGGGAGCCTGGAAAACGGAATAAACTTTCAAATGGTACGGTAATTTCCGACGCTCCGTTCCGAAACGGAAAAAACAGGACTACCTCTGGAGGTAATCGACAATTTCCGAACGGATTTTCCGGAAAATGTCTGTTCCATTTGACTTTCAACCGAAATTTCCGGATTTTTTTGGCTAAATGGTAAGAATGAGGGCTCCATTACGGCCAAATGGAATTTAGAATTTGGTTTGTTACCTTCCGGTTTCCACATCACATTTCTGTTTTTTTTTTGTCTTTATACATGTAACTTTCAACTTTTGGTATTAGACTTTGGGTTTTAGGTTTCAGTTTTAGATTTCAGCTTTCGGCGTTCAGGGTTTAGATTTCAGATTTCAGCGGCTTGTTGCATTATTTGAGTACATAGCTGTACGAAATATTCCAATTCATAACGAAGTAAAATGAGCTCACAACATCGCAACGAAAAAACGTTTTAGAGCAATTATTATAAATTTCAAATTATATGCGTCCTAAATGCGGAGTTTCGGAAAAGACAGTGATGGCTTCGCGGATTTCTCCGTAACTACAATTAATACGAAATATAATTGAAATATATTGAAATGGGTCTTTTTGGTGACTGTTTTTATCGCTGTAAACAATGGTTGCTATGTAAAAATTGTCTACCACTGTACAGATTCCTTAACTTTTACAGAACTCAAGGCAAAAATACAGCAAAATAAATTCAAAATATGTTTTGCAAGTGTTCAGAGGTTTCAAATGTTAATGTTTCAGAGAAATAACTTTTCAGTGAAAGCTTGACATTTTAGGGTACCATTCCACCAGTAAATGGAAAACGTATCTTGATAATGCTGCATCAACTTGTTTCTTATCAACTCATTCTGAAATTTTTATCTGTTCACTGTAACCACCCCACCTCCCCCCTGGATATCAGCCCCCCCCCCCCCCCCGTTTATAACCATGACCTCACAAAGCGACGAATCTACGTTTTGATAGCACGCATGTTCCCGATATTCACCCCGCTTAGTTTAACCTTAATTTTCAAAGCTAAACCTGTAGCTTTTCTTGACTTTTTTAACCGACTAATAGCCCTTTTCACGGTTTACTTGTGATATTTGCACTGAACAATACAGTTGAATATAGAAGCGAGGCAATTTCGGGCACAAGCTGTAAAACATCGCGTGTTTCTTGAGCTTCTTAAACCCTTTTAGTATAAAAACAGTTTTAAAAATATAGAAGTACTACGATTCTTTTAGTTTACGTTGTTTTTAGAAAAAATTGTAAAACGACTTTTCTCTATTAATAAAGAGTAGATTCCCATAAGCAACAGCGAGATCGTTATACGATCTTTACGGCAAACTTTAACCAAAAGAGTTGTATATTTAGTTCTTCTCGTTTTTAAAACTATTTTTATACTAACATAGTTCAAGGAACTCAAGAAAATCACGATGTTTTACAGCTTGTGCCCGAAATTGCCTCGCTTCTATGTTTAACTATATTGTTATGCAAATATTTCAGGTTAACCGTGAAAAGGGCTATTAAGTTGAACTGAAGATCGATATTACGAGTTTGGACAATAATGTTTTACCTTATCGAAAACGAAGTGAAACAATATCATTGAAATGGCGACATATCCAACCTCGATTCCAGGCTCTCAAATGCTCCGTTTCCTCCCTTGTCGTTAGTTGTCTTATTTATGCTAAATTCGTTTCGTATGAAAGCCTTTCTTCTTGACATGAACAGACATGTTCGAAAAAGTGCTAAATTGTCGATCAATAGGATGATCCCTTTATCTGTTATGCCCTGGTCAAACGGCGCATGATAGTCGATGATAGTTTAACTCACGTAACTATCATCAACTATCATGCGCCGCGTGGTCAAACAGGAAAAACTATCATCGACTATCATGGAGAATTTGAACAAGTTCAAAATGAATCTGATAGTCGATGATAGTTAACAATTATTCGCCGATCCACCACTATTCACCTCCACTGAGGTGAATAATTGTTTTAGTATATACCAAACCAGTGAAATAGCTAGCTCCAAAATTATTGATTTATTTTACCGCGAAAAATCGGAAAAATCCTTTAAAAGTGGAACCCTACGCGCGACCAAGGACAGCGCGGGAAAAGTCACATGACAACATCAGGCGATCAACATGTCTCTCGTATGTTGGACTTTGACGATTTCAAGGGGAAAATTATTATTTTTTCCGTTTTTACTGATGGACCAAAAGCGACGAGTTCTATTTTCTCGTATTTTACAAGTTCTGTCAGTTTCTATTGCCTGAGAAAATGATGTTGAAGCTGCAAGTGCCGTTATAAACTGAACAAGATGGTCAAGATGCTGCCTAACCGAAGACGTTTTCGTAATTCCAGTTCAATTATTTCTCACATCATTTGACTGCATCCACCGTCTGATGTTACTGCTGTTAATTTACCGGAGGGGAGAAGCAGTAAAGTTTGGAGAAGCCACAGCATTTGGGCAGTTCTTGATCATGATACGGCAACAAGAATATTTTCAAGCGTAGTGAGACCGAGATTAGTCGATCCGAATACAAACAAAACCGTTGGCAGGTTTGAAATAATTACAGGGACTTCTTGCTTTTTAAAAGACACTGCTGTATTCAGGATTCCAGGTAGGAATTGCAAAGACTATTCACCTCCGAGCTAGCCAATCAGAACGCGCGAAAAGCACTATTCACTGGTTTGGTATAGTCATGCGCCGTTTCACCAGGGCTTAAAGCACACAATTTGGGGTTGTTAAAAGGAATTTACAGTAAAAAATATTTTTTGTTTGAAACTCACTTAGACTGTTCACAACCTCTCTATTTTCCCAGATCGTTGTAGCCGCGAGCGAACTAGAACTGAGCGCGAAGCGCGAGCGTGGGGGTAGGGGGCGGGAAGGAGAAAAATTCGCCTGCTCCCTGCCCCTCACCCCCTCGCGCTCGCTGTTAGCGTAGAGTAAATAGAGAGGCTGTGACGGAACAGTCTAAATCTACTTCGCCATTATCGCCAAAGGCTCAAAAATGCACATTTTCAACGGGGCATTGCGCAAAAGTTCCACTTCTTCCATACAATAAATAATAATACTTCTATCCAGACCGACCAAAATGAAGTCAAAGAGCATAGCCGATCGATCGACAATTTTAGCACTTTTTCGAGCATGTCAGTGTTTATTTTTAAAAGAAGAAAAGGCCTTCATACGAAACGAATTTAGCATAAATAACACAACTTCCCACCACATTGGCAGTTTACAAACACGCGAAAAAACTGTGTCTCTAGTGTCAACTCTATTACAACGCTTGTGTTTTGATTGCTATGTTAATCGAAGTCGTTAACTTGAGAGTGTCAAGCAAGTCGATGTTTGACAGTTTGTTTGCTTTGCCTTCAACATTTATTTTTTCAGGGGTGATCGGTGGGAGATAAAGAAAACATATAGGCTCCGCGGGTTCCGTGGGTTCCACACATTCCGCGGTCCACGGTTCCCATTTTAGTAACAAGTGAAATCGACACGATCGAAAAACCCAAAATCGAAAACTGAAATTGCCGAAAACTGAAATCGAAAACTCAAATGCCGAAAACTGAAATCGAAAACTCAAATGCTAAAAACTGAAATCGAAAACCCAAATACCGAAATTCAAATGCCAACGACAGACGAAATTCTAAAATCCACTTGGCCGTAAAGGTACACTGATCCTACACAATCCACCTTTTACAAATCCATGTTTTACAAATCCACCTTTTACAAATCCATGTTTTACAAATCCACCTTTTACAAATCGACCTTTTACAAATCCACCTTTTACAAATCCATGTTTTACAAATCCACCTTTTACAAATCCCTGTTTTACAAATCTACCTTTTACAAATCGACCTTTTACAAATCCACCTTTTACAAATCCATGTTTTACAAATCTTCCTTTTACAAATCGACCTTTTACAAATCGACCTTTTACAAATCGACCTTTTACAAATCCATGTTTTACAAATCCACCTTTTACAAATCCATGTTTTACAAATCCACCTTTTACAAATCCACCTTTTACAAATCCACCATTTACAAATCCCTCTTTTACAAATCCATGTTTTACAAATCTACCTTTTACAAATCTACCTTTTACAATCCGCCTTTTTACAAATCCACCTTTTACAAATCCTCCTTTTACAAATCCACCTTTTACAAATCTACCTTTTACAAATCCTCCTTTTACAAATCCACCTTTTACAAATCCATGTTTTACAAATCCCTCCTTTTTACAATCCTCATAAAAAATTCAAATTTTTTACCCCTTCCCCCAAAAACCTTTTTTTAAATAAATTTAAAATTTTTTCCACCCAAAAAAAAAAACAAAAAATTTTCAAAAAATTTTTAAATAAAAATTAAAAAATTCCATAACCCCTTTTTCCCTTTTCCACTTTAATCCGGGCAAATTCCTTTTAAACGACCTTTTAACCAAAATTTTAAAAGGGTAAAAAAAAAAAATGTAAAAACTTTTCCATAAAATTTTTAAAATCAAAAAACCCCAAATTCCCCCTTTTAAACAAAAATTTTTATTTTTTTTAAACCCCCCATTTTTTCCCCCTTTTCAACGCTTCAAAAACCCCTTTTTTTTCCCCCTTAAAAATTAAAATTTTAATCTTCAATTCTTAAAAAACTTTAAAAAATCAAAATAAAATTTTTTTTTTTTCCCCCCAAAATTTTTGTAAAACCCCGGGGGGCTTTCCCTTTAAACAGGGTCACCCAACGGGGAAAACCACCAAAAAAATAAAAAAAAAATAAAAAAAAAAAATTTAAAAACAAAAAATAAAAATTAAAAAAAAAAATTTTAAAAAAAAAAAAAAAATTAAAAAAAAAAATGGGCTAAACAACATTTACAAATAAAAAATTTAATTTTTTTTAAAAAACCATTTAAATCATCAAACCCAAAAAATTTACAAAACGAACTTCTTACTTATCTTTTAAATCCTTTTAAACCTATTCAAAACCCCTTCCTGAATTCGAATGATTATATTTTTCCATTGAGCCATCTTTAAAAAAGAAAAGGCCCTTTTTTAAACCCAAATACGTAAAACCCCACATAGTAGAAAAACCCCCCTTACGCTTTTTATCCTTTTCAAATAAGTTTTTTTTCCCATTTCTTTTTTGTAGCGCATTAAAGCGAAAGGAAATTTTGAAAAATTGGCAAAAAAAATTTTATTATAATTTACAAAAGACATTCTTTCCAGCCCCCTTTTCCTTTCTTAAAAGGGGATTAAAACCGGCCCCCGGAAAAAAAAGAAACAAAACCCCCCCCCCAAAAAAAAAAAATAAACCCCGAAACCCCAACACCCCAAACCCCAAAAAAACCCCCCCCCCCTACCCCGGAACCAAAAAATTAAAAAAAAAAAAAAAAAAAAAAAAACTATTTTTATTTTGGGAAGGAAAAAATTCGGGTTTGGCCTTAACGAAGGTTTAAAAAATTAAATCCCCCAATTTTGAAACTTACGGAGTGGGGAAAATTCGAAATTTGAAGAGAAAATTTTAAGATTAAAAACCCCCAAAAATTTAATTTCAAGTTTTGGGTTTGGATTTTGACTTCAAAAGAAATTTTTTTGGTTTTGGGGTTCCCTTTTAAAGGGGTGGGGCCAAAAAATTTGCCGAAAATTGGTTAATTTTTTTAAAAAAAAACGGGGACTAAAATTGCACGAAATTACTTGGGTCCTTAAAACAATTCAGCCGGGGGTTTGGGCCCTTGGGAAACAAATGAATTTTGGGGGCCGCCCCTTATTCCCTTTTTTAAAAAATTCGGAAAAAATTGGTTCGAAAAAAGGGTTTTTTTAAATTTCAGAAGTTTGAAATTTGTGAATTTGGGGGAATTTTGGGTTTTGGTTTTGTGGGGGAATTTGGGTTTAGTGTTGGGATATCCCCCTTTTAAGGCTCTTTCGTTTTCCTTTTTTTTAATTTTAACCCTATTTTTTGTTTTTTTTTTTTTTTTATTTTTTTTATTTTATTTTAATTTTTTTTTTCCCTGGGGTTTTCCTTTTTTTTCCGGGGGTGGGGGTTTGGGGTTTTTTGGGGGGTTCCGGGGGGCCGGGGGCCCCGGGGTTTTGGGGCTTTTTCCCCCCAAAAACCCCCGTTAAAAACCCCGCGGGGTTTTTTTTAAAAAACTAAATTTTTCCGGTTTTGAAATCCCCCTCCCCGGTTTGGGGTTTTTTTTTTTTTTTTAAAAAAATCCTTTCTATTCGGAGGAAAAAGCACGGGAAATTTGGTTAAATTTTTAGTTTTTAAAAATCCTTTAAGAATCTTCCAATTTTGAAAAATTTTTCCCATTTTAGGGACACCGAAAATACGCCAAAAATTTTACCCCATCATGCTTTTTTTCCATTAAGGATTTTTTTTTGATTTATTTTAATTTTTATTTTTTTAATTATTTTTTTTAATTTCCCGGGGCCCCCTCCCCCCCCCCGTGCCCGCCATTGGCCCCTTTTTTCACTTTAAACCCACGGGGGGGCCCCCGCAAATTGGGTTGGGAACGGGGGAATTCCATCTCTGAAAATACTAACCAAAATTTTGCCCCTCCCCTTTCCCCTTTTTTCCCCCGCCAATGCCGGCGAAAGACCCCCCGGGGGGGGTACCTTTCAATTGCCCCCCGGGGTTAGAGGGGTTTGGGCGGTGGAATGGGTTAAACAACCCCGGGGGGGGGGGGGGGGGCCCCCTTTTTTAAAAATAAAAATTTCAGACCCCCCCCAAATTTTTGGTTAAAAAAGGGAAAACCTTTTTATACGGGATTTTTTAAAACTTTTTAATTTTTTTTTATTTTTAATTTTTAAAATTGTAAAAAAGGGTTTTTACCCCGGGGCCAAGAAAGAAAGGGAAAAAAACGCCTTTTAAAAAAATTTTTTTAAAACCGGGTCTTTTTATAAGAGAAAAAAAATACCCCACTTTTTCCCAAAGAATACGAGATCGAAACCTGAGCAAACGAGGTTTGCCAAAACCGGTTAAAAAAATTTGGAAAAACCAAAAAGGGAGTTTCACGTACCCCAACTGGTTTTAAAAAAAACGGATTTAAATTTAAAAACTTTGGAGGGGAAAAAGTCGAAATTTAATAAAAAGGGAGTTATACTTAAATTTTTTTAGTTGCCTTTTTTTTTTGTCAAAAAAATTTAAAAAAACCCCTCAAGCGGGTTTTAAATAAAAATTTTGACAAATAGTCAAACACGCAAAAATTTTTTTAGCAGTTTTTTTTAAATTTTTTAAAAAACCTTTTTTTGTGGGAAAAAATTCCGTTGTAAAAGTGATAAAGGGGGGCAGTTTTAGAATTAAAAATTTTTAACAATTTTTTTTTAAACAAAGTACTAGTGAGCAGCACACTGCAACGAAATCTTGTTGACTCAAGTATATTTCTCCGACCGATTTTTCGTCTGATAAGTACAGACTTCATTTTAAATGATGAAAGTTGTTAGCCTGAGAAAACAGACGTCGTTTCGCGTTAGTATGACGGTAAAACTATAAAAGAAACGAACCAAGGCCTTGTTCTAAGGAAGATACGAGAGGATACGGAGAATGCTCGAAACAATCACGAAGAATATCGAGGCTACACGAAGATGTATCGATTCTTGGTATTATAGTGGAACGGAGATGATTCACTGTAGCCAAGGCTTTGTTCTAAGAAAGATACGAGAGGATGCCGAGAAAACTCGAAACAATCACGAAGAATATCGACGCTACACGAAGATGTATCGATTCTTGGTATTATAGCGGAACGGAGATGATTCACTGTAGCCAAGGCTTTGTTCTAAAAAAGACACGAGAGGATGCCGAGATTGCTCGCCGATACAATCACGAAGAATATCGACGCTACACGAAGATACTGTATATATAGTGTAGTGGATCAGAGACTAAAAGGTTTCGGAAGGATGTCGAGTATGCTCGGGTCTATTTACGATGTCGAGTTCGAAGATTATTAGTTTAACGATGCGAAGCACGCTCGAACATCCCTCCTTCTCGCCCAGGCTTCGCCCGGCTCGCACGCCATTTTCTTTTTACCCCATCCCCACCGCGGAGCCTATTCATAGGCTACATAAATTGTTATTGATGACTTAGTACAGCACAGCCAAAGCCCAAGCTTTGTTGTAAGCAACCTCGTTCCCAGGGTCTCTCTTCCCCGCCCCCTGGAGTGGGTATGGGGGAAGAGACACCCTGGGAACGAGGTCGTGTTGTATTGCAAATATTGTATAGTTTGACACAAAGGCCAACACCTCAATGGAGTTGTTTTCAATTGAGTGTCGAAAGTAATCAGGAATTGCCGGCGTTGGTTTTACTTTACTACGCTCTGTGATTGGTTTAAAAAATTCGCGCCACCTACTCAACCAAAACCAATCGCGACTTGGTCACACGCGTAGCGTCGATAATTCTAGTCACACATTTGTGGGGACATCTAGAATAGGTTTCCGTTTGTTCCTCGATGTCGCTCTGCAGGATTAGGTAGCAGAATAACGACGAACCACTCAGCAGGTGGTGAAGCTTCGAATTGATCGGCGCATAATGTGAATTAAAGTGTTAAAACCTCACCTGTTGTCTTTTCCTGTGTTTTTATCGCTTCTTCCAACATCAAGGCGTGATTTCATTTGATTTCCAGACGTTTCATTCATTGTTTAGAATTTTCAATTCGAAATTTCTAAGTGTTTTCCGAAAAAAAAATAGAAAAATTAATTGCCTGACTCGTGAATTCCACGTTAAATTTCACTTGAAAAACCGATATCGGTTTTTCAAGTGAAATTCAACGTGAAATTTACGAGTCAGGCAACGAAGTTTTCTTGAATCGCATAGCTTTTTATAAAAGGAAAAGGAATTATTTGTAAATACTTTAACACAACAGCGCTCAAGAAAGCCATTCAACGTCAACAGTCAGGAGCAAGCGAGCGAATAAGAATCAAGCTAAGATTCTGTCACAAACTTTATATTTTATATATCCTCGTGGTGGAGGTTTTGCCATTTTAATAACATATATAGAGGGCAAAATTACTGAATTATGATTGGTTAAGTCAGAGGGCATTTTTCGTGAATTTTGGTTTGCAGGGGGCAAAATTACTATGAAGATTTCCGAAGATGACTCGAACCCTTCCGAAGATTTCCGAACCTGACCCGAAGATTTCCGAAGATTTCCGACGATTTTCGACCGTGATCGGAAGGTCAGCATATATTTCCGATAGTCTCCCGAAGATTGCCGAAGACCACCCGATGTCCTTATTACACTAATTTTCCCATTTATGTTATTAACAAGTAATCGCATGATTCCTCGTAAAATTAAGGATTATTATCACTTTTGTTTTCAGAATTTGCAAATTGCCCGTCGCTACGCGACTCGGGCAATTTCTGCAAATTTCTGAAAACACGCGTGATATTAATCCTTAATTTTACTCGGCCCCATGCGATCACCTATACTAATTGGGGAAACGTTCTTTGTAGACCTTTACGGGTTTGTCAGTAATTATAAGAACTCCGGCAAGTAGCAAAAACTACATAAGCTTATTACTGAAGACAGAATGATGAACACTTTTACTTCGGCCACGGCACACTGAAATGAATCAAAAGAAAACCCGGGAAGAAAACCCTCCCGCCCCAGACTCTCGCGGCTCCGCCGCTTACGAATTTTGCCTTCGCGCGCCAACAAGACCACCAGCTACGCAGGCTATGGCAGCGACGTTTTAAAATTTGGATAATCAAGGCAAGCGAAATAAGCACAATATGTATCTCACAAGACACCTTCGGAAGAAGCTTTTCTGAACTGATCCTTTGTTGTGTTCAAAAATTCCTTCAAAATAATATCAACATCACTGCTTTTTCCTTGTTCTTGTGTTATGTTTCGTTTTCACGTTCGACGCAAGCATAAGCGCAAGCACAAATGTTTTGATTCTTGTGCTTGTGCTTGGGCTTATGCTTACGTCAAGCCCGGCGTTTACACGGCAAAATAAGGACTCTTGTGCTTGCGCTTATGCTTGCGCCTCATCCTCGTTCCCAGAGCGTCTCGTTTTTTTTTTACTTTGGCGCTGGAAACGAGTAGCCCTGGTCGCAAGGAAAAAATCGAATTTTTTCATTGGCTGATAAAAAATGAATGCGCAACACGAATTAATGAATGGTTGTCCGGATTTTTCGGACATCCGGTAACGGCTGAGACCAGAGCCTCCGTTTCGCTAACCACATGACCAAAAGAAACAGAGGATCTGGGAACGAGAATGGCTTGCGCATGCTTGCGTCGCTAGTGAAAACCTGCGCTGTGTTTAGGGGGATAAAACAAAAGAAATGAGTTATTCATTCTTCAGCCTCGATGTAGAATCAGTTCAATACCTATGTTGTAAAAATGAACTTTTACGGGGGATTAGCTGTGTTCCTTCTGCATAGATGAACTAAGTAAGTAAGATAAAATAAGATAAGATAAGATAAGATACAAGTTTATTGTGTAATACACTTAGCTATGAAGTTATGACATGATCACACAAAAAATAAAAATCCGACACACCAGCTAAATTCTTTATTTAACCGCGATTATAATATAAAAAGTATATAAAAGATCTACCTAATTATGAAATATAATTATTCACAGGGAGAAATAGCTAAAAATTCACTATGCTAAGAATAAAATCTAAAAATATATGATAAAATTTAAAAATATACATTTGACTTCACTCCATTTTACATCTTACAATTCTCTGACAATGATCTTACTCAAGTTGCTTTTATATTGGCCGTTTGGGAACTGCTTGAAAACTGTCAATCAACTGTCAAAAATGGTACTAACTCGTAGTTTAGGCTTTCGTAAGACCTAAAACAGGGGCAGCAAGGATAACTGCGGCTGCGCAATAGTGTATTTTGCATATTTTCCTTCGATGGGAAAACTTTGCCGAAATGTTCTTTTTCGTCAATTTTAACTATTGTTCTCAAGGTTTCCCGCCAAAATAAAACAACTTGAGGAATAAAGTTACAAGGTACACTCTTGTCGATAAAGAAGTACTATTTACAGTACGTTCACAAATAAAAGTTGTTGTTAAAAGTTTTGATAAAATCATTCGTTACAAGTAAGAAGTCGCATAATTAGTTTCGTGGGACGGTCTTCGAGTACCGCCTACATCAATAAATTAACTTTAGGCCAGAAACGCAAGTTCCGAACCGAAATCGTTAACAAATACACTTCTACAAGAAATACAAAAGGTGTTTAACCAGATCCATGGTTACAAACAGAGTTGACATTCCGGATGTTATTATCAAAATTAAAAATGATTTACAGTCTGTACTGCGCAATCTCCGCCTTCTATGTTTATAAGTCGCATACGAAGGAATGTGAATACTAGCGAAAATAGAAATTGTTGTACAAACTTACATTTTTCTTCATTATTAACGCCAGATGTCCTTGCCAAACAATAATAACGAGTAGAAGAACCTCGGCGTTATCCCAAACCGACGTTTCAGCTCATCGAGCATTCAGGAACTCAACGACACGTAATGGCGGACTCAAAAACTTCATAACAACTTCATGTACGCTATCACCAAAGTGTAACGTATCAACAAATTCCAAACAAAAATGTAAAACAAACCCTGATCATGCGCAGTACGGACTGGAAATCCTCTTTAAGGGTCATATGGTTTCAGTACAACATATTCAGAAGCGACTCAAAAACTTAAGGATATATATTAAAGTACCAAATGTTTCAAGGAAGGAAATAGCTTAACGACCTTTACGGAACTCAATCAGGATCTCAAGTAAACAACTTAATCCCGACAATTCTAAGGAAATCAAACATTTATTTGTTAGAAGCGCCACGGCAGGCATGCGTTAGTGTAATGAAACCATACTAGGAGAATATATGTTTCAATCACTACAAAAAACTGTTAGCCAGACCAGTCATTACTAATTAAATTCTCAATAAGTACATTACATTTCACTTACACATATTTCTCATGTAGAGTGATCCACATTTTAATAACACACAAATCAACTTTATTTTCAATGCTGAGCGATAACCATAATTCACGTAACACCTTGCGAAGTAATATTTTTATGTTTTAACATGTTCTTGATTAGACGCAGTTTATTTAATTCAAACTCGACCTTGTAGATCCAGCGTTTATCCTGTCAAAAACCCAAGGGAGGAGGTTCCATCAACCTCCCTTGTAGATTGTGGGTATGAGTTTTATCTCTGAAGAGAGGATGATCTAAGAGAAACACATCCCCCATTCATGGGCCTCTTCCAATGATAATTTTTTTTCAATCTAATTTTAGCGCGTGGTCATACTGCGCAGCTATTTTAAGGAAGACACCTGATTGGTCAGTTGTAATGACGTAATGACATTTACGATTTGGCGGCTTTACTGTTCTGATGTGACAAAATGGCCTTTCGATTTACGATTTAAGTAGATGGACGTCAACACGACGGCGAGAAAAATCTTCGCAATGACATCTGATCCTCTGGATCATTGGCCGCGCGACCATGGGGACGAGAACTAAAATAACTTTCACAGCGTGGCGCGAAGCTTAAAATAGATTGAAAAAAACTGTCATGGGGCATGGGGATGTGTTCTCTTAGATCATCCTCTCTTGGTTTTATATGTCCCAGGGTTAAAGTTTTAAAATACACCAGATCTAGGGAGTACTGCAAAATACTTTTTTACTCTCATCACTAATTTTCGTGCGTACACAATTTCGCGAAAATGACAATGCCATATTTCGCGAGAACTAATTTTCGTGATGTCATGGAAAAATGGTATTTTAAAATTTCGCGAAAGAAAATGTTACCAAATTTTATTCACCGGCCATTTAAAAAATCCGTCACCTGCGATCAACAACATAGCGTTCAATTGGAGGTTTTCATCAACATTACAAAAACTGTTTGCTTGCATGAAAAACATCAGAAAATTAACAGCTTATAGAGCAGGCAGAAAGAAACGTTTTGTCCAAATGATAGCTTTGCAGCGTTTTTCATAACCGAATTATTTCCAAACGAATTTTCAGAAAATGACATTATTTAGTATGCCGCCGCCATGTTTGTGTCCTTCAGAGGGGCACAAATATGGCCGCCATAAAATTGCACAATAAGTAGAGTAGATTCTATCGTCAATATCATTAGCATTCACTTCAAAATCTGTTTAGACATCAATTCTAAATTATTATCACGTCTGAAAACTTAAAAATGATATAAAAATATCCGTTTCTTGTGACAGTTCAGAAACACGTTCATCCGGGACATCACAAATTTCAAATAGCTTTATTTCCAAAAGGAATCACTGGATCGATACCAACTTTGCATATAGATTAATAATTTCCATGTCTAGATGATATAAAAAGAATAGCTTTGTAGGATTAACAGTTTAGATTTTAGAATTCGATGGACGTCAGATGAAACAAAGAATTGAGAAAGCTTCCGTACTTATAACAAAACAAGTAACAAAACAGTTCATCAAATAAGTACAGTACATTATCATTGTTGGTTATTGTCACTTCCCACGAACAATGCTCAGTTAAAAAAAAAGTCACCTTTTTTTCGCGTTCGCGATTTTTTTTCAATCAGAAATAATTGAGAATAAGGCATCACATTTTTTAACGAGTGAATGCTTAGCATGAACGAAGTTATAGCGTATAGCGGACAAATTCACTCGCTCCCTCGATCCCTCGCTCGATCCCTCGGTCGATGGCCACAAGTTGTAAACAATAATGTATGCGTAGTGCGGTAATTTATGCATTATCAGTAAACAAAATGGCGTCTGGCGGGCGGATCTCTTCTATTTTTCAACACGGTATTTTCACTCCTACAATTACAATTAGACACCTTTTTGGAGTTCGAAATTGAAAGAAATAACCCTAAATAATACTCGACCGCCCAAAGAGGAGACATCTAGAATATTAAAAGTGAGTCACGTTTGAAGTTCTTCGATCGATTCAAGCTCTGATGAAGACTCAAGCTGTCGAAACTTTTAAAAACCAAGCTGCGGACTTCAAGACTTAGGAAAACACTTAAGTATGTTAAATGTTGTATCTTCTTTATACCAAGTGTATGAATAAAATCTAATTTATCTGAATCATTCTATATTTTCTTTTGTACCACTATGGAGTTCTATGATATTTTTCTTTTGCTTGCGTCTGAACTATAAAAACCCTTCAATGCTTTTTTTTCCAGCGTATATATTTAAAGCGAACTGATATTAGTACCTGTGTTTCTCATACTTGTGGGGAAAAAAAAAAAAAAAAAAAAAAAAAAAAAAAACGTGCCTCCACCGGGATTCGATCTCGCGACCTTCGATACGCAAGATTCCTTTTTTGACTCACGGGGGACACCCACGGGAGCGACAGAGGCCCTGTACTTTTGCTCCGCTGAACGAATGAACGCCTATCGCGGGCTCAAATGAGATTCACCGAGGACACCGAGTTGCTGTTGTTTTGAGCTGGAAGTGGCTTGATTTACTCACCAAAGGACTGGTTTCAGTGGCTATGTTCATCTTTTCTATTCATGGATCTATTTAGACGCTCGACAGTGTTTTTTTGGCTCACCCCCATATTTCCTTGACGCTGGCGAATGGACTCGCATCGTTTGTTGAGTTATTTCTTTTATTAAGTCTTACCTCAGCTAGTCAGCGCGATGGACGATGTTATCATATGCATGTTAATAACATGCATATGATAACATCGTCCATCGCGCTGACTAGCTGAGGTAAGACTTAATAAAAGAAATAACTCAACAAACGATGTATGTTATTTTAGTTGCATGAATGGTTGAAATAATTGTAAAATATTATTATCGGAACGACTGTGTGAGGAAGCGTTTGCGTGACGGGGGACAAAAAACTAAGATTTACCTGTCATTTTCATATGTTTTTTTAATAGGAGAGCAAACCCATTTTTGATAATTTAACTGTAGCTAATTTTAGTCCAAGAATTGCAACTTCATAGATAACTGAAGTATTTTTGTCTTTCCAGAAGTTTTCGTGTATGCCACAGAACTGAAGACGAATGAATGTTTACATATACAATTAATTTTATATTGTGCGTGCGAAGCACAGACTACACAAACAAGATCAGAATGTTTTGAAATGATTGAAATATTTTATTTCACGAACAGCAACTTGCTTTAAAATAAAACTCAAACCAGTTCGAACATATTGACCGAATATTTAAACGACGTCTAAAAAGTTAGTTAATGAGGTCTAAATCAACTTATAAGCAGGTCAGTCTAGGTCGGCTAAATGTTTTTTTAGTCTGTGTTTATATACATCTTCTAAACAGGGTTTACTGTACGGTTTTATATATATACATTTAGGTTGGCCAGTCAGTTTAAAATCGTATTAGGCCATGGTTTTGTTAAACCCTGTTTTTAAAAATATTCGCCCCATAAAGTTGGCGATTATCGCCCGGGGATTATCGAATATCAGTGATTAAAGACTTTTCGTTTGAGTTTCCTCCCCGACCAACACTGATTTGGACGTGAATACGAAATACACCGGCTTGCGTGAATGCCGCGCGGAATCTTATTGTTCTGTTTCGAGAAATAAATCGTCTTCCTCGAAATCCCTATTCGAGTCAGACTCAAAACTCGAAACTCGATTCTCAAAAACATCGAGGACGAGACTGTCAACTTACATTTACCCGGTACTACATTTACCCGGTACTACTGCATATTTCTATGTTAATTAATTTCTTTACTTTTCCATTCACGAGTTGGCACATAGTGGCCTTGATCAGTACTCGTACCATCTCATGTTGTCACCTTTGCTATTTGGGCACGTCATCGGATTTTGCGCACTCAGATATAATCAGGTCTCTAACGAGATCTGCATTATCAAAGCAATATAAAAGCTTCATGCACGCATTTATAACATATCCTGGCCGAGGCGACTCCACCCCGCTGTAATCCCGTTTGTAAATCCCCTCCCCCCGTTTGGGTCATGCAAGGAATTCAAGTTTCCAATTTTGAAACCGAAATCAATCGTGTCTTCATCCATGAAAGTTTGGATTATCCCGAGCTTCACTTGAATCAGCTTGGCTTGTTTCATTTTGGGGGATATACTCGGAAACACCGGCTAAAATGTTTTGCCCCTTAATATATTTCTCATTTTCCGACATGTTGAAATAAATACTCGATAATTCTGGTTCAAGATCTCCAGAACAGCTCGCTGCGACATTTGTTTCGGGCGCATAGGTGATCATCCCCACTTTTGTTACCCTTGTTAGAAAAAACATGCCAAAGGGGGCCCATGCAAAAAACATTGACGGCAGTTGTTGGCAAGATCTTCAGGTAGATGCACTGTAGCGATCGCTTTATAATCCGGTTACATCTTTTTCGAGCCATGCCGAGATTCCAACCATTTTGTTGAATTTGGCATGTTGTAACCATGATGCGTTCACAGTTATATCGGCGAACATCTCCACAACCCTCGCCCTCTGGCATGCTAAACTGTATCTATGACATATCCGAAACGATCACTTACCGCCGAAATATCTACAACTTCAGTGTTTGTTTTAATTGTAACCGTGTTCTCGTCTTGAAAATAGCTCTAGTTGACTTATAATAAATCTCCTAAAACTCGGCCAGTCCAGCAGTGTCTTCAGCTGTCTCGATTCCCATTGCAATCTTTTCCATGGCGACGTCTTTTTCGAATTCATAAGGTTCCAGAATTCGATAAAAGTGTTCCGGTGGTCCAAAGATCTCGTTTCTTGCATCTTCAAGGACCATCTTCGTGTACTCTTCCTTCAAAGCGTTGTAAGTGTCGAGAATCTCCCTGAGTGGGGTCATCGAATTTTTCAAAATGAAATATCGCCCTCGTCGAAGTGGATGCGATTGATCTCGACCTATCTCCTGTCGAAATCGTCCGAACCTTCTGCTAAACTCTATGGTAGCATGCAGATAGTACAGTGCTGTACTCCTTTGTCGGCGTAATGGAAGCCAAGACCCATTCGTCTGGGTGTGGCGTCACTGCTCTCTCTCATCAACTCTTTCATTTTTTTTCAAGAGATAAATGTTGAATCGGTCCGTGCGCGCCAAGGCCAAGAGCACTGCAACAACCGCCAGCTCCCCACCGATGATGGCAATGGTTTTGACGGCTCGATGAGTTCATGTTCTCCCGACTCTAAAAAGTGTGAAGATCAGACCTTAAGAACGAATGTCGCTAAGGATGGAGCCAAATTGGAAATGGTCAAATAAACTTTCCTTCATACTTTGTGTGTAGTTAGGCCTTGGGGTGGAAACATTCATGATGATATTTGTTTCACTTCCTGCACTAACCTAGACTTGGGATCAGGGGGGGAAGTTCATGCCCCAAAATGTATTTTTTGAGGTATTTTTAACCCTGAAAACTGAGATTTTGTTAACTAATTCTCTCAAAATGCAAAGACCGGTTAAAATTCTGCTGACATCCTGGTATAATATCATCCTTCCACTCCACAAAACTGGCACCGGATTTTCAGTTTGCCCCCTGGGGCCCCCCTGGCCCCCTGTCCTTTGTAAGGGGGGGAACCGCCTTTTTAAAAAACTGAAAATGAGACATCTTTGGCTAAAATAAAATCAAACTGGTATTCATATTTTGATCAAATTTGAAGTTACAAATGAATATTTCGTCCTTTGTGAATCTTTTGGTACTGAAAAGTCCGCGGGCACTTAACTATTTTTTGCAGAACAAATAATTTACAATTACATACCCACGGCAAAATGTTAATTTTCCATCATTTTCAATGCCCACTTTCTGGGGCTTAAATAATGCTATTTGTAGCAATTTACTACTACACTGTTTCTCTTTCATCGATAATTTGAAAATATTTCACTTTTACAGCTTACATTTAAGCAACTTCAGAAAAAAAAATGTTTTGAATAGCACACCACTGGTGAAACTGTTAATTTATGCAAATAATAACACTCAACTTTCCGGCCAAAAAAATATAAAACTGAGTTGTGTAGTCAATTAAACCACATAAATAAAACTTATAATAAACAATTGATGTTTTGCATACCATTTATTAAGTAGTAACTTCAAGAACCATCTCAGAGGCAACGAGGAATCACGCCGAATATTATAATAATTAAGCTTATAATTCATCGATGCTTTCGATATGCCAAGATAATAAATACCACCATGTTGAAACTATAGTTCTCGTCAGTTGGATCAGCTCCAAATGGTTTCTTTTACACTGGAAATATTATCTGTAATTTGCTGCAGCGGCTAGCTATCCACAAAATACTACAAACAGTTTCACGATGCTCCACTGATCGATGCTGTTACCGCCATGTTGGATCACTTCTCGTCAGGCCGTGATGAATGCTTTACAGGCAACCTCCTTGCTCTTTTAGAAATGTCCGATCTCTCGAGCTCCACCGTGAATTCTCAGCTATAAGTCCTGAGTTATAAATCAGTTAGCGGCTAGTAAATCCTTTTGAAGTATCACTGTTGGTTGTATAAAACTCCAAATACGCCGGGACACTTGGTGTGTTTATCTTTTATGGTTTCCGCTGACCGATAAAAAGATAAACCTTCGTCCCGGCTTATTTGGAGTTTTAATACAACCAAACAGGGATGCCTTCAAAAGGATTTGTATAGCTAACTGATTTATAACTCAGAATTTGTAGCTGAGAATCGTGGAGCTCAAGAGATCGGACATTTCTAAAAGAACAAGGACGTTGCCTTTAAAGCATTCATCACGGCCTGACAAGAAGTGATCCAACATGGCGGCGACAGCAATGATCATATCGGTGGAGCATCGTGAATCTGTTTCAGTTTGTAGTCATTTGTGGGTAGTTAGCAGCTGCAGCAATGCCAGATAATATTTCCAGTGTAAAGGAAACCATTTGGGGCTGTTCCGATGGATGAGAACTATAGTTTCAAGACGGTGGCACATAACGAAACCATCGATGAATTATAATATTTGGCGTGATTCCTCGTTGCCCCTGAGATGGTTATTGAAGTTACTACTTAATAAATGGTATGCAAAACATCAATTGTTTATTATAAGTTTTATTTATGTGGTTTAATTGACTACACAACTCAGTTTTATATTTTTTTACCGGAAAGTTGAGTGTTATTATTTGCATAAATTAACAGTTTCACCAATGGATGTGCTATTCAAAACATTTTTTTTCTGAAGTTGCTTAAATGTAAGCTGTAAAAGTGAAATATTTTCAAATTATCGATGATAGAGAAACAGTGTAGTGGTAAGTTGCTACAAATAACATCATTTAAGCTCCAGAAAGTGGGCATTGAAAATGACGGAAAATTATCATTTTGTCGTGGGTATGAATTGTAAATTGTTTGTTCTGCAAAAAATAATTGAGTGCCCGCGGACTTTTTAGTACCAAAAGATTCACAAAGGACGAAATAGTCATTTGCAGCTTCAAATTTGATCAAAATATGAATACCAGTTTGATTTGATTTTAGCCAAAGAAGTCTCATTTTCAGTTTTTTAAAAAGGCTGTTCCCCTCCTTACAAAGGACAGGGGGCCAGGGGGCCCCCAGGGGGCAAACTGAAAATCCGGTGCCAGTTTTGTGGAGTGGAAGGATGATATTATACCAGGATGTCAGCAGAATTTTAACCGGACTTTTGTATTTTGAGAGAATTAGTTAACAAAATCTCAGTTTTCAGGTTAAAAATACCTAAAAAATACGTTTTTGGGCATGAACTTCCCCCCTGATCCCAAGTCTAGGTTAGTGCAGGAAGTGAAACAAATATCATCATGAATGTTTCCACCCCAAGGACTAACTACACACAAAGTATGAAGGAAAGTTTATTTTGACCATTTCCAATTTGGCTCCATCCTTAGCGACATTCGTTCTTAAGTAAGTATTATCAAAAAGTATATTTTATTTATATCTAGATCTCATGAACAGAGAGCCCTATAATTACGCAGTGATGATCGAGGATCAAATACAAGGACGTCGTTCACGTTAACCAACCAACGCCATCTACTGTCAAAATTTGAAAACACGAGAGATCTAGAGATTTAGGGCCTATTTACATGGAGCGAAGTTGTCCCTGGTAGGAGGAAACTTACCCTCCCCCCGAGCCATCTTTTACCGAGCGTTTATATGAAAAAGTTGTCCCTGTTGACCGAGCCAAAACGTGGCCCTCTCGGGTTCGCGCATGCTCTATATGTCTGGACATGTCCCTGGTAGGTGAACCAACAATAGCCAAAGTGTTTATATAATGGAAAAAGTTGGCCCGCCCCCCAGGGTCACCCTACCTTCAAAGCGAGTAACCCTCCACACAGCGTTACCCTGCCCCCCCGAGACAACTTTGCGATTTCTCATGTAAACGGTTCGCTGCTATTTATAAAGAAATGTGGTTATCTCGCCCGGGGTTACTCGGTATGGAGGGTGACCCTCCTACCAGGGACAATTTTTCTCCATATAAACAGACCCTTACACTGCATGAAATGACATATATAAGGAGGTATAATGAATCCGTACACGTATTGTGTACGGGGAGGTATACTGACGTAACTATACGGATACCGATAAAAGGGCTTTGAAAACTCGAGCGCAGTCTCAAATATTCCTAGCTAGCCCGAGAGAGCTTGCTCGTAGGCTAAAATATTCCCGTTGTTGAAATAGCTATGCCTTTAAAAATGAACGTCTTTAGAAGAACGTCTAATTTTCGAGCTGAGGCTGAACCAAGACCAAATGTTCTTATTTTTTTTGGCGATTTCAGTTACATGGTGTATAATTTTTACAAAAAAGATTCGAACGTGACCTTGAAAAGGTATTTACATTTTATGTGATAGAAATTCATGTTGTTACTATAAAAAATGTGCATTCAAGTATTTTGAGCTGATTTGAACTGCTTATTCACTGAGATATTTGAAATGTTACATTTTTTAAATTTTTGGAAGGATACTGGAATATTGTATTTAGAGCTCGATGCAAGAAACAAGTGAATAAAAATGTTCTTAGCTAAGTCTCAACCTGGCTATGTTCTTAGTAGTCTAGTGGCCAATCTCAAAAGGGCTCTATTTTTCAAGTTGGCTGCACCCCCCGGGTGGCAAGCTGTTCTTGGTATCATTTTAAAGCTTAGAGTGTACTCTTTACAAATATGTTTGTTACCAACTGGATAAAGTGTCCGAAGGCCTTGGTAACCTGGCCTAAAACACACACACTCCTTTACACTAAAATTTTAGAGAAATCTTTGCTGGCTCCATTTCTGACCTGCCATCTTGTATAAACACACTAAGAATGGATTATCTCGGCTTCCAATAGAGAATAACGACTGTTAAGGGCAACACATGAAACTTTGAACAATATCGTCAATTTGAACTTTAATTTATGCTAATTATGCTAATTATCTGACCCACCATCGACTAGAGACCAAAAACTGTTTCATTTTGCACTTGGCCTTTCTCCTACATACATTATCTCTATATTTCAGCTCTGTTGGGCCTCCTCTTTCCTTGGTTCTTATGAAAAAAAAAAAGAGTGTGTAGCCCAAAATAAGATCAGCCTACTCTAGCACCCCAGAATAGCGCTGATTAGCCCCGAGAATAGCGCCCCAGTAAGCCTACTATAGCCCGAGAATTGTTAGCTTTATTTGTGGGTTAGGGTAACGTCCTTTGGCGAGGAAATATGCTCGGATATTTGTCCGCGGACATTATCTGTTCCGAGAAGCGAACAGTTTTCCGAGAGCGAAGCTCGAGGAAAACTGCGAGCTTCAAGGAACAGATAATGTCCAAGGACAAATATCCGAGCATATTTTTGAAGCCAAATGGAGGCTATTGTAGTTATTATTCTTCAAATATTTTTTCACAAGGCCGCTCTGTTTGCCGTGGAAGATCTCGGTCGGCCAAGCTGTTGGCGTTCAAAAATATTTCTAGTCTGTTCAAAACAATCAGTTTTATTTAATTTAGCAATTTATTTGAGACGAAAAGTGAACATGCGAACGTGAAACGCAAATTTTCAAAACTGGGGAATATCACTTGGGGAATATCACCCGGATATTCCCCAGTTTTGGCCGCGTCACGTGACGTGTTTAGACCAATCGCGCGCGAGAAAACATTTTGATGGATTATAAATCAACATATCACAAGCTGACCTTAGCTTCCACATCTCGATTAACTACTTCAATGGTCTCATCAATTGTCTTCGCCTAACAAGTATTTAAAAAAATAAACTTAACTTAGACAGATATTGTACAAATCGAAGAATTCCATATGGGAACAAAACAGATTGAATCTCAAATTCTCATAACAGAATACAAACTGAAATATGAGCATGTTATAAGAGAATTCAAAACCTGATATATATCCGACCTTTGACTGTAATCGCTTCAGCTTCATTGCCTTCTTCATTGCCTTTGCAATATAATTGTTATCCTTTCCAAGGGTGGAAGCAAGTTGTACGTCTAGATTTCGTTTTATTGGGTCGAATAAAAGGACAAAATCGTCGTTATTCGACCCATCTTGGAAATTATGTGACATTCATCACACTTCAGCCTGTAAATGAAGAGGCGGCCAAAACCAGCAATTAACTTGCGATGTCTACAGTCGATTAGGGTGGAATATAGCCTCGGAGAAATTCAATTTCCCCGCAAACGAAGCTCAAATCAAAAATCGACAACTATAGTATGCAGGGCCAGTTTTTCGAGCATATATATTTTAGTGGCTCGGTGGCTCGGTGGCTCGCCAGTCACGTTAAGGCTTATAGAACGAGTGAGGTATATATTTTAGTGGTGTTGTCGATGATAAGGAGAATTTGTAGCTCAAATAGTAATGACTTTCAGATGTTATAAGTCCATTGAAAACATTAAGCGGCGGCTACACGACCGATTTTTCGGTTCCACTGGCGATACGATTTTGTACGTCGCGCTAGGGACGCGAAAAATTCGCATTGCCAATGCAAGAAAAATCGCCATGACTAAGCGTGACTACAAATTTGTATAACCTGTTGTGACGCCTCAAAGCCAGCGGTGAATTTTGCTCCGTGACGAAGCGTGACTTTCAAATTGCATAACTTACCGTTGTGACGCCTCAAAGCCGGGCAGCGGTACAATATCGATCAAAATTCTGTGAGAATAAACAGGTAATTAAGCTTGCTTTTCCGCCGAGCCACTTGAGTAATACGTGTTTTATTTGACTAGCGAGCCGCCGAGCCACTTGAGTAATACATGTTCTATTTGACTGGCGAGCCGCCGAGCCACTTGAGTAATACATGTTCTATTTGACTGGCGAGCCGCCGAGCCACTTGAATGAATAATTGTGGAAAAGTGGCCTTGTATTCTTAGTTTAGCCAAAATCGAAATCGAAGAAGTCCTTACCATAACACCGAAGTATCACAACATGGATTCTTTGCTCGCTTTGACCAAGTCCTTACCATAACACCGAAGTATCACAACATGGATTCTTTGCTCGCTTTGACTCTATTCCTTTTGCGTTTTAAATCTTTCAAACATAGCCCAATAATAGCCCTTTTCACAGTTAACCTGAAATATTTGCATAACAATACAGCTAAACATAGAAGCGAGGCAATTTCGGGCACAAGCTGCAAAACATCGTGATTTTCTTGAGCTCCTTAAACTATGTTAGCATAAAAATAGTTTTAAAAACGGAGAAGAACTAAATATGCAACTATTTTAGTTAAAGTTTGCCGTAAAGATCGTAATCCGATCTCCCTGTTGCTTATGCGAGTCTACTCTTTATTAATAGAGAAAAGTCGTTTTACAATTTTTTCTAAAAACAACGTAAACTAAAAGAATTGTAGTTCTTCTACATTTTAAAACTGTTTTTATACTAAAAGAGGTGAAGGGGTTCAAGAAAAACACGATGTTTTGCAGCTTGTGCCCGAAATTGCCTCGCTTCTATGTTCAAGTGTATTGTTATGCAAATATCGCAAGTTAACCGTGAAAAGGGCTATTGTCTTCCAATCGAGGACGCCATTAATGCCTCAGTGATTTTGCCAAAGCGTACACTAAAATTTACTTGAAACACCAGGGCAAGTCTGGTATCAAATAAAAGCTTTCGAGGTGCTTGTTTTAATTATTCCAATTTTACCACGCTGAGAATTACCCAGCAGCCTCAAAAGGCATTAATTTATGCTCTTTCCCAGTCCTCATATTGACTAGTTGCTCTGCCAATATGGCGGCCCGAAAAGAATGTGGACACATTCCTGGCCGGAAATAGCCGGAAAAATCCCAGCGTGTTTTCTAATATAGACTCCTCATCACTTCTTTGATTTCTTTGCTTGTAAAAAGTAATTGTTAAATATACATTGTATCATAAGTGATGGAAGTAATAAAGTTAAAGTTAAATGTTAATTTCCTTCTTTTCCAGTTGTTTAAAGTATTATCCAGAACATTGAGTTATTAGAGAAGTGGATTCCCTAAGGCATAAACAGACTCTTTTAGCCATCTAAAATTGAAGGGGTTATCTTCTCTATATTTCCATTTGCCTAACCACATGCATGGCTTCGCGAGGAAACTTTTCGCCCGAAGAAAATATTCGGACATTTGTAATGCTGGGAAAGCGCTAAGTGTTGAAGTATTATTTGGAAGAGTTCCCGTGTGAGTTGACAGAAACCTTGAAGGTTTATTTTCGACTTGTCCCAATGAGTTGGAATGGGTGAAATGCATGCAATAGCTTGTTGTGAATAGGGAAAGTGACAATTTTTTCGATTTATTTAAAAGTTCTCTCGGATAGCTAAATGCGCTGTGCTTCAGGATTTCTTTGATTTTATATTTTCGGAAAGATAAAGGCCCGCATGTGGTACGAGTTGAGGAGCTAGCCAGCTAGCCGGGATATGTGAGATACAGTAGAGGAAATGCCATCGCCGGCCGCGGGTAGGTCTTATGTTATGTTTTTGATCGCTGTCATTAACAGTTGTTGATTTCAAAGAACCGCAAGTAAATCTTTTTGCAGATTTTTTGAGCAAGAAGACATTATATAAGTCGATGATTCATTTATTTCACGAGCTTGTAGCTGAGGATTTGTGTTCGCACAAAGCTAGTCTTTCCGCTGTCAAACTGAGTTATTCATTTCAAAACAACCGCTTCGAGTAGCTGTAAGACTTTTTCCCAACAAGAAAACAACCGTTATTTCGATCAAACTATCGACAGTATCGCTTCAGAAAAACCAGATAGCTTTCCTTATCCAAAAAT
Organism: Desmophyllum pertusum; assembly: GCA_029204205.1. Lineage (NCBI taxonomy): Eukaryota > Metazoa > Cnidaria > Anthozoa > Scleractinia > Caryophylliidae > Desmophyllum > Desmophyllum pertusum. The sequence goes on from MU825914.1 coordinate 314,233, forward strand.
GTGGGGTTTTTTGCTCGTGGGTAACGTTTGTACAATGTTGTTGTGCTAAATGTTTGAGAGATTGCTGTCGATCACGCGGGGAAGAAATTGCATTTTTCATGCATTTGCTTGCGCTTTGAGAGCATTTCTTGACTTCAGACCCGAAAACCAACTTTAACACTTTAAAAAGTCGATTAACCTATACTAATATTTACATTTTACCGAATTAAAGAAGTAATTAATTAATTTGTCTTTTATTTAGCCGTATTTAGTGAGCTTGTCGCTTTAAATTTGTCTTGCGGCAAGCGAATTTTCCACTCCTTCTATCGTAATTTTTTGAAATTTTGTGGCTAGAAAAGTTGTATATTAAGTACACAATAAAACACTTGCTTTTTAAACTGTGGTGTTGATGTTTGATATTTTTTGCTAGAAAAGTGTAACATGAGTGTGTATGAGCTGGTTGATTCTCAGAAATTGCAGACAAGATTTCCGGAAAATCACAGGTCACCAAAGCGTATTATGAAAGTTTGTATGGAGCTGAAACTCGATCGAAAACAAGAGACTATTGTTAAGTAGTTAAATGTGTGCGTTACCGATTTAATTGTCTCGTTATTGACCATGGAGGTCCAGTAGTCAAGTTCGGCCCCCGTGTACCTCCTCTAGGATCCAAATTCCATTTCCCGTTTTGGCTCCATGATTTAATGTTTAACAATAGCTCCCACGGTAGTTATGTTTCGGTGTCCTTCCTATTTTGGCTAAGGCCTCCATGAAATCTAAAGTTATGGTTAGTTTTTCGTTTTGGGGCATTTCTCATTGGACCTTCGGTTTGTTATTTGTCTTATCCCCGTAGGCATGTTCGGGTTTGCATTCAAATACTACGTGGAGGTCTTTTGAATTCCCACGGTTGCAAACCCAAACATGTCTATGAATTGACTATTTAGCTAAGAACCCAAACTTGTAAGTTTAGTTGGTTAGACGCTTTGCTGAATAAAGAGCCATCAGATTCTCAGTACCTCCCGTGTATCCTCCGTTTCCTACAAGCTAACACTATGATCATAGTCTCTTGTCGAAAATAATTTTCACCTTTCTTTCGAAAAGTTGTAAATAATGTGAATTAATGTTAAAACCTCATCTGTTGTCTTTTCCTGGAGGGAGGAGGGAGGGTGGGAAAGCAGAGAACAACCTACAGCTTGAGTAGCTCACAATTGTGACGGGGTCAGATATCAAAGGGATTTTACTAAGTGAGGATTGGGACAGAGTTGGGAGAGGGGCGAAGCACGCTGATATCACATGAGAGCATGAGTGGAAAATCACTGGGAGCTTTGACATACGTTTCCAGACAACAATTACTTTCTGCTAGACATTGACCTCCCAGTCCATTGCTCAATGACTAACCGCCGTGAAAGTGGGAAAAGGAAATATTCCCGTTTTGGTGCGGAAATAAAAGACATTTATCTCTCCTTGCCGTCGTGTTTCCGAAATGACGAAAGAACGTCCAACACGTTCGCGCCAAAAATTTGCTATTGCTGTCGACACAGCGGCAAAATGAGTGCGCGTGCGCCAACCTGCTCACTCATTTCCATACAAACATAATGGCGGCAATTCAAAATTCCCGGAATTTGTTTTCATTTCGCGTGGATAAGGCCGTCACGGAACAGATAAGGTTTTTACCTTGGAAACAATTCCGAGAGAGACTCTTCTTTCACATATCTTTTTTAGCAAACTAATTATCTTTCCCACAATAGTGAATTTATCGCTCGAAGTCGAGCGACTCGTAAGTGAAACACGAAAACATAGCTCAAAGAGTTCATGTTTCACTTACGATCGCTCGACTTCGAGCGATAAATTCACTATTGTGGGAAAGATAATTAGTTTGCTAAAAAAGATATGTGAAAGAAGAGTCTCTCTCGGAATTGTTTCCAAGGTAAAAACCTTATCTGTTCCGTGACGGCCTTATCCACGCGAAATGAAAACAAATTCCGGGAATTTTGAATTGCCGCCATTATGTTTGTATGGAAATGAGCGAGCAGGTTGGCGCACGCGCACTCATTTTGCCGCTGTGTCATTGCTGTCATGACATCCCGCGCATGAGCAGACGTTGTTCAGCCCTGTCAAGCGTGGCCATTCATGATCAGCTCGCGTTTCTGATCTGGATGTCAACAACATGGCTTCTGGCGTGACTGCATTATATGTACTTCCGTGTTCAACATGTTCGACATGTACTGCAAAGAAAAGCCAAAATCTGTTTCTGTAGTGGAATCGGTTTCTCCCAAATCGATTTCCTGTAGGACTTGCACCTTAGCTGCCAACTCCTGCGTAAGTACTTCGACAGTATAATTATATTTTTGGTCATTCGATTCGAAAGTGGAATCTGAACTCATCAACTAAAGACGGCACCACGACCTCATAAAAATCGACAATCCTATTAAGATATCTCTTCATGAAAGCTGCAGTTGTTGTGGATCTCTCTGTCGTACTCATAATCGAAAAGTAATTTCCTGTAATTTCCCATCACTCGACCACCATTTTATAAGTTTTGTATTATTTGTGGGGTCCATACCACAAGCGACCACAAGCTATACTTCCTTTGGACTCCGGTCATTTTACACCGGCCTAATATGACTTTTGTTTATTGTTACTTGTAATTTATGGTGAAAGTGAAATAAAGATTGATTGAAGATTAATTTACCTCTGCCACTCTGTTACCAGACTCTCTCTCTCTCTCTCTCTCGACTCTCTCTCTGTAAATTGGAACGGTGGAACCTGCACTGCCACTGTAGTGCGAAATTCGCCCAAAACGGCCTCCGGACGCGATAAAAACACAGGAAAAGATAACAGGCGAGGTTTTAACACTTTAATTCACATTATTTACAACTTTTCGAAAGAAAGCTTCGTCCTGATAAATTTACGGTAAAACTAGTACTAAAAGCTTAAATAAAGGACGACGAGCTCTACAAACGAAAAGGGAAAACTCATAAAGCGAACTGCTCTCTACAACAACAAGATAAACGAGCAAAACTAGAAAACGAAGGAATCCAACAACGGGAACGGTATAATATTTGTACTTTGCTCAAGGGCACCCAACGGATCGTTTCGGTGGAATATCTGTTCGGAAGGTTTATAATCGCCTCAGATATTCGGTTAGGGAAATGTCATCTCAAACTTTCTAAATATTGGAAAATTAATGCCTTTTGTTTTGGGAGAGATAAAAATGTCGTTTTGGGTACAAAAAAGGTCAGCTAGGATTTTCGGAAAGGCAAATTTAAAGTAGCTCATAAATTCGGGTAATAAAATTTCAATCCCTAAAATTTTCTGAAGTTTGAAAGTTCAGCCAACGTATCCGAACAGATACATTTTTCTTAGCGTTTAAAAATAAGCCATTAAACTGCACAAAAAGCACCATTATGAAACGGTGCTCCGACACCTACACGAAAATGTTGTCGTTGGGTGCCCCTGTTTGCTTCGAGCACTCGATAGAAATCTAAGAATCACCGAACGAAAACTACAAGAGGAAGACACTTACCCACTCCAAACGCGAGGAGAACTCTTAAAGACTTGCTTCTTCGGCTCAACCCATGGACTGACTACTCGTGTGTCACTTACAACGCGATGGGCGTCTTTATATCGGAATGAGACACAATAAACAAGGAGATCTAACAAATGAACTTATTTCTGACATCTTGCCATTTAACAATTTGATTGGTCAACCGTAGCTAGATAAGCCACAAATATACGAAACCTTCATGTTTTTCTATGTTCCTATTTGCTAGATACAATATACGTGCTATCGCAACTTAACTTGGAGCATAAGTCTTGGAGCATAAGTCTTGGAGCATAAGCCTGGGATCATAAAAAAAAAACATTAAAAAAAGTCTTGGAGCATAAGTCTGGAAGAATATGTCAGAAATTTAAATCCCGTCGGAATTTCGTGCTGAAAGCAACCCACTACTCTAGTTGTGTGAAGGGTAGAGCGGAAAAGCGGCAAGATCAAAGGGCACTGCCTGCCCCCACACATTTCCGTTCGGATATTCTGGTTCGGAATTTTGGACTACCTCTGAAGACGTTCCGTTTATTTCTGAAATTTTCCGGGTCGTGGCAAACCAAATAACCTTACCATTTACATTCCAACCGAAATTTCCGGAATTTTTTTTGGCAAATGGTAAACACTCATGTTCCCAGTGTGATACTGAACCAAAATGTAGTCACGCGACCAAACTAGCATGGAAACGAGGCTGGATTACGAAATTGCTTTCAACCTAGAATAATATTTTATATGCGTCTGAAGTTCCGCTATGAAAGGGATAGCACCTCCCACATATTACACCTTTCGGGTGTGAAATGCAAATTTGTACTCTTGCAGTCGTGGCACGGCGGCTGTTGAGTCAAGCGTCCTGCAAACTAAATATGCTTCAAAATCTCATGAAACCAAAATATACCATCAACAAAAATACTGAGATATAACTTGCTAATGTTTAACAGAACATTCTTAGAAAAATGCAACAAATTTTATAAGTAACGGTCGTACAAAAGCGCAGGTTGTTTGTCAGCTGTTTACACTTTGATGGTTGACTGACAACTAGGTGTGAGAATGGCCAGGCCACTGGCCCCTTTTATACCGGATCTTCTTGTTTAATAGGGTGGTCCATGGTGACTTATCTACCGCGAAAACGAGGCTGTCGTTTTTAGCCATCCTAGAGAGTGGTGTGGTCAAATCACAGGCCGCCCAAGCTAAAGATAAGAGAACACCGTCACGGTATAAGCGGCATTGGGTTACAACGACTCGATTTATAAGGGTTTGTATGGGAACGTAACGATTATGTTTTAGAAGATATAAAATCGAATATTTTGTGAATCAAAACGACTTACCCTGTTGCTGTGTTGTATTCTTTGTAGTTTGCCAGCTTCTCAGGCCGATTTTGGCGAGTTTTTAGTTTTTGCCAGGTTTTCCGTTAATATATTGGCTTTCGTTACACGAGGCAATATTTGGCCATGTTACACGAGGCAATTTTTCCTGCAACTTGTCTCGCAATTTTGTTGCGGCACAAGTTGCACACAAAATTGCTTTGGTAACACCCCATTTTTGCAACTGCAACGCAACAAAAATGTTGCGTTGCGAGATGCAAGAAAGTAGAACTATCCTCTACTTTTCGCAACGTTGCGAGACAAGTTGCTGCGTGTGACACGTCAATCGCAACTTGCAACCCAATTATGTCAAATGAGCCAATCAGAGCGCGTCCTTCGCTCGCGTAGATTTCAAGATGGCGGCCGGAGAAAGGCGCGTTGCAAGTTGGCGAACGTATGACACCCCCTCTGCAACTTGCAATGTTTTTCAGTCGTCATCGTTGCGTTGCAAGTTGCAAGGAAAAATTGCCTCGTGTAACATGGCCTTACTTTTAAGGGACTCGCGCTCTATAGGGAAAACAACTGTCTAAATGCACGCGTAAATGGTGAACTTATTAAATACGCGTCGTGTACAATTAACGGTAAGAAAAATGCCATTTTACAATAAATACAACAAATTTAAAGAGTCACAGTCAGGACATCTACAGTCCGTTCTCAAAAGATTTTGCTGTTTCGATCAATCTATCGTTGATTCAACTTATAACAGAACGGTCATGAACTCGAAAAGATTCATGTTTTTCTTTAGTCTCCTACGCAGCCGTTATTTGTGTCGTCACGCAACGCTTCTCTAAATAACGGCTGCGTAGGAGACTATGTTTTCTTTCGCTTTTACACAATTCGCGTAGTCTAAATTCGTCATTTTCGCTTTCTCTATAGAGCGCGAGTCCCATTTCAAATCCAATCACTTGAATATCGATAAATTCCGTTAAAATGCTCAAATCGCCTCAAAACTTTCACCAGTGTAATCTCGGATCACGTATGTTCCCTCCGGTTGTTTTTCGGCTTGGACACCCTCGGGACAAGGAGAAGTGTCCCCTTAATACGAGAGGTGTCCCTTTAATGGAGGTAATAGATTACGAAGATTATATGCGCGGCAATTTAATGAAGGTTAATGAAGGTGTTCCGTTAATGGAGGTGTCCCAAAGTAGATATTCCACTGCACATGTAAAGCATAGATTTTGGTGTCAAAATGGGTATGTTTAATTTGTGCACCCTGGTCTGGAATTGGGCCATGGCTTTTAAAACAAGTTTATTTTGCCATTAACATCGGCGAATTTAAAGCTACGTCACAGATGGCGCATCTCGAAATAGTTGGCCAAGTTCGCCGTTTGCAATCCGTCTTAATCTTCTCCATCCTCAATCATCCTTGTTCCTGTTTGGTTTATTATTACCTCTTTGGTGTTTTTCTACCTTAGCAAACTATTATTTTGAGACTTTCTTCAATTTGAAGTTGATTTTGCACTTCGCTAAAATGACTCAAAATATCGTGACATAGCCTTCTGTTAAATTATATAATAACACTATTTACCACCAATAAGAAAACTCGCTGGGTCGTTTAGGATTCCAAGGGAACCGGGCCCAAGCCCTACTACCACACCAATCACTTCGTTTGTAGCGGGAATTTTATTTTTACATAAAATTTGTCACAAGAGCATGGTGTTAGTAAAAAACACGAATAACAGAAGGCTATCTTCTCTGGACCTTGTTCATCTTTCGTTTGCCAGCAAAGAGATGTTTGGGCATCTTGGTGGCGATCTTCCTGTCTGCTTCCCCTGTGCAACGAAAATACCAAAGACGAAAGCCACAATCAGCGACAGAATTGTTGAGAAATTTTGATTTCTAAGGTTATTAGATTTTCGTAGATGTATACAGCTGTTTCGAGAAACGTTGTCAATCCCGAAAGGTAATCTGGGATATGATCAGCAAGGTACGTTCCTGACACTGTAGCTGTCGAACCTACTTTTGTTGCGTTCTTTTAGCACTCGCAAACATACGTCCATGGCGTCTCGTGCCATTTTCTCAGATTTCCCTGAAATGCTGAAGTCAAAGAACCGTGAACTTAAAACTACCCACAATACCTTTCGGGATTGTCACGTGCGCTTTTTCCCGACAACCTTTCTCGAAACAGCTGTATCTTATGCAAAGATCACCTCCGAAAATGCAATTACGAGTGAGAAGGGAGAGGGAAGGGGATGTCACTCATAATTGCATTTTACAATAATTTATTATAAGAACAATGTCATTGTTGTTTTTTTGTGTTGACAAATGTCCTCGTATATTCAGCCTTCGGGATACAACTTCACGTAATATATCAAACACGAGAGACAGTGTTTCATCCGATTTCCAACACACCGAGAAGAGAGTTGAAAATACGACGCGCAGCGGAGTATTTTTGATGAAATTCGAGGTGTTCGGAAAGCGGATGAAGCACTTTCTCGAAACACTGTCTCGATCCACACAAAAACTAAGGAGTCAACGGAGAAATAAATCGTGAGAATCTATCATAAATAAGACCGGTATCCAAACCTCCGACACGGTTATGATTTCCTTTGTTTTACGCTCGCTGTAAGATGAGTACACAAGAATAGCAATTATAACGCTTGAGGAAAATTGTAAATAGACTAACTTTTTAAAAATTATATCATTTTAGGTAGGTGTCCCCTATTAGTAGAGGGCTTTCCCTCGGCTAAAACACTTCGACACATTAATAAAGTTTTTGATTGTTAAGTACCAATGATATAAATCCTACCTGCTTTTCCCATACGGTTGATGCCTCTTTGAACAACCTTTGACAGTTTCTTCGCTTTCCTCTTTTCCTACGAACAAAATTCAACAGGGAATGGATCAATAAACCTTTGCAAGAATTGAATGGTTGCAGTTGATTTGAATCGCAACAAATTTTCAGTGGCGGATGTAGGGGAGTCCCAACCCCCTCTCACTATGGTTGAAAAATATTATACATGTAAGACCATCGATGTGTAAAGACCTATGCCCTCCCTTCCTCTTTTAAAACAAGAAAGCGCACATCACCCCCGCCCCCTCCCCTTTTCGCAACATTTCTTTCACTACTCTCCCCAATCTCTTCGCGCGCTTAATCCTTTCCCTGCTCAAAGGACGTTCGAGATTTAACCCGAAAAATTCCATACTGATGACGTAGCTCTACAGACATTCGTATAGTGTCTCTGATTGGTTGTTGCTCGGTTGGCGCGAAATTAACAACCAATCAGAGACACTATACGGAATGAAACCAACAGACAGTTAATAACCACGCAAGAGCACCCGCGTGGGTATCAACTGTCTGTTGGTATTCCAAAAATCATTTTATTTCTTCTATCCCTTCTTTAAACCTCTTAAAATTTCATTACACTGTAGGTTAAGTTAAGTCTACGAGCAGTCTCACTTTCCCCCTAGTTCATCGAGCGAGAAGGGAAGTAAAATAAGGGAAAAGATGACCGTGCGAGATCTGAAAATGGGCGTCCCCTCCACTCACCTCTGGGGAGGCTATGCCGGACTGGTCACGTGGTGGCCGAGATAAGCTGCGCGCGCCACTGCTGGCTTCTCTCTTTCGTTTACGGCTCATTGGAGTCTGGGAACGAGTTCTTTTCGCTGCTCCGTCTCCCTGAAAATAAACAATTCAAATCGAGAATATTTTTCAATTCTGATGACTCACAAATTGAAAATTAACCACAGAACAACAATAACAAATTAAATAACACCCACATCCTCAATGCCTTCCATTTCTTCTCCAAGACCTTTCATCTCGTTTCTCCTGCGGCGAGCGGCTTGAGCCTAGACATGGAGGAACCCACAATTAACATTATCAACTAAGTTTTATGCAAAGTTATGGGCTTGTGTCTGAAGTTCGATAAATCTTGTTTCAAACTTGCCTTCATAAACGCGGAACGTGCTAGCTTTGCGTGGTTGTTTCTTGGCTTCATCTCCCGATGCGCTTTGACAACCAGTTTCTTCTTTTCTCGGATCCTGATGAAAACAATTTTAAAAGTGCATTGATAAACTGCGGATGGCGCATCTTGAAAAAATTTGCCTAAATTTCTCAAGTTTGTTGTTTGTATAGAGAGGTTAAATGTGACGTCATACATTTTCAAATTATTTTTATCAAGCCTCAAAATCCCATCATTGGATAAAGATTGCTGTTGTATGATCAGCCATAAAATTTCAATTTGTTAGCACGAATAGAACAGAAGATATAGAGGTTCAAAGTTTGGTACCGTCCCATACAAACCTCTCTAATTTTGCGTCTGTTCTAAACTGTAGGAACAGACACAAAATTAGAAGGGTTTGTATGGAGAAATGAAAACACGAAGTGCCCATATCTCGACCGCAAATTACAATGGAGAGCTAATTTTTGGCAAGTGGACGTTTTGTGACATGCTTCCTCCGAATAGCTGATCAAATTTCACAATTTCTCAAATTTAACTTTTGTGACGTCATAACTTTAGACTCTATTGCAACTGCTGTACATGCAGTTCTAGGTGCATTGTGCAAAGTTTTGACTTGAACGGTCTTGAACGAGCTATGTCACGTTCAAATCCATCAAATCTTTTTCTTCGCGCACGATTGGCCTAAACACGCCACGTTGATAAAATTGGTATTTCTTCCGTCAACTATTACAGCGAAGAACGCCCTACCGTTGCCACTCGACAAAGTTTTTGATTCATTTTTTGACAACTTTCTGATGGCTTCCATTTCAAGTAGCAAATCAAATTGCAAGAATTTTTCGGAGGCGGAGCATATATACAACTCTTTTAGTTAAAGTTTGCCGTAAAGATCGTAATCTCCCTGTTGCTTATGCGAGTCTACTCTTTATTAACACATTGACGCCCATACCGGCCATAACCGGCCAAGAGGAGACCACGAACTTCTACCACTTGTGACGTCATCACTTTTTATGCAGAGGATGTCTTTGATAATCAACGGATAGAGTTGGAAAATGTCTAACAAACCATGCCTAAACGATCACGAAACGTTAAATTGGAGCAGAGATACACACAAAACAACTTGGATTTTTTCCTCCAAAATCACCCAAAAACGTGAACAACGTGAACAAAGGCGACTGAAAGGCCAACAAAACCACAAAACAAAAGGTGAGAAAAAGGAGAGCAAGAACGGCAAAAAAAAATAAAAGGAAAAGAAAAGCCTAAAGTCAGGTGAGTTTTTCAAACCCAAATTTTGATTTCTGCGCATGCCCGAGAAAAATATTGAATTCGTTGCTTCTACGTAGAAGGGGATGTTAGTTGCCGTGTTTTAAACTAAGTTTTAGACAGTTTGACATTAAACTGTTGAGATAATGGCCAGAAATAGGCATCTGGGTTGTTAGATTGCCGCTTTTTGGGAAAAGCCTGGGTGTCAATGGGTTAACAGAGAAAGTCGTTTTACAATTGTTTTCTAAAAACAACGTTACTAAAATAATTGTAGTTCTTCTACATTTTAAAACTGTTTTTACACTAAAAGAGTTGAAGGAGTTCAAGAAAAACACGATGTTTTGCAGCTTGTGCCCGAAATTGCCTCGCTTCTATGTTCAAGTGTATTGTTATGCAAATATCGCGAGTTAGTTGTCGAAAATTAAACATGCGTTTGCTTCGGTTTTGCTTCACTACGCTCTCTGATTGTTTGAAAAACTCGCGCCACTTTCTCAACCAATCAGATGCCGAATTAAACCCATGCAATCGTGAACTTTCTGATGGCTTCCATTTAAAGTAGCAAATCAAATTGCAAGAATTTTGGGAGGCGGGGCATGTCAATTGTCAGAACCAGAATATGGAGCTTGACATTCCGCCTCTCGTAGTTCTTGCATTTTGATTGGCCAGTTGAAACGAAAGCCATCAGAAAGATGTCAAAAGATGTCAAAAAGTCAGGGGGTTTTGGTCAAAAATTAATCAAAAACTTTGTCGAGTGGAAACGGCAGGCGCTTTGAACTGTAAATTCACAATAATCCTTTCCCTTGGAACTCACTGTTCGGCTTTATTTCTGATGTCTTCTTCTTCAGAGTTTAATTCTTCCTGAAAAATAATAATAAAATCAATTTAAAAACAAATTCTCATGGATAATTATTATAGTACATGTAAATCACGGTTCAACGCTACAGTATGAAGACCACGTTTCACGCCGTGAAAAAGCAGTTCACACTTCACATTTCACGCCATTTACGATGAGTCACTTCATGGTTCACAAAAGACCCTTCAACACCCTCTCAGTGTGTCATTCACAGCAGTGAAAGACGACATATGCAGCTTTATTATACGACATAGCATTTTAGAGTGCGAATACGCACAAAGACGAGTGCAAATATGAGACCGTATTCAACAGGTCTTAGTCCTCCTGACCGCGCGCTGCGGAAAACACTGTTGAAAACACTGTTGAAAGCCTATATGTTAGGAAATAATTATGTCGTATAATAAACAATTCATTCAGTGGAAAGTTGTGTAATACGGCTGGGCATTTTTACGAGTCAATGTTTATTGAAAAAATAAAAACTGACTCGTAAAAATACCCAGCCGTATTACACAACTTTCCGATGAATAACCTCTATTTATACATGAAGAGGTAGATGGTATATGTACGTAATTCATGAGCCACCCACTTCATGTTGCACTACACAATATGTCACTCACCGGTTCTGAGTCGTAAAGACCTGCAGTTTCACGCAACTCCTCCTCCTTTTCCAACTCTTCTAATTTCTGCAACAGAGGAAGAAAAACTTTCACATCTCTTATACAACCAAGTAAAGTATTTATCTCTGACAAAATAACTACTACATGTAGTTTTATTACACGGCAAACTGGTCCACTGCAAAAACGTCAAATTCTTTCTGTTATGTCTGGCGGACAAGCTTGGTTAAACTTACAATGCAGGCGAAACTGGCTTGAAAAATGCAGAATTGTACCGTTATGTTTACAGCATAGTTATAGACCTCTGTTTACAGTGTATTTATCAGTAGTAGAAGTTGTACACGTACACTGTACATGTAGCTTATTCGGTCCATATTGGGCTAATATTAATCTCATTACCTTTTGCAAGCCTGGTCGAAAGAAAATAATGCGTTCGTAACATGATCGAAGCACTCTTTTCATGCTTTTGAATGTAAATTTATGAAAGTTTACGAAAATTAGCTTTCGAGTGTTCTTTTGATTTTAAATAATTTTTATTTTATAGCTATTTTACATTTTAATCTGTACTGAATGTCCTCGATAATTAACCTCTAAACATTTCCTTTTACTTTATTTGTATCTTTTACTTTTATTTTTAATAATTATTTCCCCAATACGGACCGAGCAAGCTCATTAGTAACATCTACTTTGGAAAAGACTTTGACTAAGTGACCTACCCTCATGATGTCTGGATCAATGAAGTCTGCCACATTCTTTCCGAGATATATCTCAGGTATAACATCATGCTTTTCGTCATCTTGTTTCAAATCCCAGTGTTGCCGCATGTCCATGTAATAATCCTCTCCCAGTTCATTCTCAAGATCCTTCGCCAGCTTTCTCTTGGGTTCGGCTCCTTCCACTGCCATGGCTTGCCTCTTGTCTAGGACGGCCTGCGTATAGCATAAAAGTTTGATCATGTAACGCACAATGATTGGTTGCATACGGTCGTTTTGCATGAGGCCACTAACAGTGAAGAGAGCGCCCTACTGTTACCCCCCCCCCCCACCGGGGGGGGGGGGGTACTCCCCAAAAAATTTGGGTGGGGGTGGGTGTGCAGCACGTTTCTTGAAATCCTTACCCTATTTTAGACCAAAATATGTGATTTTCCCTACCCTATTTCAGACCTGACCCTTAAATTGATCAAAAACTTTGTCAAGTGGCAACGGTAGGGCGCGGAGCACTGTAATGCAAGATAAAAATAACGACTTCTAGCTCACTTGACTAAGCGCTATGTACAAGTACATGTACATGTCCCAGCCGAGTCTTTGCTGGCAGTTGAGCTAAATGTACCTGAGGTATACAAGGAGGTCTATCTTTCTGGTCTCGCAGTGTTGGCATGGCAACATGAAGTCTGTTCATAACATCCTTGGCTTTCTTACTCTTCATTTTGACTTCAACTCTCTGAGCCAACAACTGATCACAGGCTTCAGTCTTGACAGTCATCACTCCTTCCTCGCTGACCGTACTCATGGGCAGAAGTGTCACACCTAGGATTACATTGATCAATGTCTAATATAATTATTTCTCTTTACAATACAGTGGAATCACTACTCTGGGGCAGAGAGACATAGTGGCCTAATGGTTAGCGTGTTGGACTTCAGATTGAGCGGTCCGAGTTCGAGCCCTGGCTCACTGTGTTGTGTTCTTGGGGCAAGACACTTTACTTAACTCTCACAGTGCCTCTCTCCACTCAGAAGTATTAAATGGGTACTGGCGAACTGTTAGTAAGAGCAACCTGACAAAGTGCTGGGGGGGGGGGGGGGGGGGGGGGGGGAAACCTGGTGTTGGACAAGCATCCCATCCAGGGGGAGAAGCAATACTCCTAGTCAGCTTCATGCTATGGAAACCAGGATAAGCTCCTGGCAGTGTGGGCCAGTTTCAAGTTCGCCGTTCGCAATCCGTCTTAATCTTCTCCATCCTCAACCATCCTTGTTCCTGTTTGGTTTATTATTACCTCTTTGGTGTTTTTCTACCTTAGTAAACTATTATTTGATGCTTTCTTCAATTTGAAGGTGATTATTTTTGCACTTCGCAAAAAATGACTTAAAACATCGCAACATAGCTCCTTTTATAGTAGATGGGTGATGAGAAAGAAAATCATCAACTAGTGACACTAGGGTCAATAATTTATTGGCTTGATGTACTGCCAAATTCTCATAACTAACATCAATACAAATGTAGGGCAATCAGTTGAGAGAATTACCATCTTGATCAAAAGCTTTGAGCAGCTCTCTTTTCTCCTCTGACAGTTCTTCTGGCCTGAGGACATCCACTTTGTTCATCACCACAAGCAGTGGTTTGTTAGCGAAGAGAGGTTTAATGCCGTTAAACAGCTCAATCTGTTCCTCAAGTGTGTGTCCGCACTGCTCCGAGATATCCATGATGTAGAGAATGGCAGCTCTGAGATGTGCAAGGGCTGTGATAGCCTGAAAAATTGAAATTGATCACAAATTAGAATTATACCTCAGGGCCCGGTTGTTCAAAGGGTGGATAATGCTATCCACCGGATAAATCACTATCCAGTGGATAAGTGTTAACAAAACAAACTACGCTATCCACTGGATAGTGATTTATCCGGTGGATAGCGTTATCCACCCTTTGAACAACCGGGCCCTGTAAGATACATTTGTATGGATTATAAATTGAACAATCATAATAAAAACTACAGTCAAAGCTCTCTGAGCGGACACTCTCGTAAGTGTACAGCTCGGTACTTACGGCCGCCTTGACAAAACCCTGTTTGAACTCTACAGTACCTCGTATAAACTCTGTATTTACACATTCCCATTAGTGGGCGCCGGCTCCAGTTGCAGACACTTTTTCTGCTTCCCGAGGGTGTCCGCTTACAGGAGCTTTGACTGTATTATTCCACACAGATTATTATTCTTACCTGCATTTCTATTGTGTTTCTTTCCTCCAGTGAGTGATCGAGGATTCCTGGAGTGTCAACAACCTATATGCAAATGTGCAGTGAAAATAAAGAACATTAATTTCAAATGTTACATGTCTATTACTGATAATTGTTGAGATTGTTTTACCACAAAACAGCCTGCAGTAAAATGCTCCTTAAAATACATGACTGTATGAATAATTATTATTAGCATCGTTGCCCAACTTGTTGAAAAAGTCAATGTCCTCAAACTGGTTATAATTATAACGATTAAGTACATTGTATGGTCACAGAAGTTTTATTTTTCTTCTCTTCTTCTCTTTTCATTTCAATCAAATTTGTGCTGCCATCGCCACTTTTTCACTCTAACAGAAAAGAAAAAAAAGAAAACCTCTGGGACCAGGGTACGGCAATGAAAGCTACATGTATCTACTAGGCTCCAGTTCATAGTGATAATAAATTATTTTAGTTGATTTGACCTGCCATCTGAGATACTTGTAATCCATGTGACCAACAAACAGAGACTTGGTTGTGAATGCATAAGGTTGGACTTCAACATCAGCTCTTGTCACCTTGTGGAATGGAATACATAAAGTATGTACTGTAGGTTTAATATTACATTTAACATAATTTATTGAGATAGGATCAACATGTATGCAGTGCTAAGAAAACATGGATCGATGTCAGAGATATTGTACAAGAATACCAGGCAACTACTATCAAAACCCCTAGAGTGGTAAAAGCGCCATTAGAAATTTGAATTTGAAGTGGCTCAATTCTTAACACATGATGTGAAAAAAAATTATTGTCACATGATCTGAAAAAATTTGCCACGTGGTTCGCGTTGGGAAAAACAGAGCCGTTACACGTTTTTTTGCTGACAAGACGCTCGCAACGCAAACCACGTTTTTTTCACATCACGTGTTAGGAATCGAGCCACTTCAAATTCAAATTTCTAATGGCGCTTTTACCATGCACTAGTTGTTTTGATAGTAGTTGCATAGACATCGACCATCTTCAATTCTTGACTTCTTGTTGCTGAACATGAAATCTTCTCGGCTATTCAATAGGTTACATTGGCTTTGAAGCACTTTTCAAAATTACGTGTATATGTATTAACGAGAGCTACCAAAACCTCAAGCTATGACATGTACTGTTTCTATGATAATTCTTACCTTGTTCATAAAACTTGATTTACCAACATTTGGAAAGCTGAAAATATAAAATTACCGTAACAAATAAAATGATGAATACCCGGAGAATTTACAGCATACCTGCAACATTCTTTGATTTCCATTTTATTGTTATCCAATTTAAAAAAAATCACATCCATTCATTATTATTATGTGATATTGCCTACAAAAACAGTCCAATGCATGTACACGTATTACTGTCTGCCTAGTCCAAGTAAACAGACATCTCAGTCTATTCATGCGCTCAATATTAAAATTCATGAGTAGTGTCTCAGACTGGTTGTTACTTGTGCGCGAAAATTCATAACTGAGTAACAACCAATCAGAGGCACTACACGGATCTCTGTAAAGCTACAGAGATCCTGTAGGGGACGGATTGAGTGCGTGAAGAGATACTTATGTTTAATATGGGCTACTGTCTGCAGCCTGGTTGAACACAAATTAAAATTCAAAGACTTACCCACAAACTAGCAGAGTTCTTGTGTTTGGATCAATAGAAGGAAGTCTTGCCACATGCTGTCGAACTGAGAATGAAAATAAATACATATATACAGGTATGTAGTTAAATTAATAATAATTGATAATACACTTTATTACGTACATGTATGTACATAGTCTCCTACGCAGCCGTTATTTGTGTCGTCACGCAACGCTTCTCCCACTAACGGCTGCTCAAACCTGGACCACATTCCTTTCCTTTTGTTTTGACCGCAGTAACTTTGACGTGACTGTTTACCGTTTGCCGAAAACCTGCTAGATCGATCCAATTCTTGAACTAGGATGTATGTTATAATTATAATGAAGTTTTTTCGACATTATTTTTCATATCATACATTTTTCATCAGTAAAACCGTGTTTTTATTTGATGTCTGGTGTGCGTCAAATTCAAAAGTCGGCATACTGGCGTGCGTTTGATGTTTCCGACGCTAAGGTTCATGATAAGACACAATCTATGATTGGTGTATTTTGCAGCGCGAGCGAGTTCCGAAAATGGCACTGGCAACTGTGATTGGCTTAAATCTACAAAGGAATGTGGTCCAGGTTTTGAGCAGCCGTTAGTGGGGAGAAGCGTTTGCGTGACGACACAAATAACGGCTGCGTAGGAGACTAGTATGTACGTACATACATGCTAAATAAAGTTCTGCATTCTAAGGCCAGACTCTCACCTTGCTCCAAATACTGCAAACTTCTGATTTTGCCTCTTCATGATTGTGCACATCCTAAAACAAATACATGCATCACATTTATTATTATTGACAAATATTCAAGAGTTATAAAATACACATGGTCAGATAGGATGAAGAACAAGGAAATAATTTTAAAAAATGTGTGTCGTTGTGAATTACTATTTGTTTTGGTTTTGAAATTTTTCATTGTATTTTATACATGTAATAGACCCTTCCTGTACATCACCTTACGGTGACATTGGTTTTCTTAATAAAATATTATTATTATTTATAACCAGTTTGAATTATTTTTATTTTTCATTGTTTCAGATTGATCATGATTAATTGATTATGAGACAAAAAACTGGTTTTAAAAATTGTAAACCAAAAATACACCTAGACCACAACATGTACTTGTACATCGTACACATATTAATTATTTTCATCAATAATATTATAAACTAAGATACATCACAGTATATGACATGTACATATAATATTATATGGTACATACCTTCCTAGAGCTGCTCGTTTTAACTGTTTACATCTGTACAGTGAGTCACCATACTTTATAAGCCTCAAATAATCCTTGGCGACACTGTTAATACAATATGTATACAAGTCATGTACATTGTACATGTAGTCAAACATAATTTCATATCTCGCAATCATTAATGGTAAATCTAGATTGCAACTAAATATGACCTTACTTGTCAATCAAGTGCCGTGCAGTGTTTATTTGTCCTAAGGCCAGCTTATAATGATCCTTGTCATACAAAACGTTCATCAAATCAGCGTAGAATGGATGGATGTCCTTATTAAGAAAAGAATTGTTAAAATATATAATAAACAGCCTTATTTTACAATCTACATTGTACTCTTTAAAAATTTTATATGGGACTGTGCCTCTTGAGTCTAGATCCCCTAGGCCTAGAGCTAGGCCTAGAGATGTTTGCCTTCCTCTCCTGTACATGTACTTACATGTACAGTACAACACCCTCTTTCATAAAACTACATTTGTAATAATCAAAACACTGGTGTGAAATAGGAGTTTGCATTATTTTTGTGGATATTGCAGGGATGGCGCAGTGGCGAGAGTGCTCGCCTCCCACGAATGTGGCCCGGGTTCGAATCCCGGACCCAGCGTCATATACAATGTATGTATGTGGCTTAAGTTTGTTGTTGGTTCTCATCCTTGCTCCGAGGGTTTTTCGCCGGGTACTCTGGTTTTCCTCCCTCCTCAAAAACCAACACTTCTAAATTCCAATTTGAACTGGGATGCGAGGGCCACAGATTTGTCAGTCGATTTATTTTAATTTTATTTTTTAACGGCTGCATTTGTTATCCTTTAGCAGCTTATTAGTGTACAATCATGTACGGTAAATCAATAAAATAAACATACTACATACATTCATGTATACACCTGCTATTTCGGTCATACAGAAAACAAATATTCAGTCATACAATTTACCTCTAGCCTTGGGAAATCTGTGATAATCTGTGTCAATTTGTCATGATAATTTTTGTTGGGTAAACTTGATCTTTCTCATGTAAAAACCACGAATCCGGCTAATTTTGAAGTGTCTGGTAAAAACAATAACAATACATAATACATGTACATGTACAGGTAAATCTGATCCAAAGCTAACAGCTGATACGTATATCTTATTAACCATTAGTGTGAGGGCCATACTGGGAGAATATCGGCCCTAGGTCGTGACAGTACAGATTAAGCGCAGCGAGGTCCATAAAGAAAAGACTGAGTGCCGGTATTCTCCAAATACGATCCCGAGCAAGCTAATGGTTAATAAAATGCCCGAATCTTTAAACAATGGCATCCCCCGGTACGAAAACAGAACCGCTCAACCTGTTTACATAGTGCTTGCTACAACTTGATCATGAGACCGTTACGGATCCAAAACTGGATCTGCCCCTGGAGCAGATACAAAACTTGCATGGATAGGCGGTCCGAAAATGTCCGGATAGCAGTTACAGTGTGAACAGAAGGCCTATCCGTGCAAATTTTGTACCCGATCCAAAGTGGATCCGGTACAATGTGTACGTAGCCTAAATTAAACGAATTGGGACGTTCCTTTTTATCCGCACCCCCCCTATGGAGGGTATATTTAGGTATGCAAAATTTCCCTGTCGGAATCTGAACTTTTCATCGTGAGAGGGCGTCGGAATCTGTTTTTTTTTTAACAGATTGGGGGTATCGGAATCGGTAAAATGAGAAAATTTCCCCTATCGGAATCGTTAAATGGAAATTAAGACCTGTCGGAATCCGTTTTGCTGGATCCGGGCCTGTCGGAATCTGTTTGAAACTGACCCTCCATACCCAGATGCGGAAAATTTTGGAACGTCCCATTTCTGGCTAGAAATGAATCACAATGAATGGATTGTGGATGGCACAAAATTAATTGTGGCGCAGTTTAATTCTTTATACTCGATTGGGCTCCCCTAGCTATAGACTGTCAACAATTTAGAAGAACTCTAAAACTCATCGACATGTGAACAGAGCAAGGCTTGACAAAATTAACCACGTTCCGGCTCTACACCAGCTTGAAAACCGCCATGATGGTAGTTAATTAAGCTTATATGCAGTTAAAACTAAACAAAATTGGTACTACAATGGTACTAAATGATCGTTCAAAACATACGCTTTGTATGACACATTTACACAGTTACTTTTCTGCCACAATCGCAAAGATTTCCATGATTTTAAACCGAACACAAAAATGATCAACAACAGCTGATAATTTAACTTACCGATGAATTACGGTTGGGAGTTTTCCTCTGTGTCCTCGAAAGAATGATGTCGATAAAGTCCTGAAGGGGTGATAACGTTCATCAGTAACTTATCAACTCAAATAATCAATACAATTCTCGTTTGATTCTCACCTTTGGCCGAGGGAACAACCGTAATCTTCTTGAAATTATAGTGCGCCATGATGGAATCGACACACACGTGAAAAGAAAGATTTTCATCACGTTGCGTAATGTAACCGCTGACCCTACTGAACGCGGCGACAGAGAAACAATAGGTATGCAATGCGTGCATATTCTGCTTTAGCAGCGATGCACGAGAGATGATGATCTAAGAGAATGATTCAGCAATGTCGATATTGTCGGTGTAATCCATTGAATTTTTCGTGAATTTTGGTCATCCGTCGTTTGCTTGGACTAATTATAGGTATATGATTAAAGTGGGACCCGGTTAATACGGACACCAAAGGGACATGAAAAAGTGTCCGTATCCGGGTGTCCGTATAAGCGGGCTGATATAAGAGAAAATATGTGTCGTCGGGACAAACAAAACTGTCCGTAATAAGCGGGTGTCCGTATTAACGAGTGTCCGCAAAGCGGGGCTCCACTGTCATGTGAGTGGGGTTTTTTAACCGATAAAGTTGATAAGCGTACACATGATGCGCCGAACCGTGAAACACTCCTTTTAAAGGTCCGTGGCATTTGTTTCTTTTGGGGGAAGTTCACAAGGAGTTGATTAGGGTGGGGCATTTAAATAAGAAGATGCGTTTATTCGAGTAAATACAGCATACCTTTGTACGTAACGTATATCTTTTATTGTTAATATCAATTAATGTGTGGTGTCGTATACCTTAATTCGAGATTGGCCGTTATGGCGTTTCCTTTCCGAGAGCGCGTGAGGCGCATAAAAGCATGGAGCGCGAAAAGGAGCAGAAAAGAGGGTCCTTTTCGCGTTCCATGCCTTCGCGTACCATGGAGATGTAAATATATGATATATATGAATGACATAAACGGCCGTGTAATGAAGCTTCAGATTGTAACTTAAAAGTTGTTCCACAACTGGGTAGATCACCGTTTATCTGCGGTTCAGAAATATTATTTATTTCATGCCTATCATAGCCAGAAATTTCGAACCAAATTAAGCTTGCGTTACTCCGTGCCCAGTCGCGCGTGGAAGACACACGATTGGTCAATTACCAGTTACGTCGCGCCACGTTTTTCAGATCAAGTTGTTGTCACGCGGGATTCCTGATGAGAGGCATATTCTTGCTTTCTGTGGTCCACAAAAGAAAGCAATCGACAGAAATCCAGAGTGAAACGAAAGTCACCGTATTTAAGAGTACTTAATCTCGCTTTCACGATCAATTTTACCAGCAGACATGCTTTATTCTGTTAAATTGAGCAAATGTTTTTACTTCGTGACTCAATCGTGACTGCCTTTGACTTCCTTTTGCATAAATTAAATGACAAACAAAGCTAAGCTACCAGGCCTTTCTGTGAACCCCAGTCTCTTCTCTTTTCATTCATGTTTTGCAAAATGGCGGCTGTTTTCGTCTATTGATTTTGTTTTGTTTTTTTTTGCCACGAAGCGCGCTGGAGCAAACCGATTTCGTTCAATAATGGCGTCCTTTAGCTTCAATTTTTCCTCGACAAATACTGCTGAAAACCGCAAGATTTCAACGGCTACAAAAGCCTTCAGGGAAATACGAAGACACCTTCGAACTTCAAAAATTTAACGGGGATGAGAGGATAGCTACATCTAGAAAGGCTTGGAGACAGTTCGCATGGAGTGAATTTAGCTTGTGTCACCTCAGAGGTAAGCAATTGTATGGCCTGTCTTATCGTGTTAGTCCTTAAACTACTTTCTTAAAAACCGCAATGAATATTCGATATATCACGGTTTTGAAACCTCACAGGAGATGACTAAAGTCATATCTCCCAATATTTATGGAGATAGATGTCCTTTTTACGCCACGGTTTAGATATATCATGTTTTTGTTTCGACTTCATACGAATCTCTGTAAGTTTGGAGCCGCCATTTTCTTTTTAACGGTCACGGACCGTCACGGTTTAAATGCTCACGCGCGTTCGGAATTTCTGGCTATGTTAGTAATAGCATAAAAACTGTTCAGTAAAACATAAGCTGATATTAATAATCAAAGATATTTTACTATTGTTTACCATGACATTGAGGTAAGGATACCTTGGCCTTTCTAACGGAGTAGTATCAAAATATTATAATTACTGAATTACACGCCTATAAAAAAGCAACTACACTAAATTTGTTGAATATACTTTCGAGTTATACTTCCAGACCTTTTCTTAAACTTGCTATTTAGGCATTCAATATTCTTCAGATCTTCACCGCGGTCAAACGCTCGAGCATGCGCAAAGGCGTAAATTCTGGTATAAAGCGCGCCAATTCCCCGCGCAAAATTTTGAAGGAAAACCATTGCAACAACCCGAAATTAAAACCTTGATAGTAATTTGCGAAAGGAAACAAAAGTAGGTAAAAGGAAAAGTTTAGACTTTTCAAGCACAAAGTTCAGTATATTTCCAGCATTAGTGTTGATTTACCTGTTTATTTTTTTTTGGTCGTTTACCAAAAAAGTTAGACGTGTTTAAAACATGGTATAATGACGAGGTTTGTCGGCGTAGTTTATTTTTGTTTGACGTTTGACCGCGGTGGACAGATCAAACGTGCTATGCAAATATATTAAACTTATTAAAAAATTATTCCGGCATCCGTGGTTTATAAAATGCGGTTTCTTTGCTTTCTACCAGTATTTGTTTGTTTGTTCAATGTCCTTATTGTCTCAATTATACGTATGTCCAACAGAGGAATTCCATTTCGTATTTCTGAAGAGTCCCCAGTCATAAGTTTCCTTATTTGCTTTTACAGTATCACACAGCAACTCTTTCCACCTGAAAAAAGAATAAATAAACGACTTCAACAGGAGTTGTAAAATTTCACGAATGTTAAACATAATATGATCCGTCGATTATGTTTCTGAATAGCTATTAGAGAGCTATTAGAGCGAACAATCTCTCTACGTTTTCCACACGTTATCGGAGTAAGAAAACTGAACGTTTGGCTTGAAAGTTTATTGACAATAGCTTTTCAGTAACCACAGTGAAACAATGTTTTTGTTTCGTACAAAAGTTCTTTTGGCTCCTTTATAAAGAAAAATTTGCGCGACAAACTAAACATGAGGCTATTATTAATATTGCCTTGACCCTTAGTTTTGGTGATAAATTCTAGTCGGCAAAGAAATTAAGAACTCGATCATCACAGAAAAATACCTCTTTGTTTCATAATTCAGTAAAACAGAATGCAAAATATATAGTTCTTATTTTTGCGTGACATCCGAAAAGAACGCGTCCTCTCAAAAAGGGTCTGGAGCGAGTGTGAACACATGGAGTGGGACTGGAGAGAGTCACGAATACGTTAAAGAGCGGGAAATGCGAAGCGCTATGATATCGTATTATCCAATCACGTACCTCCACCTCCGCTCCCTGCGGGTTTCACATTTTCAGGGAACTGCCCTCGGACATTCCCTGGGGGTTGATAGCGCGCTACAACAAACTGTGCGCCACTTGAACTGACAGCCTTGCCGGCTCCCATTTCTTTGGAATTTTGCCAAACGATCTGTGTAAAATGGCCGGTAGTGCTGTTAAATCCTGGGTTTCCAAAGCTGTACTTATCGTGTTCCTCGTACCACATGTCAGTCACTTTTCTCCCTGTAAGTTGCGCTCCTGTGGAGAAAAAAGAAACGAAAACTTGTCTGATAAATGTGTAAAAGTTATTTAAGCAAACCCGATAAACAGTCGGCAAAGATGCGAAATCAAAATGTTGACAGTGAAATCGGATAAATTAATCCAAGAAGACCACTGCAAACTGAGTTAGGGCCAATTTTTAAACAAAGTTTAGTCGACAGCGTTTAAAAAGTCCGTGGTCTAAACGAGATTTAATTTTAAACCATGCTGAATAACCACACTTGTCACATCACGTCTAAACGCAGCTTACATAAACTGCGGCTTAGAACGGCTTTCAATTGAGTGTCCGGCGAAACTGAGTAATCACCGAATTGCTTTGGTTTTTTACACGTTGTAAAACAAGGTCATACAACCATCGCCTCCGCCTATAGTGTTGGTTTACCATGATTTACAGAATCCTTGCGCAAACCTCAATTTAGTCCGGCACATGCAAACAAGGTCTAACTAGTTTCGACCACAACTCCAAAGTTGCTTGCCATGTCCACAATTTCAACCATCAAATGGATTTTAAAAACGCTAACGTTGTTGACGTGAGGCTAATTACCACGAGCGACTTTTTCTTGAAGGCTGGCATTCTACGACAGACCCAGACGCTGAAATGATCACATCATTATCCCTCAGTCCTACAAATGCATTGCACGAGCATGAGCGATTCAAAGAATGACGTTTATTTGGTCACGCGCACAAGCCTCGCGCTACGTTTTATTCAAATAGCGTGTAACAACGTACGTTCCCATTTTCATTACTGATGAAGGCTTAAGCACTAGCCGAAACGTCTAAACAACTATGACAATGAGTCAGTGACAAAAACGTTTTAATTTAAATAAGGTCTAACTTAGGCGGCCCTTAGAAAGAATTGTTGTAGTAGCATTGATATATTTTTTGCCCCGACCGAGGAATGTTATTAACATTTAAGCCCGGGCCAAACGAGGATAAGAGTTGGTTCTCATAAGAGTTTTCTTCAACTCTCATTGACTATCGAGCGAGAGTCGTCGAAGACTCTCAAGAAAAAAATGAGTAAGTCTTCAAATTCGATGAGAGTGCACGAGAATCGATGAGAGTGCTTGAGAGTTTCAGGCCAAACGAGAGTGAGAGTTTGAACTCAACAACTCCCATCCTCGTTTGGTCCGGGCTTAACCTATTTTAGGCCGGGCTAGCTAACGTCAATTTAGGTATATGAAGCGGCGATTAATTACTGTACTCCGCGAATGATACTGAACTCAGTCAATAACATGCTCTTACCGGTCATATAAGCAATGTTCTCTCCATAGTCATTAGAGCTGCTAGGTTGAATAGTGTTTCGACTCGCCAAGTCCTCCGCCCAGCTTTGAGCTTCTGACGCTAGACTAGAATTCCACTTAGAGGAAGGGTGCCATGTTGAGTGCGGATTTCGTTATGCGACTTGAGAATTTCATTCTTGAATTCCCTGGAACTTTCTGTTTTGAAAAGAGAAATAAATGAACCGTTTAACAGTAACGAACGTAAATTACTTCTACATTCCAAGATCTAGGATTTCAATAGCCTCCACCCGGGGTGGGGTGGGGGGGGGGGGGGGGGGGGGGGGGGGGTACTCCCTTATATAAGCTATATAGGTATGTACCGCCCCAAAGGAAAGGGTATGGTTTCTGAGCCGTTTTGGTCTCTAAACGGGCATAGATTTTGACTGATTTAATAATTTTGCTCTCAAATTAGGTGTGTTTTGCTTGCTTGACTGAGATGGGATATAGATTTTTCCATTTTGGTACGTCTAACTTTTTTGGTCAGGTCTGAAATTGGGTGGGAAAATTGCATAGTTTGGTCTGAAAACGCGGGAAGGGTTATAAAAAGAAGCGGACGGCACACCTCCACCACAAAGTCCCCCCCCCCCCCCCTCCCCCGGGGTCGGCGTAGGATGCGAAGGCCACCAGCTTACAAAGTTAATTCATTGATGCCATTCAAACTTACGTGGTTTGTCTTGATCTCCACCGGTTTTAGCAGTCACGCGGACGTTGCCACCCGTGGGTTTACCGCCGCGTGACTGTTCTGTCTGCTTGCCGGCGTCCTTGGAAATTTTGGATCCTTTCCGCTTGACATTTTCCGGAAAGCGCCCAAGCACATTCCCGGCAGGGTAGTAACGTGCTACTACGTATTGTGTCCCATTGGCGTTGCTAACTTTGGCGACACCCACTTCCTGGGACCCTATCCAGACAACCTGTGTAAAGTGGCCCGTCCCTGAGGAAAATCCGGGTTGCCATAACTGTAGTCTTGGATCTCCTCGTACCACATGTCCACCGCTCTTTGACCCGTCATTTCATAACCTGTGGATGAAGAGAAGAAATATACAAAAGGCACGAGAACGATATTATTCTGTCAGTGACACAAGCTACTAGGAAACAAATTCCGAGTTCCCCAAACAGGAGTCGAACCTATGACCTTCCGCACATCGGTCGGACGCTCTACCACTGAGCTACATGAGACTCGTGGGAGCTAAGGCCATATAACTAGGTTCAAATGTAACTTCCGTCCACACGTATCCGATGAAAACGGTCACCGAACGCAAACTTTTGAAAACGCTTTCCAAAGTGGAAACTTTTGAAAACGCCGTTTTCGTTTTCTCGTGTGGACACTGAAAACGGAACTTTTCGAAAACGATGACGTCAAGAGGCCGAATTCAGTTCACTGCGCACGCGCACGCTTCAGTCAACATGGCGGACTCACAGGCTAGCATCTCTCTTACTTCGTTTGAATTCGGAAGCTTAATTGCATGTCTGCAGTTGAATGTTGCTCTTATGAATTTCAAACGCACTTCAGGAGAAACATTTCAAATGCTTTTTTTTGCCAAAGACTAGTAAAAGCGATAAAAAGCTATAAACAGCTCGCAGGCTCGGCTAAACTCAGTGGTGCGCATGCTCTTTAGAGGCGTCTGAACGAAAACGGATACGTGTGGACGGGGCCTTAGTAGGACCACCTTTTTGTACATAGATGTTATCGAACTAGTGCGAGGGCGGTATTGGGGAAATATCGCTCGAGTTCTTTTTTTGCAAGTTTATGGACCGAGCCGAAGAACGAGGCCAATATTTCTCAATACGGACCGAACAAGCTAGTTCAATAAAGTTTTTATTATAATGGCTTTTTAAAACTTTGCTGATAAATTGAATGCAACTATTCTCGGCTAACGCGCGCGCGCCAACGTTAAGCATATACTTGCATTTTTCAGGCCACTCAGCGAAAAGTTTAACCGAAATTGTCCGCCAGACATAAGGAAAAATGTTTTTTACTTAATAGGAAATAGTTTTCTTTTGATCAATATGTCATAAAAAAGAATTCGGCGAGATGAGTTCGTGAGCGGTCCATCTTAGCGGTCCGTATTACAAATTCGGACCGCTCAGGGAACCAATCAGAACGCTCCTTTTCACCGTGGACCAGTTTGCCATACAGCTGTTTTCGAGAAAGGTTGTCGGAAAAAGCGCACGCGACAATCCCGGAAGGTATTGTGTGTAGTTCTAAGTTCACGGTTCCCTGACTTCAGCATTTCAGAGAAATCTGAGAAAATGGCACGAGACGCCATGGACGTATGTTTGCGAGTGCTAAAAGAAAGCAACAAAAGTAGGTTCGACAGCTACAGTGTCAGGAACGTACCTTGCTGATCATATCCCAGATTACCTTTCGGGATTGTCGCGTGCGATTTTTTCCGACAACCTTTCTCGAAACAGCTGTATAATAAAGCACAATACGCAGCACCACAAGAAAGTTCAAATACCAAAACTCCACAACAAACGGCAACAAATGAAACAAAACCAACAGTTACCTGAAGCATAGGCCAGGTTTTCTCCATCATCCCCGCTGTAGTGTTGAAGGCGATTTAACCTTCACTAGTTCCTTGGCCCATTTCTCAGCGTCTGAAGCCAGTTTTTGATGACCATTTTAACGGAGGTGCTCCGTGCTGGCCCCGGTACTGATTGTGTGCGTTTAAACAATCCTTTTGAAACTGATTGGGCATGGCTGCTGGGGGTTTAACAGAACATGAAATGTAGTTATTACAAAATCGGCCCAGAATTTAACGTTAACATGCGTTACCTCGGCGGAGAACGTAACGAAAAGAGGCGCTCGCGAGAGAGAAGGTCTACGCGCGAGGAGAGAAAATAGAGGGAGGGCATCACTTCCCTCACTTGCGCGTTCCATATTCTACCTTGCCTAGTTCCTGTGCTTTCTCCCAGTCCTTCGCGGTCAATTCATTTCGGTGACGTATCCGAGATTCGCTTGCACCACGTGACCCATCCGAAACGGATTGACCGCGGCGAAATATAGAGGCCTAGGAACTAGGCAAAATTCTACCAGGCTAACCAAGAATTAGTCAAACAAGTCAAATAAGGAATGAAAATTCGAATAATTTCCCTGGAACTTCGATTTCTCGAACCTCCACGGGAATTAATTACGAAAATTGGTTCGAGAAGTCGGGAACTTCGAAATATCGGAGGTAAAATTACAGTGAAAACAAGTCCAAGGGCCACTTTTTGTTCGAGAAATCGGGTTCCACTGCCTCTCAGCGGAAGGTAAGCCCTTACGCCGACATACTCACCCCTCTCCCCTCCCCCGCGAAATTTATTTCTAAAACTGTTGACCTACCAACACGTGGCAGATACTTATGACCTAAAAAAATAATAAATAGCCGAGACGATAAGTAAATACTCGGTCATGAACTGATCGTTGTTCGCGCGTCCGCCCGGCTCTAGATCTGGAACCGTCCAAAGTTGTGATAATTTTTAAGCGAGTCTTTTCTTCTACACTCCGTACACGTCCACGTAGAGCCGGAAGTGGAGCCTTGATTTTACCATAATTGTACTTCATTCGAAATTTGAAGTGTCGAAAGTCAGTGAGATCTCGTGAGCCACACACGACATTTTGTCTCATGAACAGACTACCTTCGCGCGGCCGTTCGCTTTCGTCCCCACTATCCGAGAGCCTGGAACAGGCTAGAAAAAGGCGAGATTGGATTGAATCCCCCCCGAAATAACCCAATTATGAGGCCCTTTTATTTTTTCTACTATGGAATTTATGTCATGAAGTCAATGCTCAGTAATTCTCAGGTAATTACAAGCTGATACAAATATAAATACTACCAAAATCAACAGCTAGTGGGTGTAGACTTGTGATTAACGATCTGAGACGTGCAGAGTCGCCCTTACACTGTCCAGAGACCAAGAAAATTGTTACCAAAAAAATAATGATTTACCGCCATTGTAAAATTCCGAGGCTTAGCCGAGATTTAAGAAAATTTTGGCGACACTCCATCAATAAAACTCATGGCCTTCCTGCCAAGTGACCCCTAATACAATGTAGTTCTAGTTTCGAAGATAAACCACAAAGTTCGACGCACAAATCAAACTGTCCAGCGCATATTTTACTATTTACGTCTCGCTTGGCAACTCCTGTGGCCATGCATAACAGTGGAAGACTGGATGAAGTACACGGTGATATCGTGGGATATTCCTACAAAGAATTTGAATCCCCGTATGAATCCCACAACGTTTGAGAGAATGTAAAGTGAAAGTATACATGTAATCAAATGTATCAATTATTTCTTTACCTTGATTGAATTTTCTGAGCTAGATGTTGTCCGTGTTCTGTTCTGTTCTGATCTGATGCTGTCTCAAGCTGTTCTGGATCGATATCCAACCAATTTATCTATTTTAAACCGCCTGAACCCCTAATGAATAACACTCAAACAGTTTTAGCCTGTTAAAGGCAAACCGGAAAAGGAATTTTTTGAGAAAAAAAACAACGTCATTATCAAAAGTAACGCAAGTCACGTGAGTCACGCGAGCGTACTATATCTTGTTTTTTTTTCTTCGCCTTTTAATTTTTAATAGCGTACGTACTCGGCCGGTAAAACGACAAAAACAGCTCATTAAATTTCCGAAAATATATAAACTTTTAAAAGAGGGTCAGAGAGCCGCTACAATATACAAGACCTATTACCGGAAGTGCGCAGACAGGCTTAGCCCAACTTTACATAGCCAACGTCATAAAAACATTTCAGTCAGTCCGCACGTTTCCGCTCGTCGCGCAATCTTTGTGACGAGTTCAACATTTTGAAGGTTAATCAGAAAGCCGGGTCAGAAAGACGAGGGAAGTCATTGTAAGGCAAAAATAACTAATGAAATAAAAACATGTATAAAAATAGAGTTAGTGAAATAACTACCGGCCCGAAAATTTCGTCGTTCGAAACTTTGATCCGTAAATATTATTCTCTGGCGTGCGGTATCTCATGATATTCGCGTGACCGTGTTTTGATATTGTTACGTTAGAAGAAACACAAATATAGCCTATAAAGGGATGTGCCGCCCAATAAGGTATGGTTTTCGACCTAGATTCATAAACAGGGTATGAGTTTTTGACTCGTCGACTCTGTCTTAGACATGACAGGGTACACCATGGGGTGCCCTTCAGTTACCAGGAAATATTTTCCCCGACATTTTCTGCAGGCCCCGGTTGCCGTCCGACCTCCTCAACAGATCCAGAAATCAAATGTTCAGATAAGCACCCACGGTTCGTCTTTTTTTCAATTCATGTCATAAACAGGGTAGGGGAAGTGCAAAATTTTTGCCATAATCATAAACAGGGTCAGGGTTCGGACAGCCTGGGCGCAACGCCCCTACTCTCAAGATCGGGATGAGTACCCACCTCCCCTCCCCCAGGGGGGGGGGGGGTCATTTGCATGAGAAAAATGTAAAATTTGAAACCTTCTGTTGTTGTTACAAGCTGAAACAAATAAATATAAATACTACCAAAATCAACAGCTAGCGGGTGTAGACTTGATCAAGACTCAGCGTACTGAGTACCCCCCCCCCCCCCCCCACGGGGGAGGGGTCATTTGCATGGGAAAAATGTAAAATTTTACCTGTTGTTGTTGCTCTGTCAAACCAAACAATCGCGTCAAAATGTGGGTGCCTTTTGACAGCTCGGGGTCAAAGTTTTTGACCTAATATTGCCGCATTTCGAATTATAATTTCGAAATTTTTAATTTAAAAGCATTCATTCATTCCTGAGGGTTTTGAAGTTTTATTCTAACAAAGTTGTTTATTATCAAGTTTAAACACTTTTCTTATAGATAATTAACTTTCTTTTGTTCATGATGATTTTAATCATCATTTAAAACTACTCATTGAATGCCCCAGTGAGCTTTCAGTATACGAATATTCTAATGAAATCGAGTGGCAATTCGTTAATTGTGCATATTTTACAGTAGTATTACACATGTGGAATTTTCTATATAAACATACAAAAATTCCTATCCTAAACAGGAAACAATTAACAGCGAATTGATAAACGACTTTCTGACATTTCTCCGTTTATATGTAAGCGACCCTTTGTATAATAAGACAATTATTCGCCGAGAATTTTCAGTGAATATTTAATATTAAAATTTAAAAAATGAATCGGGTTGCCAATAAGCAAGATTAATAAGTAAGCTGTTGGATCCTTTTGTGTTTATTTTAAATCACTTTAAGCCAAAAAAAACAAAGAAACGGCCCATAAAAATACAGTTGTTTATAATTCAAGTTCTCCACGCACGTACCGAGCAATCTATTTTAGAAAACGTTGTTTAGCTTCGCTTGGCGGAGATAAATAAAGCAATGCATACAACGTTTCCTTTTCAGTTTCACAGTTCCCAGCATTGTTCAGACAGACGGGAACAACTCGATCCCGCGAAACGAATCGAACAGGATACAACGTGCCAAAATAATGTAAACAACCTACCTTAAACCGGCAACTTCGGGTTTGGTCCTTGTTGACACCGAAAATGTCCTTGCTTCGTAATATAACGGGTCGCAATTCGCAGTCGCTTTTTATATATTCCAATAAGAGACGAGTCACGCGGATTCAGTCGGCTCGAGAATTAAAATTGGCAGCTAATAATACATTAGTTGACGCAATGGACATTGCATTGAAAATAAAAGACCGCCCGTGATTGGTCGATATAACACAAGCGTGTCAAAACCCATTGAAGCTTATTCAAGTTGATGCAAATACATCAGCAAACATGACTGACGGGTAAACATGGCGGAACAACTGCGGAACAATATGCCATGTCGAAATAAAAACAAACTTGGAGGGAACAACGAGCAGTCCTTCATTTTTCTCAGGGATAGTCGAGTGGGAGAGCACGCGAGCGCGCGTGGAGGCACGACGGGGGGGGCAATCCGACAAAATGCTAGAGAGAAGCAGTGGCACTTCTCCTAGTCAGAAATCGGGATAAGCTCCAGCGATGATCCGAGCGCAGACTTTTCCTTACTCTTACGTATCCTTAATTGCCATTCCAGTGCTTTCTGGCATTTTGGAGTTTAAAATGAGGAATTTAAAATTAGTTTCCAGGTAACCTTGCAAAGTTAAGTGCACAAAGTAAACAATAGAAGACTGGCTGAGTTCAGAACAGGACATTTTATTCTACAATTGATACATGTTTAACAAACCCTTTGGCTTTGTTTTCTTTGTTAAAGCCTGGTTTTCATATGTAAGGAAAATCCCAGACCATCTGGGATTTTGTTATTTCCCGACCGTTCCAGACATTCCCGACTTATGAAAACACGACGAGGTATATGTCAGTAGATGTCTACATTAATATATTGTCTCCCTGAGTCGGGAATGTCTGGGACGGTCGGGAAATAACAGAATCCCCGATGGTCTGGGATTTTCCCGACATATCAAAACCAGGCTTTAATGATGTACCCACACTACATGTCACACTTCTAAGTCTGAACTGGCCTTATCCATCTGTGCTGCGGAGACAAGTCAAACAGACAAATGCGCTGATTAATTCACCAGTTCTTTCTTAAACTTTTATTTTTCGTGGTGGCGAAATGTCAAGATCTTCGGAGACTAGTGCAGTGATCTAAAATCAGTTCTAACTGGTATAAAAGTAAACTGCGACGGAAATGTACTTTTTAAATTATAGAAAAAATTACCTTAACAGCCGTAGATCTCCATCCTCATGGAAATGTGACCATACCAGGTCCAAGGATGAATCCTGACGTAGCGAGCTGTTACGGGCGTACTCAGGTAGTTGTACACAATCGTGTCTTGGTCCGAGTTTGCTGTAAAAACCTTAATGAGGACAGAAGGTAATGTTAGCCAGAAATATCATACAGTTGGGATTCGATTGGATAAAAATAACAAACCGCGTAATAACTGTATTTTATAGATAGCCTGGTGAAAAACGAAGCAGAGCGCGCGTTATATGATCAAACTTTTATAAAAGAAACAATTTAAACTAAGTATCCATATACTCTCCTATGTGGACATGTGTATTTTTCTCCAGAAACGCTTTGGCAAAATATTGAATACACGTATGTACTGAATTGACTAGAATAATATTCATTATGAATTAGAACAAAAATTGCGAGACAAGTTACACAGGAAACGATTACTTTTGTTAAAGTGTCGCAAAACCAAATCCAAATCAATAGCAGTTATTACAGATGTCAGCGGTATGACATGCAAACGAGGCGAAAGGGTCAATCTGGCATTGTATTGGCCCATTAGCCTCATTTGTAGGCTCGATTACCAGCCGCTGTTCGGAAAAATGAGCCAGAACGAAGACCGGACTCGAGAGAGCGGCGGAAAATCGAGCTTGTTTGCATACTTTTAAAAACAAAAGAATATTTGACTGCGGGCTCAACTGTAATAACAGCTATTGCAATAGCCAATAATAAAACGTAAACAATGCAATGAACCAATGAAAAGTCGAAGTAAACGTAATCGGCGTCAAGCGCGGGAAAATGAGTGTGACCAAGTCGCGATTTTTTTTTGTTTGCATCTGATTGGCTGCCGGGAAGGTGGCGAGAAGTTTACTACACCAATCACAGAGCGTAGCAAAGTAAAACCAAAGCAATTCATCTATTACTTTCGATACTTAACTGAAATCATGGTAAATCACAGTAAATCATGGCGTTAAACTGAGTTAAGCAAGTTCGTTCACGGATTGTGCACAAAGCAAGTGTTTGAAACCATCGCATACCTTGTCGGCGCCTTTTTCTTGGTAAAACACGAAGGACGAACCATCGGTGCTGTATTCTACCTTGTAACTTTTCACCCTCTGGTTATTTGCGTTCCTTCCCTGCGTCGCTAAATGCGTGACTTTTTTATCACTGCCAAGATCCGCTTGTAGCCACTGGTTCTGATCGTTCGTTTTTGCCGACAGCCTCCTTGCTTGCCACCACCTGCCTTGAACCCCAGCCGCCCCTGTATGGCCGCATGGTTAGCATCCCATTGCGATGAAGCGGAAATCTGAGCGTCGGTTATTGCGCGGTTTTCCATTCCCAGAGCGTCTTGGCATTCTTAAGAAGAACGGAGGGAAAGGTGAAAAATGAAATCAGTGAAAAATAAAACAGTTTCTGGTAATATGGAATTATCTCGGAAGTCCGGCTTCCTTGTTCGAGTAAACAGCAATTATTTATTTATTTATTTATTTATTTTTTTTTTTTTTTTGGGGGGGGAGGTTATTAGAGGGAAGGTAAAGCTGGAGCTTATCCTGGTTTCCATAGCATGAAGCCGGCCAGTCCAACGCCAGGTTACCCCTGCAGCATTTGTTTAGGTTTCCTCGATAGCAGGGTTGCCGGTCAGCTGGGAGAACGGTGTAAAGGTGATTCCTAATTAAATAAAGCTTATTATTATCAGAGGTCTATAACTAGCCCATCAGATTCGCAGATAGGCTATTTTTAGACATTTTTCGCGCGAAACCAGCAGCCAATCACTGGCCAGAGCACGATGCCGAACAACTTGATCCGGAGTCCAGCGCGCTAACCATTAGGCCACCGCGAGGGAGGGGGTTATTAATTTTTGTTATCACTGAAAGGGGGCTTATTAGAGGGCTAAATAGAGGGAAGAGGGATAAAAAGGAGGAAATACGGTACATTTGCAGTTACCTGGGCAACCATACAACTCCATCCTCATAGAAATATGACTGCGCCACGTCCATGGAACCACCTGAATGTAACGTACTTTGCTTGGTATGTTCAGAATGTGATATACAACGGTATCTTGGTCAGTATTTGCTGTAAACACCTGAACAAAATGGCACTTGGTTAAAAAATAAAAATATAAATTAATAATGAGTAAATTCACCCCATGTGCCACTTTAGGTACTTTGTTTCCTGTCGTCGGACATTTTGAAAGAAACCCCCATAAAAATAGTCGAGAAAATAGAGAGGCTGTGAACAGTCTTCCATAAACTGGTACCGTTGCTTACTTTCGTAATTCTATGGTAAAATCATAGGTACGAAATGCGTCCAGAAGACTGTGCGGATTAAATGTTGACGTTTATTAAATGAGCCAAGGTGTTTATGTCACTAAATTTTAAAGTGACAAATGAAACATTAAACGATTAATTAATGTGTCGCTTATAACGTACTCCATCCACATCTGGATCAGGGATGAAAATTAAGAAAAAGTTCAAACGTAATGGCTGTTGCATTTTACTGGCGCGCACGCTTCCTGCTAGGAAGGTATTTTTTACTCCGCATTCTCTAGCAGCAGCTCGGGAATTTAAGCAAACCAAGACAGCGCCGGCCACGGGAACGTCGTTAAACCAACGGTGTAATGCTGCGAGCGGACCAACGGCTCTGCACGTGCGTTATATACATTTTGATACATGTTAGGTAGGAGTTCTATGCAAACCAACTGAACTGACCACATTCTGGGTCTTGTTGAGAACGTGAACACGACGGTGAATTTTCGTGTTTAAATTTGGATTATTCTCTTTCGCAGCCTTTTAGGGGTTCGTTTCAAAATTTCCAACGATCACCCGTCACTTTTATATGGGAGTCCCCCCGGCGTCGGGGGGGGGGGGGGGGTGTTTGTGGCTTACCTTATCTGCGTTGCTTCCCGGGTCTTTGTAACTCTGGAAAGATGACCCATCATTGCCGTATCCTAACTTGTAACTTGTCACCCACTGATTAACTAAATTCCTTCCTTGAGTTCCTATGACCATAACTTTGGTTTCAGCGCCCAGATCCACTTTAAGCCACTGATTCTGATTGTTAGAACGGGCCGACCAAGCTCCTCGCTTACCTCCTCCGGCCTGAAAGTGCAGTCTTGCTTGCACTGCAGCATGGTTGATATCCCATTGCGAAGAGGCAGAAATCTGGGCGTCCGAGATGAAACGTCTTTCCATTCCGAGAGGTTTTTGACACGCTAAGAGACAAATTATAACGGAGATATAGTGAGTCATTAAGAGAACAACGGAGGTTTGTTTTCCTTTTTAATTCTTTTTGATACGTGACACACATCATGTAATCATCCAGCACTGTCCACTCAGTGGTAAATGATTTTTGACTTACGCTCATGATAGTGTTATTGTCTAAAGATTCAACGCGTGCGAAACGATCCTCGAAACATGGCTTATGTTTATTTATCAAATAGAATATAGTGTTTTAATCAATCAGAGTGCGCGCAGAATCAAGTCTATGTTATAATCACTTTTGCAACATGGATATTACAAGATTGTACACTCTCAGTGATATTTTCAATGTCCTCTTTTTAACCCTTTAAGTTTACATTGGGAAGAAAATCACAAATTTAATTTCGCAAAATCAGGACAACAAACAGCACAACATGAAAGTATTGCTTCGCAGCTTTCATCTGAATAGTCACACACTAGAGTTTTATCTACAGAATCAAAAGCTTGGACAACCTTGTACACAGTTGTTTGTACTTCATAATACACAGCACCACATGAAAGTACGGCGCAATAGCTTTCATTTGAATGCACACTAGGGTTTCATCCACAGCCTTTAAAGTTAGAACCACCTTGTACAGCATAATAAACAGAATCACATGAAACTACTGCTTCGCAGCTTTCATATCTGAATGGCCACACAGGGTTGTGTCCATAGGCTTAGATTGAAAGAGTTAATTGCAATTTTACCTGCAAGTTGAGTCCTGTCTTTTAAGGCCATTATTTGTTCCGATGTCAAAACTGTATTGTAAATCTGCATCTGGGCGATCCTTCCTCTGAAGTACCTCGCATCACCACCTTTCACGCCCATTCTCACACTGTCCTGTGTAGCCAGTTGAATATTTGCGCCAATATTCAATGATTGAACCTCAACTCCATCGACCAACAATTTGGCATCGCCAGACGCTTGATCATAGGACGCTCCGACAAATTTCCATCCTTCCTCTGGTTTCAGAGCAGTGTGAAGCAAGGCGTTTGTAAACGAGTAATCTCGTTTCGTGAAGCGTACGAAAAGCTGGAAGCGGTTCACTATCCAAAGATGCACTCCCCAACTTCCACTGGCCCTATAGTTAAAAAGAGGACCGTCTCGGCCACTCGGGAACACCCAGCATAGCATCGTCATCGAGTTCGGCACGTCCAAGCCGCCACCGTTTGGAAATTCAATATAGCTATTAGCTGTTCCGCGGAATTCATGGGAGCCATCGACGTTTCCAGCTGGTCCTGGGGCCAGGTAGACATTACTGGGGACTCCAGCCGCTACGCGATCGTTGACTTCTTTGGTACCATGAGCACCATCAAGAGGGTACAAGGCAATGGGTTCTGGAACTTGATCAGGAAGAAATCAGAATTGGTAATCGCAAGGGGCAGTGTAAAATTAAAGATTAATGTCACACGTGTTGTCAAATATTTGCAGCAATTGCTCGATTCGCGTTGCCATCTTTGTTTCTTTTTAATTTACTGTTACCCCTTTCGTGTTTTTCTACCTTAATCTCCCCCCCCCCCCCCCCCCCCCCCCTGAACTCCAAGAGTATTAAAGCTAGTACCCATTTAAACCCCTGTGTGGAGAGTGGCACTGTGAGAGTAAAGTGTTTTTGCCAAGAACACAACACATTCACCCAGGCCAGGGCTCGAACCCGGACCGCTCGGTCCGGAGTTACCATTAGGCTACCGAGTCTCCCACTTCGAGGAGGGCAGATCCCCGGGTATACCCTTTGATTTGGAGGTAATTTTGCACATAGCAAAAATGTATCAAATGTCACGGCATAGCTCCTTTAACTTTGCAGCAGACACGAAGCCGTCACTGCTTAATTGCGGTTTAAATAAACAAACAAGCAAACAAACAAACTTGATAAACAAACAAACAAGTAAAAATAACTGACTGAGACGCTCTTCCCAAACCGGTTTTATACTGCTCCCTCGATATATCAACAACCAAAGCCCCTGGGGACTTGGGACATGATAGAGGGTCGTTAGGTTTGTGAATATTTTAGCAGTGTAAAATGATAGTATAACAATAGGGCTGGTTGTGGTTTTCTGTGGTCTTCTTCACTAACCTGGTACTAAACCTTCTATTTCACAGAAATCTGTTCAGGAATAAAGAAATATCACACAGTGAGTAACCTCAAACGATAGTTATATATTACGAACCACTGCTAACCTAGGAAAAATGTTGTACGGGGTAACCTGCGATGGACTAGCATCCCATCCAGGGGAGTAGCGATACTCCTAGTCTCTTAATGCTGTGGAAACCGGAGTTACGCGCCGTCCTGATACGCCACTTGAATTGTAGATAGTTCAGACTTTTATTGATGTGAAAAATGTCATTGTATGGGGTAACCTGCGATGGAGTAGCATCCCATCTAGGGGAAGTAGCAATACTAGTACTCCTAGTCGCTTCATGTTACAGAAACCAGGATTGACTGGCATCCCATCCAGGGGAGTAGCGATACCGTCCTAGTCTTTCATAGTCCAGTTCTGGCCCCTCTCTGTCACGCAACGCGAGCGTAGCGTTGCGTGACAGAGAGGGGCCAGAACTGGACTTGAGTCTTTCATTGATGTAAAAATACGTCATTATATGTGTGGATTTGTACTAAACCATTTGGATTACTGCTCCCTCTCGTTTTCTTTGAAAGGAAAGTCACTTGGTTTCCAAGTAGAAATCCGCAATTTCTTATAAAAAATATATGTGGTATATTCTGACCTTTAGCTATAAAGTAAATGTTTATATATCACTCATATTTCATGTACAGAGATAATCGGTGATAAAAAAATGCTTATTCTCTTCGATTATATTTATTTATTAAAAAACCTTATTCGATAATAAGCTATTTCCGAGTTCCCTTTACCTCTTTTCAAAACGAGTCCAAGTGCGAAACCTTTCAAATGAAAATGAGTCTTACTCACAAGTTCATTCAAATGTACGTAAATCAAAATCATTTTCATATGGTGAGGTTTCACACTTGGACTCGTTTTGAAACAGAGGCAAAAGGAAACTCGGAAATGGCCTATTTGGACAATTAATAACGGCGCAACTCACTTTAGGTGTAATTATTCTCAACTTAAGTTGTAAAGAATAATTGCATTTTAATTTCAAATTCATGAGTTATTTCATTTAACCAGCTTTTCAAATAATCATTTCAAAAGTGCTATTGGTTGTTTTCACTGTTTGCATTTCTACATATGATCAAATAATTATATATTAGTCATGAGAACACGCGCACATGCTAAAAAGAAATCCACGTTAACTATTTTTCTTTTCAAGCCTAAAATGATTGCTTTATTCTACCAATATGGCTATAAAACAAGCTCACGAACTTAAAAATCATAGAGATTGTCCTTTTCCCTAA
This sequence comes from Desmophyllum pertusum, assembly GCA_029204205.1. Classification (NCBI taxonomy): domain Eukaryota; kingdom Metazoa; phylum Cnidaria; class Anthozoa; order Scleractinia; family Caryophylliidae; genus Desmophyllum; species Desmophyllum pertusum. Next base: position 353,135 of record MU825914.1, read on the forward strand.
AATGTCCTGATTTAGGGCAAATCGCGTCAGTGACTTGTAGGAAATCGGGTCAATAATTAGAGCTTCTGGTGATTATATTCCGAATTTGGGCGTTACACGCATGCATCTTTTGCACAAGTACCATAAGGGAAACCGCGACAAAAAGAAACAAATATATACCTTGTGCTGTTGCAGTAGTATTTGAAGCGATGTTAAAAGCAAAATCTCGTAATTTAGTTTTCCATACGTTTCTTTAAAATTTCCAAAAGTCAACATCTTAGGAGAAAGTGATCGAGTGTGCCATGACAAAAGCTCCACATAAACTAAAGTGTTGTGTCAGTGTGTAACACAACACAAAAAGGAAAATGTATAATTAGCCATGTATGGAATAAAACCAATTTTCTCTCAATGATAACACTTAGGTAATACTAAATCTATCTAATGCAAGATTTCTCAGTGACGATTTTGATGGAAAGGCAAACAAATCGGTAATGGTTTTCATCAAATACCTTCCTCAGATGAAGTTTCATTTGAGTGTTAAAACACTCTGACGAAAATCTGAATCCAGCTTTCCTAGCGTATAGGCAATTCAAAGATATAACAACGTGTTCTGTAGGGGTGGAGAATGGTCTTACAAAAAATAAGGGTCTCGCAAAATTTCAGTCGAATTTCACGGGTCTCGCAGTCTCGTTTTTTGAGCGGTTCTGTGCCTCTCGCAGTCTCGATGTTTTCGCGATGCCGCCTCGGTGTCTCGATCTCGGTCTCGAAAACGTCTCGTGTTTGAAGCCGAAAAACGCTAGTCTCGCCGTCGTCTTGCAAAGGCTTGAATTTACCAATATTCGCCATTCCTTTTTCTGACATGAGGTGTCTTTTACCTCTCATGTCCGAGTGATTGGCTCTGTTCTGCTTTACACTGTTTTACAATGTCACAATTGTTTAATTCAAGTTCTTTTGGCTATTCGCGTTACCTTCCTTTGTCAAGAAATATTTACCTTCTTATTCGCGTTAATTTAAAACACGTTAATTAACACGAGCTTTAATATTTCTTAGTTAATTTTGGGTTGAAAAAGGAAACCTTTTATGGGATTGTCAGAATCTCAGTTTGTGCCATTTACGCGCCAGAAGGGGTGTTGTCTAATAGTTTAAAAATGAAAATAAAATAAAATGGAAAGCAGATTTAAATACTGAAATTGAAGAGTCGTTAATCCAAACTTTACGTGATCATTCAGGCGCTATTTCATCGCAGGAAAAACAATTGATTAGAAACTTTGCCATTTTTTGACCCCCGTCATTTAAAATTGATTTTCATGCGGAAATGAATGCAAGTGTTTCTTTAGAGATAATTCTCAGCACCACAAAATAGTGACCATTCTAGCACTTGTACTGTAAATTAATGAGTATAATCCTAACCCACGACAATGCCGCTGCACTGCACGAGTAATATATTTGAAACAAGCACGCCTATGTAATAAAAAAAACACGGTTAAGTTACCTCCTTGAGCCTTCAAATGAACAGCGGCTAGTAGGATAACGGAGAAAGCCGCCAGCATCATGGTCAATGGATGGATAACAGCGAGCGCACTCTGAACAAAGTTGTTGGTGCGAAGGCGTGAATTTAGTAATGATTTCGATAATTTGGACACTTAATAACGGCGCGACTCACTTTCGGCTAAGTTATGAAGAATAATAATTGCATTTTAATTTCAAATTAATGAGTTATTTCGTTAACCAGCTTTCCAAATAATCATTTCAAAACTGCTATTGGTTGTTTTCACTGTTTGCGTTTCTACATATGATCAAATAACCCGATTAATTCTATATCAATCCTGAGAATACGATCACATACTTAAAAAAAACAAATCACATTTCACATTGCACGAATGATACAACTTCAAACTAAAAGTAAAAAAAAACCGATTACAACGACTCCACTAGCTCACAAAATTAAGAATAATAGCTATATATTAATTAGTTGTATGGAATAACGCCTGATACTAAATCTATCTCATATTTATGAATGTTGGCGAGACAATAGTCGACCTTTTTCCGATGTGACGCAAAATTGCAATCTCAGTGCCTTTCATAAAGAACTTGAAAACAACTTCATAGATCGATTTATCATAATTAATATTTTTAGTAAAAGTGGCGACGTAAAAATATCTTTGAAACAGGAAATATAAAACTTCAAAACTTTACAAAACAGTGTATGCCAGGGGGGCAGCGCTTGTCCCCTGGCATACATTTCTTTATAGAAATTGAGAATTCGGGTTCTTATATTTCTACGAGTTTGCAGCAGATTTTTAAGAAGAAACTTAGCAGGTTTACTGAATTCGACATGATTAATCGTTCTCATGAAGTTGGGTTTTTTGTTGGTTGAAAATTGCAATACTTGCGTGACATCGGAGAAAAGGTCTATTAATCGGTGATTTTCATCAAATACCTTCCTTGTAGGAAATTAAAACTCCATGAAAATTGAAACTGCCTGTTCTAACGTATAGGCATTCATATTCAAAAATTAACAACAGTGTTCTCTGCTTGACAAGCATCTCATGTTCGAGAGATTGTGGCTCTGTTCGGTTTTGCTTTGTTCTTTATTTCGTTCCTGTTTCGACCTGTTGTCATCACAATTTTAAAATTATTTTCTTTGTGCCATTTGCGTTATTAATTTCCTCTATCCAGAAATATTACCTTCTCATTTGCGTCAATTTAAACAAGTTAATAAACACGAGCGTTATCGATAATAGAGATATTAAGCATCACGTTTGTTTTTCAAGCAAACGGCAAAAATCCCACTTCACCCGTCTGCCTGCCGTTTTGCCGTTTCGCGTTAATCGTGAACGTGTGAATTATTTCCGATTTTTTCTGATGGATTTATTTAACAATTGGAGGAAAAGTAAAGAGAACCGGCTGCAAGCTGACGTTTGCTGATGAACGTGGTGCTTATAAATTAATTTATTTAATATTTCCTAGTATTTGATTAAAAGAAAAAAACCTATATTATGTGATCTTCGATATTTTAGCTTTAAATTTCTAGGTGAGTAAATTGATTATTGTTTGACTTCGATTTGCTCCAATAGTGTATTGCTGCCTATCCAAAAAAGTAATGGATATTTTTCTGTATATAAAAACAAATTTATACCTACCTTTTCTTTCGAGTGAAAAGCTTACGGTAACGAATATTAGCACTCCTCAGATTATATGACTATTTGTTTGCATCTCAAATCAACACATGATATTAACCTCAAATCTGGCATTATTCACAAAAAATCAATTCTCGCAAAATAGAATAAATAGAAAAGAGAATAAAAATAAAGTTGAACCTCTCTACAACGGCCATGCTGGGGCGAATTAACTGGCCGTTGTAGAGAGGTGGCCGTTGCAGGGGGTTTCAATAAGAGTGAAAAGTATGGATAGACATACGGCGGGCACGCCAAAATAACGTCATACTTTAAAAATTTCCGCCATCTTGGATCCGCCATCTTGAATTTTTAAATTGTTCAGAAATATCAGAAAATCACCAAATTTGATTTGAAAAAATCGAAAACAATATAAGGATGCAAAAATTGCAAAGATTTTGGAAGAAACTCTTCGTAAAAAGCGAAAATCTTATGAAATTTAAGCTGAAAATACCAAATGTGGCTAAAACAGCCTGTCAAAACTTGGTTGCCATGGAAACATCAAGGCACGTGATCAAAAAAATTGACACACCAAACTGTTCCCAGATAATTTATAGGAAAAGTCATAAAGTTTGGCTATGATTGCTTGAATGCTCTTTAAGTACGATGAATTTGAAGTCAGCGCGGGCACTTTCAAAAAAAAAAGAAAAGCCGAGAAACGAAATATTGCCAAATCTAAGTAAATAATTCCAATCGAGCCTTGATTATATCTTCCCCGTTACCACTATTTTGCAACGACCCGATATCACTCTAAAAGGTGTTCGAAGACGTCATTTAACTGACTGGGTTGATAAAGCATATTTAATTTGGAAACACACGAGAAAAGGGCGCAGGCAAATAATCAGATTTGAAAAAAATTGGGTCGGTCGGGCGATGGGAAACCAAACATTTTATGGGGATGGCCAATCCGAAATTTATTGGTTTTGTTCAAATGTATACGATGATACAATGACTTTAAAATGTCTTTCATTATTATTTTGCCCCATCAATCATCAAAATGAGTCGCGTTTCTCAGAAGGGAGCTATGTCACGATATCAAGACATCATTCATATCAACTATGGAAATCTCCATAAGTTAATATTAAAGTGACATGAAACTAAAATGGAATAAGGATGGGAAGATCGAGAAACCGTACGACGAACTTGAAAAATCTAGGCTAAATAAAGCGAACCATCCATTGAAATAAGCGGTGCATATAATGCGGTCACAATTCGCAGGTATTTGCTGGTCATTTATATCTCGCACCGGAGTTGCAGCTCCCTGGGGGAGTACTCCCCGAACATTTGGGTGGGGGTGTGCGGCATGTGATTTTCCCTACCCTATTTCAGACCTGACCCAAAGTTCGATACCCTAGTTTCAGAACTAAAGTTACTGCACGTGTCTGATAATAAATTTGTCGATGATTTCATCCTTTAAATTAATTTTTTGGATACCGTACAAATGCCTCTACAACCTTCGTACATTTTAGGATCACAGACCGTGATTATGAACTAAGCCGTCACTCAATCCAGCGTTCAGTTCGGATGTACGATATAAATGACTGAACTCCTGTAATATTTATATCGTTGTATATTTTATTACGATTGATGATGTCCTATCTTCTCTTAAAAAAAAAACATGAAAAACGAGAACTTGTTTTTCTTCATCTATAAACCAATGATATGCCGCCAGTCTCGTGAAGTGGACTCTCGGCGACCTTTGAATGTTCGTGTTGGAGTGGTTTGTTTTCAAATCCATCTGATAGCTTCAATAATAACTTCCAGACGGCAATATATAGTTGGAATCACTCAGTTGTAGTCCGAAGAACCATTTGAGAAACTACAGTGTCAAGGTAAGTTCGAAAGTTTCTGCTTTATAGCAAATCGTAAACTTTACCAACAAAAAAGGGAAAATAGAGGCACAAAGTGTAACGTGTATTACTTTATTTGTGTCTTATATACACGGACATTATTCAATGGTTAATTTTTCGGTTGATTTTTTAAATAATGCATTATTTGTAAATGTAGACTACGAACAGTCCCTCTTTCCCGCCGTCGAGCGCGGTCATTTTTCCCCCTTTAGATCTCACTTTATTTTGTTTCTCGCTCGGAGAGAGAAATTACGCATATTCTGCTGTAAGTGTTTAATTTTTGCGGGAATTTTTAAATACGGACTGAAATCTGCTTGGCCGGAACTGCGTTGTAAAAAAGTCAAACTGGTTATTTTCAACTCCATACTGGCTCTGACTCGATGCGAACACAACGTTAATGCTACAAACTAACGAAGGAAGGACTGTTTCGGAAGGAAAGAAGCTAGAAAAGAATGAAACAATTTATATGTGCCGGGTTTGCAGGGTGGGCGGTCAGGGGTTTTGGGTACTGATCGAAATTTGAGTAGTTGGTAATTATTGGAAATAACACAATATATATATATATATATATATATATCAATACAGTGGAACCCCGTTAATACGACCACCGTCAGCCATGAAAATTAGGTCGTATTGACGGGGTGGTCGTATTTACGGGGTATAAGGTCACATTATGGTGCTACACCCTTCTAAATAATGCCACGACAATTATACCTTTAATTATATTACTACTGCAAAATCCGATTCAAGCAACTATCCAATTATTTCCCAAATTGGACAGCACAAGTTCCCGTGCTCAATATAATTAACACGTAATACGACTACGTACTGTCCAATTTGGGAAATCATTTGATTCAAAAAATTCCTCTGACTGCCAAATTGGACTCGGCCTACGGCCTCGTCCAATTAATCAGTCCTCGGAATTTTTATCATCCAATCATTTCCCAAATTGAACAGTACATGTACGTAGTCCTTTACATATACTAATTGGTCGTACAGTTGAAAGTTTAAAATTCCATTCATATTATCCTTCATCTAGAGCATGTGTTATCTTCTGCCTAGTTCTAGTTTTGGGTATATTGGGTAGTAGTACTGGTACATGTCACCACTACCCTACCCCTAGTCGGAGTTTAATACTACTAAGCTACGAACCCATTGCAGACTATTTATAACATTATCTCTTTGAACTATTGTTTTAAAAGATATAGCTTCCCTTCTTACATCCTGTCCGTTGTAGCCATTCTTAACCCTTTCACTCCCAAGAGTGCTAAGTTCAAAACTGAGGAAAAAATGTATCAATTTCATTTTGCAAAATTGTCAAAAAAAAAATACCACCACATGAAAGTACTGCTCAATAGCTTTCATCTGAATGGTCACACACTAGGTTTTCATCCACAGACTCAAAAGTTAGAAACACATTTATTGACTCAAGGTTTGACTCTGGGAGTGAAAGGGTTAATTGGATCGATCACAGGAAATCTCCCTCACTTCGTCGAAAACTAAATAAGACAAACACGTAGTCTCCTACGCAGCCGGGGCCTTGTTATTTATTTTGAATTTTTTTGAAATTAAACTGGCCACATAACTGAAAAATTGATGATTGTCGATATAGTCAAAGCTAATTAACATTATACAGTGTAATCTCGATTTCTCGAACCTCCAACGAAAATTGCTTCGAGAAATCGGGAGTTCGAAATATCGGGGGTAAAATTACAGTGAAACAAATCCAAGGGAAACGACTTTTGGTTCGAATATCGGGATGTTTGAGAAATTGAGGGTTCGAGAAATCGGGATTTCACTGTAATTTTTCCTAAATAGATGAGATAATCCGATGATATTAGCGTTTGTTTTAATTATTTTATTATCGACCGAGAGATGAAACAATATGCCCTGATCGGTCAAAAGACATTAAAGAATAAAGTCCCAGCTAATGCAGCTTCAAAGTCCATAGAGAACACTTCTAGCGACGGCATGTGTTAAAATCTGGTCGAATGGACGATGGACTATGGACCGAGAGTACAGCATAATACTCGAAAATATCCGTAATAGTATTTAGGGGCTTTTGTCCCATCGAGCTCGTCACGCGACTCCGTTGGGGAAGGAAAGGGTTAATGCAACACATGCAAACTGTTCTAACTAGACTAGATCACGCTAATTCGACTATTCCGTTAAGGTTAGTACAAACTAGAAAGGTAGTAAATATATATTAGGAATATTTTTTTACGAACCACTCGCACGCGGGTACGTGACATGACAACCAATCAGACACTACAGGTATAGTTACGTCATCAGTATAAATGTCTCGGGTCAATGTTCGCAGGGAAAGAATTGGTGGTTTTCATCAATGTTACAAAAACTGTTTGCTTGCATTAATTAACAGGTTGTAGATCAGGCAGAACGAAACGTTCAAATTATAGCTTTTATTAGCGTTTTTCATAACCGAGTTATTACGAAAATAATTTTCAGAAATTCCTGATTTAGTATGCAGCCGCCGTGTTGGTGCCCTTCCTTGGTGCACGGCCATATAATCAAGAAGTAAAGTGGATTCTACCATAAATATTATTAGCTTTTACTTCAAAGCCGCTTTAAAAATCACTTTTAAATTATTATCACGGCTGAAAATTTAAAATAAAAACAAAAATATCCGTACGTTTATGCGACAGCCGAGTTTAGAAACACATTCATCTGGAACATCACAAATTTCAAAATGTTTTATTTTCGAGACGAAGCGCAGAATTAACAACAAACTTTGCATATAGAAGAAAGAAAGATCACACAATGTTTTAGTTTTGAAGTACCCATCATCAGTTCATGGATGTTTACAAATACAATATGTATATATATATATATTAAGTAGGTTAAAACAAAATTAATTACAGAACATAATGTGACTAATTACTAAAGCCTGAGACTAGGTTTCCATATGATCGCAACGATCGCAACGATCGCAGACACAACGATCGTAAGAGTGGTTTCCATGTGTTCGTAACGATCTCGTTGCGATCATATGGAAACCAGGCTTAGATGATATGAAAATATAAGTGTGAGAAAATTACATGATACACAAGGAATATAACAGCATGTAAAACAAAAACCAAAAACCAAAATAGAACAAACAAGAAAATTAACTGTAAAAAAAACAATTAAAGTAGAAGCGTTAACTTAAGCGTTGACTCTTTGCATATAAATTTATGTTTTTTTTTATGTCTAGAATATGTGAAAAGAATAGACCAATTTCGATATATTAATATTCTAACTTGGCTCCGAGGCTTAGGGGAATAAGACAAACGAAATAGTAAAGAAATCACATCGAGGTTGAGGGATGAATAAATAATTTATTTTGTCTTATTCCCCTAAGCCTCGGAGCCAAGTTAGAATATTAATATATCGAAATTGGTCTATTGTTTTGTTTAATTCAAATTTTGGGATTTTGATGACGTCAGATGAAATTGAGCGCGCGCAAGAGATACGTCTGTTTACTATAAGTCTATTTCATCATTGTTTTTTACCGCATATTTCTGTGTCTTTTAGTCTCATACAAGCCGTCATGCCTAACCAGTTCCAAAACGAATGCCTTGAAAAACACAACCAACTCGTGCACAACATGGCGCGCCGCCGTTGAAGTGGTCAGCAGAACTCGGCTCTGACTCAGAGATGTGGGCGAAAGAGTTGCTACGCAACAACAGATTAGAACACAGTTCGGGTGATCATGGAGAGAACCTCGCTATGGCCTCTGGTAAGGCATCAGGTATTTTACAAAAACTGTCAAATTTCTCTCGCGCTCATTGGTCAAGAGCTATGGTCGATGAGAGTATAGACCACGAAAATGACGTCAAACGCAAAGCAACGCAAGTAGGGGTGAATGGTCTTTGACAAAATATCGGTCTCGCAAAATTTTAGTCAAATTTCACGGGTCTCGCAGTCTCGTTTTCTGAGCGGCTCTGTACGTCTCGCAGTCTCGATTTTTCTGCAAGCCGTTTTGGAGTCTCAATCTTGGTCTCGCAATCTAAAAACTCACAAAGTCTCGGTCTCGCAGAGAAAAACGCTAGTCTCGCCGTCTTGCACAGTCTCGAATTTACCATTCGCCACCCCTGCAAGTGATGGCGTATTATTTCGCTCTCTCGTGCGCGCGTGTCTCAACGAAAAATAAAGCCAATTCCGCTCCTATTTTATTCATATTATTGTAAAAAACAAACAAATCCACGACATGTTTCCATGGTCCACACTCTTTTATGAAATAAACAAGATACTATGCGCGCTCTGATTGGCTCGTCAAAACCATTTACCATAACTCTATGGAAACATAGAAAATTGCTTTGTGCTTTTATTTCATCAAAACAATAGAAAACGTTTCCCTGTGTTTCCATAGAGTTATGGTAACACTCGCGATAGTTTGGGAGAATTTCAGGGGTTGAAGAATCCGAAGAAGCTTATAATTTAAGCTTCTTACGACAGAGAACAGAGAAAATAACTATTTTATTTCCCATTATGTAGGTTATGAATTGACCGGCGCTGGAGCTACAAAAATGTGGTACGATGAGATCAAAGACTACAAATTCAAAAACCCTGGGAACTTTGCGGGCACCGGGCATTTCACTCAAGTCGTGTGGGCCGGATCTCTGGAAATGGGAGTGGGAAAAGCGGGTGAAGGGACCGGGGCTCAGTACGTGGTAGCCAGATATAGCCCTGCGGGGAATGTTATGGGGCAATACCAGGAAAACGTGCATCCCAAGGGTACAAAGGGACCAGGAAAGAGTGGTAAGTATCACTCTCAGAGTCAAATCTTGAGTCAATAATTAAATGTGGTTGTAACTTTTAAGTATGTGGATGAAACCCTAGTGTGTGACCATTCAAACGAAAGCTGCTGAGCAGTACTTTCACGTAGTACTGTTTATTATGCTGTACAAGGTGGTTGTAACTTTTAAGTCTGTGGATGAAACCCTAGTGTGTGACCATTCAAATGAAAGCTGCTGAGCAGTACTTTCATGTGGTACTCACATGTTGTTGTTTTGAAAATTTGGCAAAACGAACGAACTCTTGGGAGTGAAAGGGTTAATTACTCGTGTTTGGATAGTTCGGCTCGCCTAACACGGAAAGCTGTGTATCAACAGACCTCTTTAACTTGGTTTGTTTGTTGTTGTCCCATTCATCCATGTGATCAGTACACTAGATAATTCAGTGTTTATTTCAAATTTAATCAGATTCACGTGTATATGAATGAATGCATTTCAGAAAGATACATGAACAATTCTATAGAGAACGTCACGTGATCTGAAATTAAATGAGCAATTTTCATAGGAATTAATATCAGTAAGCACAAGCACAAACACAAGCATCATTATATAAGGGCATAAGCATACCACACATAAGTATATGCATAATTTCAGAAAGATTAAGGAACAGTTCTCTAGAAAACGTCACGTGATCTGAAATCAGCAATTTTTACATAACCATAACCGCATAAGCATTTGAAAAACAAAACTGCACAGCGTTCTTCTTGTTCAATGTTCAATTACCGCGGTAATTCCTAGCTAATGAGGACACCATTAGAAGAATGATCGTGTGTTATTCTTATTGTGCTTATGCTCACATTGTGCTTATGCTAATTCCTAGTATCCTTTCTGCTTATGTTAACCTCGCTAGTGAAATCCAAGCATTAGAGCGGTTTCGATTGAGTATCGTGAAACCAAAACCAAAGCAATTACAATGGCCAATCACAACAAACGAAATCAATACAATGAACCTGTGCCAAGCGCGGGAAAACGCCTGTGACCAAGTCGCGATTGGTTTTGGTTTTGCATCTGATTGGTTATAAGAAGGTGGCCGCGAGTTTTTTTAACCAGTCATATATGTCATATAGAGTAATAAAGTAAAACAAAAGCAATTCAGCGATTACATTCGACAGTTAATTGCCACGAAACCGCTCTAAAGAGCCCTTCTGCGTTATTTTTTAATTGTATTTATTTTCAATTCAACAGGAGTGGAAAGCGTTGTATCATTCTGTAAAATGGTACTTTTCAAGCAAGATACTGGACACAAGAAGCCATTCACATAACATATCAAGCTTTGAAATTACAGCGGTTTAAAACAATTACGCCAACTGAGAAATTCAAACGTCAACTTGCGCTTGACCTGTAAATTACTGTCAATCATAGTAATCAAGGCAACCGACCGCTCGTCCAATCAGTGATTGACTCATCTCCATCCTCCGCCACCTCAACACGCTCCAGGCATTAGAACTTCTTGGTTGGCATGTTTGCGTTTCTACATATAATCAAATAACCGATTAATTATATATAAATCATGAGAATACGAGCAGATACTGAAAAGAAATTCACATTTCACATTGCACGAATTATATAACTTCCGGCTAATAGTCGAAAAAAGTAACGATTACAACGATTCCACTAACTAATTAAACAACTGGTCTAAATTTTGAAAGACGAGCTTGCGTTCCGCGTCGGGTGGCCAAACGGACGGCGCACGTTCACTCGTAGCTGTCCCCGCCGTCTGAGTGCGCCCGGAAAGCCTGTTCGCAGGCTAGTTGACTCGCAAAAAGCTGTAAATAAACCTTTGAACCCCGCGCACGCTGCAATCATCGACTTGCGTTGGGTGGTCGCTTGCGTGTAAATTTATCAATGTGAACACAAAGTCAACACAAACGCACGCAAGTCCTGGCCAAACGAAGCTAGTCGCAACTAGATACACTGATCGAGTTGGCTGAAACAAGTAGTATGAGGCGCATGAATTAGCCGTTTTTTTGCGGTGGAATCTCATTAGCGTGCGGTGGAATAAATTAAATCGGTGACGTCATAGGCTATGAATAAAATGCGCAGGAATAAATTAAATCGGTCACGTCATAGGCATGACGTCATAGGCTATGAATAAAATGCGCAGGAATATATTAAATATGGATTTAATTAACTTTTGGGGTGGAATAAATTAACGGGCTGACGTCATAATTTAAAATAGACTAGTAACAGGGGTGGACATGGTGGGTGATCTAAAAATAGGTAGAATGACGTAATGCAATTATTTTGAATATAACTGTTTTTTTAACCGGTTTGTTCTTAAGTGTATAAAAGCTCTCTTGCTGCGAAGCGTATCATTCACAAATTGTGATTTGATAAGTCATGTCTTTCAACCAGTTCACCACTTATGTAGAATCGAAACCTAAACCTCTGTTGACCGTGGATGAAGTGGAAAAAGTTCAACGTCAAAGGGTAGCCAATCTTATCGGTCATGTGTTCCAACTTACTTACGCTGCATTGTTTGACGCACTTATCCATGAGGAAAAACGAAATCAATGCAATGGCTGCGCTATTCACCACCCAAGTCAAAGAGAACACTCTTGTGTCATGATGGACAGTGAAGATGCCTGGATGTATTACCGCGATGATGTGGTAGAGAAGATCGACTTGAATATCGTCCTAAAAACTACAGAGAGTGTTTGCATTGCGCTTGGCTTGAAGCTGGGGAAGTCGTGGGAAGCTTATGTGACAGAGCTGCCAAAATTCCCTTGGACCAGCATTTATCTTACTTCCTTAGAACTGGAAGGATTCAGCGAGATCGTTCAACCGAAACAACTACAAGATCGCATTCTGTATGCCATTTACTACGGGCCCAATGGAATAAAATGGAAAGATTCCAGTGATAGAGACAATACTGAGAACATTGAACCAGTACAATGCCCTGAAACCATTGTTAGAAAAGATGAGGAACCAATGGAACTTGACTTTGTAATTAATGAAATTCAAAACAAGTTTTGTATGTAAAACAATAAAGTGTGTTCACGAGTTCATTTAAAGTCAGTGTGTGTTTGTTTGTATTCGAGTTAACATGGGTCTAGAGTGCTCTGCGCTTCGAAAACGATTTGATCGCTACCGCATTATAGCAAGAAATATAACTAGTCCTTTAAGTGAAATAGCAGCACTAAAGGAAAACATTTTGCCACCTGCCAGGTTCTACACTTTCCAAGTTAAAGAATCTTCATTCGGAAGTCTTTTCGCAAGTTAATTGTGGCCGATTACTGGTATTTGTAAATTTTGCGGAACAACTAGGATTAACCGAGGGGGAATGGGAACAATTATTTGAATTTCTCGTTCCTACTCTAACACAGATACGAGTGTAGCTATATAAGTGAGCACCACGAGAAGAGCTGTCATTAGCGTATTAACCTCGGCAGTAGTCATAAGTGATGGTTGCTGTCCGCCTTCGCCCTCTTTTGGATTTGAACGAATTTTTAATCGCATTCGTTGTGTATTAGCTTGCTGTGGTGGTAAAGTGGTTGTACAAAACTCAGAGTTTTGTGATGGAGAAAAAAACTAGCCGGCATTTACCTCGATCCAAGTCATCCCGCAAGTTTCGGTGGTTTAGATGCTGTCTACCGAGCGGTCAAAGAGGAGGGAAAGAGTAAGATTTCTCGCAAACAAGTTCAAGATTGGCTAAGTCAACAAACGTTTACACGCTTCATAAACCTGCTCGCAGACATTACAACGAAGTCGAGTCATTGTATCTGGTATAGACGCACAATTTCAGGCTGATCTTTGTGACGTCCAAAGTCTCAGCCGCTACAACAAGGGTTATAAATATCTACTTACCTGTTTGGATATTTTCAGCAAGTATGCATTTGTAATACCCTTAAAGACTAAACAAGGACAAGAACTAGTGAAGGCTTTTCAAACCATTCTATCATCTGGACGCAAACCATCTAAACTACAGACGGATCAGGGATCTGAATTCCTTAATCGGGTGTTCCAGAAATTCCTGCGAGACAATAACATTGATTTCTTTACAGTCAATTCGGGACTTAAAGCATCGGTCGTAGAGCGCTTTAACCGAACATTTAAGAACAAGATGTATAAATATTTCACTTATAAAAACACTCTCTCTTACATTGATGCGTTACCTCAGTTAGTAAAATCTTACAATAACACCTACCATCGTAGTATCAAGATGAAACCAAGTCAGGTTACGAAAGCCAATGAGGCTAAGGTGTGGGAAACGTTGTATGTGGATGATGTACACAAGCGAGTTCGCTTCAAATTTCAGTGGGAGATCGTGTAAGAATAAGTAAGGCTAAGCGACTCTTTGAAAAGTCTTACCTTCCTAATTTCACGGAGAAATGTTTACCGTGTACAAACGATTTTGCGCGTCAAGTGCCGGTTTACAAACTGAAAGATGATGCAGGTGAAATATTAGACGGAAGTTTTTACGAACCTGAACTGCAGAAAATAATCAAGAACGATGATGTTTACCGAGTAGAAAAGATTTTACGCAAGAGAAAGCGTAAAGGAGTTGTTGAATACTTTGTTCAAATGGAAAGGTTACCCAGACAAGTTTAATAGCTGGGTGCCTGAAAGTAACGTTTCAAAGTTGTAATGCATGCATAAAAGTTAAAAGGAATAAAAATTATTCACTATGAATTCATTGTTGTGTGGTTTATTATAAAGTAAGAACCCTTTGTATAGAAAGATCATTTGACTACTATACATCATGGAGACAACACAGTTATGAGGCGCATGGAATTAGCCGTTTTTTTTGCGGTGGAATCTCATTAGCGTGCGGTGGAATAAATTAAATCGGTGACGTCATAGGCTATGAATAAAATGCGCAGGAATAAATTAAATCGTCACGTCATAGGCATGACGTCATAGGCTATGAATAAATGCGCAGGAATATATAAATATGGATTTAATTAACTTTTGGGGTGGAATAAATTAACGGGCTGACGTCATAATTTAAAAATAGACTAGTAACAGGGGTGGACATGGTGGGTGATCTAAAAATAGGTAGAATGACGTAATGCAATTATTTTGAATATAACTGTTTTTTTAACCGGTTTGTTCTTAAGTGTATAAAAGCTCTCTTGCTGCGAAGCGTATCATTCACAAATTGTGATTTGATAAGTCATGTCTTTCAACCAGTTCACCACTTATGTAGAATCGAAACCTAAACCTCTGTTGACCGTGGATGAAGTGGAAAAAGTTCAACGTCAAAGGGTAGCCAATCTTATCGGTCATGTGTTTCCAACTTACTTACGCTGCATTGTTTGACGCACTTATCCATGAGGAAAAACGAAATCAATGCAATGGCTGCGCTATTCACCACCCAAGTCAAAGAGAACACTCTTGTGTCATGATGGACAGTGAAGATGCCTGGATGTATTACCGCGATGATGTGGTAGAGAAGATCGACTTGAATATCGTCCTAAAACTACAGAGAGTGTTTGCATTGCGCTTGGCTTGAAGCTGGGGAAGTCGTGGGAAGCTTATGTGACAGAAGCTGCCAAAATTCCCTTGGACCAGCATTTATCTTACTTCCTTAGAACTGGAAGGATTCAGCGAGATCGTTTCAACCGAAACAACTACAAGATCGCATTCTGTATGCCATTTACTACGGGCCCAATGGAATAAATGGAAAGATTCCAGTGATAGAGACAATACTGAGAACATTGAACCAGTACAATGCCCTGAAACCATTGTTAGAAAAGATGAGGAACCAATGGAACTTGACTTTGTAATTAATGAAATTCAAACAAGTTTTGTATGTAAAACAATAAAGTGTGTTCACGAGTTCATTTAAAGTCAGTGTGTGTTTGTTTGTATTCGAGTTAACATGGGTCTAGAGTGCTCTGCGCTTCGAAAACGATTTGATCGCTACCGCATTATAGCAAGAAATATAACTAGTCCTTTAAGTGAAATAGCAGCACTAAAGGAACATTTTGCCACCTGCCAGGTTCTACACTTTCCAAGTTAAAGAATCTTCATTCGGAAGTCTTTTCGCAAGTTAATTGTGGCCGATTACTGGTATTTGTAAATTTTGCGGAACAACTAGGATTAACCGAGGGGGAATGGGAACAATTATTTGAATTTCTCGTTCCTACTCTAACACAGATACGAGTGTAGCTATATAAGTGAGCACCACGAGAAGAGCTGTCATTAGCGTATTAACCTCGGCAGTAGTCATAAGTGATGGGTTGCTGTCCGCCTTCGCCCTCTTTTGGATTTGAACGAATTTTTAATCGCATTCGTTGTGTATTAGCTTGCTGTGGTGGTAAAGTGGTTGTACAAAACTCAGAGTTTTGTGATGGAGAAAAAACTAGCCGCATTTACCTCGATCCAAGTCATCCCGCAAGTTTCGGTGGTTTAGATGCTGTCTACCGAGCGGTCAAAGAGGAGGGAAAGAGTAAGATTTCTCGCAAACAAGTTCAAGATTGGCTAAGTCAACAAGACGTTTACACGCTTCATAAACCTGCTCGCAGACATTACAAACGAAGTCGAGTCATTGTATCTGGTATAGACGCACAATTTCAGGCTGATCTTTGTGACGTCCAAAGTCTCAGCCGCTACAACAAGGTTATAAATATCTACTTACCTGTTTGGATATTTTCAGCAAGTATGCATTTGTAATACCCTTAAAGACTAAACAAGGACAAGAACTAGTGAAGGCTTTTCAAACCATTCTATCATCTGGACGCAAACCATCTAAACTACAGACGGATCAGGGATCTGAATTCCTTAATCGGGTGTTCCAGAAATTCCTGCGAGACAATAACATTGATTTCTTTACAGTCAATTCGGGACTTAAAGCATCGGTCGTAGAGCGCTTTAACCGAAACATTAAGACAAGATGTATAAATATTTCACTTATAAAAACACTCTCTCTTACATTGATGCGTTACCTCAGTTAGTAAAATCTTACAATAACACCTACCATCGTAGTATCAAGATGAAACCAGTCAGGTTACGAAAGCCAATGAGGCTAAGGTGTGGGAAACGTTGTATGTGGATGATGTACACAAGCGAGTTCGCTTCAAATTTCAAGTGGGAGATCGTGTAAGAATAAGTAAGGCTAAGCGACTCTTTGAAAAGTCTTACCTTCCTAATTTCACGGAAGAAATGTTTTACCGTGTACAAACGATTTGGCGCGTCAAGTGCCGGTTTACAAACTGAAAGATGATGCAGGTGAAATATTAGACGGAAGTTTTTACGAACCTGAACTGCAGAAAATAATCAAGAACGATGATGTTTACCGAGTAGAAAAGATTTTACGCAAGAGAAAGCGTAAAGGAGTTGTTGAATACTTTGTCAAATGGAAAGGTTACCCAGACAAGTTTAATAGCTGGGTGGCCTGAAAGTAACGTTTCAAAGTTGTAATGCATGCATAAAAGTTAAAAGGAAATAAAAATTATTCACTATGAATTCATTGTTGTGTGGTTTATTATAAAGTAAGAAACCCTTTGTATAGAAAGATCATTTGACTACTATACATCATGGAGACAACACAGTTATGAGGCGCATGGAATTAGCCGTTTTTTTGCGGTGGAATCTCATTAGCGTGCGGTGGAATAAATTAAATCGGTGACGTCATAGGCTATGAATAAAATGCGCAGGAATAAATTAAATCGGTCACGTCATAGGCATGACGTCATAGGCTATGAATAAATGGCGCAGGAAATATATTAAATATGGATTTAATTAACTTTTGGGTGGAATAAATTAACGGGCTGACGTCATAATTTAAAAATAGACTAGTAACAGGGGTGGACATGGTGGGTGATCTAAAAATAGGTAGAATGACGTAATGCAATTATTTTGAATATAACTGTTTTTTTAACCGGTTTGTTCTTAAGTGTATAAAAGCTCTCTTGCTGCGAAGCGTATCATTCACAAATTGTGATTTGATAAGTCATGTCTTTCAACCAGTTCACCACTTATGTAGAATCGAAACCTAAACCTCTGTTGACCGTGGATGAAGTGGAAAAAGTTCAACGTCAAAGGGTAGCCAATCTTATCGGTCATGTGTTCCAACTTACTTACGCTGCATTGTTTGACGCACTTATCCATGAGGAAAAACGAAATCAATGCAATGGCTGCGCTATTCACCACCCAAGTCAAAGAGAACACTCTTGTGTCATGATGGACAGTGAAGATGCCTGGATGTATTACCGCGATGATGTGGTAGAGAAGATCGACTTGAATATCGTCCTAAAAACTACAGAGAGTGTTTGCATTGCGCTTGGCTTGAAGCTGGGGAAGTCGTGGGAAGCTTATGTGACAGAGCTGCCAAAATTCCCTTGGACCAGCATTTATCTTACTTCCTTAGAACTGGAAGGATTCAGCGAGATCGTTCAACCGAAACAACTACAAGATCGCATTCTGTATGCCATTTACTACGGGCCCAATGGAATAAAATGGAAAGATTCCAGTGATAGAGACAATACTGAGAACATTGAACCAGTACAATGCCCTGAAACCATTGTTAGAAAAGATGAGGAACCAATGGAACTTGACTTTGTAATTAATGAAATTCAAAACAAGTTTTGTATGTAAAACAATAAAGTGTGTTCACGAGTTCATTTAAAGTCAGTGTGTGTTTGTTTGTATTCGAGTTAACATGGGTCTAGAGTGCTCTGCGCTTCGAAACGATTTGATCGCTACCGCATTATAGCAAGAAATATAACTAGTCCTTTAAGTGAAATAGCAGCACTAAAGGAAACATTTTGCCACCTGCCAGGTTCTACACTTTCCAAGTTAAAGAATCTTCATTCGGAAGTCTTTTCGCAAGTTAATTGTGGCCGATTACTGGTATTTGTAAATTTTGCGGAACAACTAGGATTAACCGAGGGGGAATGGGAACAATTATTTGAATTTCTCGTTCCTACTCTAACACAGATACGAGTGTAGCTATATAAGTGAGCACCACGAGAAGAGCTGTCATTAGCGTATTAACCTCGGCAGTAGTCATAAGTGATGGGTTGCTGTCCGCCTTCGCCCTCTTTTGGATTTGAACGAATTTTTAATCGCATTCGTTGTGTATTAGCTTGCTGTGGTGGTAAAGTGGTTGTACAAAACTCAGAGTTTTGTGATGGAGAAAAAAACTAGCCGGCATTTACCTCGATCAAGTCATCCCGCAAGTTTCGGTGGTTTAGATGCTGTCTACCGAGCGGTCAAAGAGGAGGGAAAGAGTAAGATTTCTCGCAAACAAGTTTCAAGATTGGCTAAGTCAACAAGACGTTTACACGCTTCATAAACCTGCTCGCAGACATTACAAACGAAGTCGAGTCATTGTATCTGGTATAGACGCACAATTTCAGGCTGATCTTTGTGACGTCAAAGTCTCAGCCGCTACAACAAGGGTTATAAATATCTACTTACCTGTTTGGATATTTTCAGCAAGTATGCATTTGTAATACCTTAAAGACTAAACAAGGACAAGAACTAGTGAAGGCTTTTCAAACCATTCTATCATCTGGACGCAAACCATCTAAACTACAGACGGATCAGGGATCTGAATTCCTTAATCGGGTGTTCCAGAAATTCCTGCGAGACAATAACATTGATTTCTTTACAGTCAATTCGGGACTTAAAGCATCGGTCGTAGAGCGCTTTAACCGAACATTTAAGAACAAGATGTATAAATATTTCACTTATAAAAACACTCTCTCTTACATTGATGCGTTACCTCAGTTAGTAAAATCTTACAATAACACCTACCATCGTAGTATCAAGATGAAACCAAGTCAGGTTACGAAAGCCAATGAGGCTAAGGTGTGGGAAACGTTGTATGTGGATGATGTACACAAGCGAGTTCGCTTCAAATTTCAAGTGGGAGATCGTGTAAGAATAAGTAAGGCTAAGCGACTCTTTGAAAAGTCTTACCTTCCTAATTTCACGGAAGAAATGTTTACCGTGTACAAACGATTTGCGCGTCAAGTGCCGGTTTACAAACTGAAAGATGATGCAGGTGAAATATTAGACGGAAGTTTTTACGAACCTGAACTGCAGAAAATAATCAAGAACGATGATGTTTACCGAGTAGAAAAGATTTTACGCAAGAGAAAGCGTAAAGGAGTTGTTGAATACTTTGTCAAATGGAAAGGTTACCCAGACAAGTTTAATAGCTGGGTGCCTGAAAGTAACGTTTCAAAGTTGTAATGCATGCATAAAAGTTAAAAGGAAATAAAAATTATTCACTATGAATTCATTGTTGTGTGGTTTATTATAAAGTAAGAACCCTTTGTATAGAAAGATCATTTGACTACTATACATCATGGAGACAACACAGTTATGAGGCGCATGGAATTAGCCGTTTTTTTGCGGTGGAATCTCATTAGCGTGCGGTGGAATAATTAAATCGGTGACGTCATAGGCTATGAATAAAATGCGCAGGAATAAATTAAATCGGTCACGTCATAGGCATGACGTCATAGGCTATGAATAAAATGCGCAGGAATATATTAAATATGGATTTAATTAACTTTTGGGGTGGAATAAATTAACGGGCTGACGTCATAATTTAAAAATAGACTAGTAACAGGGGTGGACATGGTGGGTGATCTAAAAATAGGTAGAATGACGTAATGCAATTATTTTGAATATAACTGTTTTTTAACCGGTTTGTTCTTAAGTGTATAAAAGCTCTCTTGCTGCGAAGCGTATCATTCACAAATTGTGATTTGATAAGTCATGTCTTTCAACCAGTTCACCACTTATGTAGAATCGAAACCTAAACCTCTGTTGACCGTGGATGAAGTGGAAAAAGTTCAACGTCAAAGGGTAGCCAATCTTATCGGTCATGTGTTCCAACTTACTTACGCTGCATTGTTTGACGCACTTATCCATGAGGAAAAACGAAATCAATGCAATGGCTGCGCTATTCACCACCCAAGTCAAAGAGAACACTCTTGTGTCATGATGGACAGTGAAGATGCCTGGATGTATTACCGCGATGATGTGGTAGAGAAGATCGACTTGAATATCGTCCTAAAAACTACAGAGAGTGTTTGCATTGCGCTTGGCTTGAAGCTGGGGAAGTCGTGGGAAGCTTATGTGACAGAGCTGCCAAAATTCCCTTGGACCAGCATTTATCTTACTTCCTTAGAACTGGAAGGATTCAGCGAGATCGTTCAACCGAAACAACTACAAGATCGCATTCTGTATGCCATTTACTACGGGCCCAATGGAATAAAATGGAAAGATTCCAGTGATAGAGACAATACTGAGAACATTGAACCAGTACAATGCCCTGAAACCATTGTTAGAAAAGATGAGGAACCAATGGAACTTGACTTTGTAATTAATGAAATTCAAAACAAGTTTTGTATGTAAAACAATAAAGTGTGTTCACGAGTTCATTTAAAGTCAGTGTGTGTTTGTTTGTATTCGAGTTAACATGGGTCTAGAGTGCTCTGCGCTTCGAAAACGATTTGATCGCTACCGCATTATAGCAAGAAATATAACTAGTCCTTTAAGTGAAATAGCAGCACTAAAGGAAACATTTTGCCACCTGCCAGGTTCTACACTTTCCAAGTTAAAGAATCTTCATTCGGAAGTCTTTTCGCAAGTTAATTGTGGCCGATTACTGGTATTTGTAAATTTTGCGGAACAACTAGGATTAACCGAGGGGGAATGGGAACAATTATTTGAATTTCTCGTTCCTACTCTAACACAGATACGAGTGTAGCTATATAAGTGAGCACCACGAGAAGAGCTGTCATTAGCGTATTAACCTCGGCAGTAGTCATAAGTGATGGGTTGCTGTCCGCCTTCGCCCTCTTTTGGATTTGAACGAATTTTTAATCGCATTCGTTGTGTATTAGCTTGCTGTGGTGGTAAAGTGGTTGTACAAAACTCAGAGTTTTGTGATGGAGAAAAAACTAGCCGGCATTTACCTCGATCCAAGTCATCCCGCAAGTTTCGGTGGTTTAGATGCTGTCTACCGAGCGGTCAAAGAGGAGGGAAAGAGTAAGATTTCTCGCAAACAAGTTCAAGATTGGCTAAGTCAACAAGACGTTTACACGCTTCATAAACCTGCTCGCAGACATTACAAACGAAGTCGAGTCATTGTATCTGGTATAGACGCACAATTTCAGGCTGATCTTTGTGACGTCCAAAGTCTCAGCCGCTACAACAAGGGTTATAAATATCTACTTACCTGTTTGGATATTTTCAGCAAGTATGCATTTGTAATACCCTTAAAGACTAAACAAGGACAAGAACTAGTGAAGGCTTTTCAAACCATTCTATCATCTGGACGCAAACCATCTAAACTACAGACGGATCAGGGATCTGAATTCCTTAATCGGGTGTTCCAGAAATTCCTGCGAGACAATAACATTGATTTCTTTACAGTCAATTCGGGACTTAAAGCATCGGTCGTAGAGCGCTTTAACCGAACATTTAAGAACAAGATGTATAAATATTTCACTTATAAAAACACTCTCTCTTACATTGATGCGTTACCTCAGTTAGTAAAATCTTACAATAACACCTACCATCGTAGTATCAAGATGAAACCAAGTCAGGTTACGAAAGCCAATGAGGCTAAGGTGTGGGAAACGTTGTATGTGGATGATGTACACAAGCGAGTTCGCTTCAAATTTCAAGTGGGAGATCGTGTAAGAATAAGTAAGGCTAAGCGACTCTTTGAAAAGTCTTACCTTCCTAATTTCACGGAAGAAATGTTTACCGTGTACAAACGATTTGCGCGTCAAGTGCCGGTTTACAAACTGAAAGATGATGCAGGTGAAATATTAGACGGAAGTTTTTACGAACCTGAACTGCAGAAAATAATCAAGAACGATGATGTTTACCGAGTAGAAAAGATTTTACGCAAGAGAAAGCGTAAAGGAGTTGTTGAATACTTTGTCAAATGGAAAGGTTACCCAGACAAGTTTAATAGCTGGGTGCCTGAAAGTAACGTTTCAAAGTTGTAATGCATGCATAAAAGTTAAAAGGAAATAAAAATTATTCACTATGAATTCATTGTTGTGTGGTTTATTATAAAGTAAGAACCCTTTGTATAGAAAGATCATTTGACTACTATACATCATGGAGACAACACAGTTTTATTTGCATCTACCCAGCAATAGTAGTCTTGATAAATTCCCAAACAACACGCTAACAGAGTATCGGGTTGGACTACCGCAGACTATCAGTTTGGAGGGAGACTGGGAAGTGGCCTTAACAGAAATTAATTACCCCCATAGCTGGAATAACGTTCAAGGAAATTTTATGAATCGATTCTACCTTCGCAACCAAGAAGTAGGAGGATTATGGGAAGCTCTGTTCACTCCACCAGGTCATTACTCTACCATTGAAGACATACTAAAAAAGATGAACGAGTTGGTGGAAGACGAAAAGCGTTTCAAAGATGATGTGAAATTTTCCTACGATTCTTTCACTCGAAAGGTTACTATTAATTTACAAAATAACTCAGAAATTGATCTGGAAAATATTGCATACATGCTGGGATTTTCCCCGGATAAAGTTATTTCCAAAACCACCACTGCCGAAAGAGAAGCGGATCTAGAACATGGTTTTCACGACCTTTATATTTACTGTGACCTTGTACAAGCACAATATGTTGGAGATGCTCTAGTGCCACTGCTTCGCATTGTTCCTGTAGAAGGTAAAGATGGTCAACGTGTAAGCAAGTCATTTATGCGCCCACAATACATACCTGTCAGCAGAAAGCAATTTGAAACGATTGAAGTTAATATAAAGCGGGACACAGGAGAGTCAGTGCCATTTGAGTTCGGGAACGTGTTGCTTACACTTCATTTCCGTCAGAGCAGACCTGCATACTTTTGAACAGTGAGATGAGAAAAATTCACACTCCAAATCACAAGTTATACGAACAATATTATTTAGATCAAGTCAAACAAAAAGGTGGAAGCTTACCTGCTTTCCATGGCGCTCGTTTTCAACGAGGTTATGGATTAGGCTCCATGTTTAAAACACTATTTCGTTGGGCGGTACCTCATCTTCGTCAGGGTGCAAAAGTAGTTGGTAAAAAGGCTCTACAAACAGGTGCGAACGTAGCACAAGATGTGTTGCAAGGAGAAAACTTTAACACAGCGGTTACAAAGCGTGGTAGGCAAGCTCTAGGCCTAGCTTCCCAGAAGTCTCCGCAAGCGCAGTCAGGTGAGGGTCGAAAGGCTACAAAAAGGAAAGCGCAACCTAAAACTTTCAGTTTGGTTCCAGCCAAGAAACAGAGAAGAGCTCCGCGGAAACAGCAAGAAACGTTCAAACTTTTGTCGTAAGCTGACTAAGGATGGCTTTAGTGCATCATGACTCACTAGAATGTACGAAATCAGAACTCGATCTTTTCACAGTTCCTGCCACACAAACGTCGATTACCAAAGGACAGTGGATTGAGTATCACCCTTTGACTAACATCACTGACAGTGGTCCCATTGAGTTCAATGTCTCGGGATCTGGAGAAGAATATCTAGACTTGGGACGCACACAGCTCTATGTCAAAGCAAAGATTACCAAACCAAACGGTGCTGACCTAGACCCTAATACGCAAGTGGGTCCCGTGAACTTATTTTTGCATTCCTTGTTTTCACAAGTGGATGTGGCTCTGAACGAGCGCTTAATCTCACCATCGACTAATACTTACCCGTATCGTGCCATGATGGAAACGTTGCTGAACTATGGGGGAGAAGCCAAGACAAGTCAACTCTCTATGGCCATGTTTTACAAAGATACCCCTGGAAAGATGGATGTGGCAAACCCCGTGGCTGAGGATGACGATGCAAATATGGGTTTGAAAGCTCGCTACGCGTTTACGAAAAATAGTTTCACTGTCGATATGACTGGTCCTATTCACAGCGACATATTCTTTCAAGAGCGTTTATTACTGAACGGAGTCAATCTACGAATCAAATTCAATAGAGCTAAGAATGTGTTTTGTCTGCTTTCCTCTGCCACTGGTCCCAATTTCAAGGTGATTATCACTGAAGCAATCCTCTATGTTCGAAAAGTTAAAGTTGCATCGTCCATTGCTCTGGGTCATGCTGTTGCGTTAAAACAAGGCACTGCCAAGTACCCCATTCGCCGAGTGGATTGTAAAGTCCTCACGATTCCAGGAGGGTTCGGGGCATTTAACCCGGATAACATTTTCTTGGGTCGCATTCCTAAGCGCATAGTACTTGGCTTAGTGGATACCGAAGCTTTTAACGGTACTTACGCTTCCAACCCGTTCAACTTTAAACATCACAACTTGACCCAGGTGGGCGTGTATGTGGATGGAGAACAAATACCCCGAAAACCTCTGTTTCTCAAATTTGATGCAGCTGGTGGTCAGAATTACATAGCCGGATTTCAAAGTCTTTTTACCGGAAGTGGAAAACTTACCCAAGACACTGGGAATCAAATAACTAGAAGTGATTACAGCTCAGGTTATACCCTGTTCTGTTTTGACCTGACACCCGACCATTGTCCCGGAGATCACTTTGAGCTTATAAAACCAGGCAACCTTCGCGTAGAACTTCATTTTGCTCAGCCTCTCGCCAACACGGTTAACCTAGTCATCTACGCAGAGTTTGAAAGCGTGATTGAAATCGACTCTAACAGAAACGTTCTGTACGATTACACCAACTAGAATGAATACCATACAACTGACAGTTATTCTGAGAAAGGATAAATATACCAGGGGTGTTTTCCAAGGAGTGTATCCCTCAGACAAGCTTCCTAACAGAGTTTCATCCTACCCAGCCCTGTTCATTGCTAATGTTGATACGAGTGGAAAGCCAGGATCTCACTGGGTGGCCTTTTATTTCACCAAGGACCGCGAGGGAGAATTTTTGACTCATATGGTCAATCTCCAAGCAATTACACTCAAACGTTTACTAACGTTTTAGACAATAATTCTAGCAGCTGGACTTTTAACTCTGTGACATTGCAAAGTATGAAAAGTAAAGTGTGTGGGCATTATAGTTTGTACTATGCCTTATTTCGCTGTCGTAATATTAGTATGAGCACCATTGTAAATCGCTTTTCTAACAATAAACATCGAAATGATAATCTTGTAAAACGATTTATTGAAAACAATTCCCGTTAAGTCTCAACAAATATCATTACCATGTAAGCAAACAGAGTGCAAAAGTACAGCACAAAGTTCAGTAAAGACACCATGTAATTTCATTTTAATGTATTTTATTGAGTGATCAAAATAAAGATTACATTAAAAAAAAAAAAATCAAGTATCTTGTCATAGTTTATAAGCGTAACCAACGAGCCGCTTGTGGGCGTGGACTTGCAACTCTCCGCCTTTGCTTTTTCACAGGAGATGATATCGAGGGTGGGGTGGGAAGCCAGCGTGATGGGCTATTTGGTGTCTCTTCCCGAAGTCTTGTTTTAAACTCCCGTATGGCGCTCTGACGTTGTGGGTTGCGCACTAGATTTTCAGGCACGTTCATTCGTGCCAGGCCTCTCGCAAAGACTGACCATCCGACTGGCTCAAAGCCTTTTCTATGACGTAAGGTATCATTGATCAAATCCACTAAGTGAGAACCAGGAATCAGTTTGTTTTCGTACATGAGTTCCCCTTTATCATTCCAGTGTAACATTTCGGTATTTTCTTTGATTTTATCTAACAGTTGTCTAGCCCCAGTCTTGTAGATCTTGGGAACACTCTTAATCACTTCTTGTTCCACAGCTGTAGCTTCTGGTTTCTCGAGTTCTTCGGATTCCATTTTACTTTCTGGTTTTGACACTTCTACGGGTTGTTCACTCTTTGGTAATGTCGGGGATGCAATCTTCACGTTTAGTGGTTGACCTTTTCGCTGATCATAAAACGTCAGATAGCGTCGTAACACTTGATTGTACAACCGTACCTTCTCCTCATCGTCAAGCTGTTTACTACTCAAAATATCTGTCATTTCGCTGTCTAAGGTTTTCAATTGTTGCGTCACCGGTGGAGTTAATATTTGCTGACGTTGTTGTAATCTATCCAGTGTATTCTCGGGGACGAGAACCATTCGTCTTGTATGATTCATCTAGACGAGGATTGAACTTAATACTCTTAAAACCGGTGGTAATAAAACACTTAAAAAGTTTCCTCCGTGTTGTATCAATAGTTTCTTTTTCTTGTCGATTGGAGTACTTTTCTGTACCAAAGCTACCAAGGCTTTCTTATGAGTAAGAAGTTTTTTCTTTGCTGGTTTACTAATAGGAACTGTTTCTTGTAACACGTTGAGTATACACTCGCAGATGGTTCTCACTAAGGCGTCGTCTGCCACTTTTAAAATCGCTTTGCGTTGAGCTGGAGTACACTTTGCTAAGAGCTTAAGAAAGTCGTGGTTCTTTCTCAATCGCTGGGCCATGCTCAACTGATTGAAATGGAAGTGATTCATCCCTTTATACCTTTCTGACGTAAGCGTATTGAGTCTCGCCAGGAAAAATGTTAGCTCGTAACCGGAAGTCGGTAGGCGTTTCCGGTTTTAGATCACACAAGAGATATCTGTAGGGTCTGCTGGTTGCATCTGTAAATGCTTCTTGCATATATTTCACGTGACCAGGGAACATTTGTTTTGCTAAGTGATTGACTTGACTGCTATCTCGAGGAGATTTGAACAAAACCAAATAGTGGCAGTTTAAACTCATATCCCTCAGCTCCTTCCCTCGATGAAAAATATTTTGTAAAATAAATATCACGCTCAAGTTCCTGTGATGACACCCTTTTGTAAACAAATTCGTGATTCGGTTATCTTGAGCAAGTTCATTCATCAGATCATCCAACACCACAAGATTCCGAATCGATGGGTTAATCATAGATTCCAAATCACTGGGAACACCTTCCACGAAGTTAATGTTCGGAATGCTTCTCAACATCTCATCGTAGGCTGGTTGATAAATCCCGTAACACCAAATTATATTTTGAGGGGCCCCGTCAATCATTTCTTCTCCCGATTCCAATAGACGTTTGACGAATTGACTTTTCCCACAACAGGTTGGGCCAGCAACAATTGCAGGGAAAGGATGTGTCCACCTTGGATCCATAACATCAACTAAAATTTCATCCTGCAATCACTTCGATATATAGCAAAGAGTTATACAAAAATAGTCTTAGGCTCTGCGTCTGTTTCATAAACACGAATCATGTTGATGTTTTGCAATTTAGCGAATTGCAACCAATATTTTCTCTCAATCTCAGATAATTCGTGTACTCGAGCTAGATGACACGCTAAACGAACTAAGAATTTAGAGCCACATCCGGGATCGGACAATTTTTGCATTTTCGCCGCACCATGTTAACAGTGTAAAGGTTTGATTAAAATGATCAAAACTGTTTGCTAACACTAAATTTATCGCCTTTGACCACGAGAAAAGGGCGCCAGAAACGCCAGAGGAGCCAAAAATGCCACTTTTAGTGATATGCTTTTCCTCGGAAATATACGTGTAAACACGCGTGGAATCGCGCGTGGAGAACACGAAGCGCGTTTCGCGTTTTGCCTTTTGCGTTTCGCGTTTCACGTTTCACGCGCGGTTGTTCAAGACATAAAACAAGCCATGTTTCAACCAACTTAGTTTATTTACAAGTCACACACTTACATACACAATCTTTGAAAATTATTTCTGAGAATTGAAACTATATATACAATACAAAACCATTATTATTATTATTATTATTATTTATTGTTATTGTTATTAATATTAATATATGTACAATTAAATGTCTAATGGAAGGGTGGTGACCCCATCCTCTAACACTTTACGTTTAGGGTAAAAATAGGAAAAACCATCTCGAACTTGTTGATATGTATACATTGCATTATCCACAACACGAAATCCCTTATTGATTCCTGAACTGCTCTGTTTGGTTAACAATACATTAAGATATTTGTCCTTATTGATTTCATTACATTTCTTATTGACTCCTTTACAACTAAATTTGTCGTACGCTCCAAAACAATAGTAGGTTTTACTACTTAGACCAATAATTCCATCCCCTGACCACTCTTCTTTGAAAAGACCGGGTGTTCTCTTATCATACGCTTTATGTTCTGGGGTATCAGTTCTTGGAAACCAGTTGACTTTATTTTTCTCAAATTCCCCTTTGAGTTCTGGTTTCACTAAACTTTCAACTGATGGACCCGCAATGGCTATGTAAGCTGAGTCGGTATCCATTTCACAATACTGGTAATCGCTACGGTCTAAATATTTATCTAAAAAATCAAAATAAAACTGAAGCATACGCAACTTGGCGTATTGATAAACGAAGAAACCTATTTGCATGGGTAGATTTAATTTAATAGTTTTCTTACAACTTTGAACTTCATATGTGCTTTCGTCTATGGTGTCAATCTGTCGGTAAAAGGGGGTGTTGATGAGTCGGGAAGCTTTGGTTTCCTCACAGAACTTCACTTCTCTGTGGCGTTCTTGGTCAGTAATCGTCTTGCCATAACTGGAGTTCCCCACCAATTTCATGGTATCCGCGATGATAGCTTTGTTTGGGTCGACATCCCCAGCGCGTCTGGCATCAGAGACAGCCTCACCAAAAGGTTCGAAACAAGGAACTGGGGTGTACTCTACCACTTGATAAATCCGGGTGACTTCCAGTCCGTGCTCCAAATACCATTTGATGAGTGGTGTGGCCAACATGATCTTTTCCCCAAAATAGCTTCCGATTAAACTCCTGCGGGGTCGAGGCATGATATTTTGCTCCTTGGCGAA
The DNA here is from genome assembly GCA_029204205.1 of Desmophyllum pertusum. Taxonomy (NCBI): domain Eukaryota; kingdom Metazoa; phylum Cnidaria; class Anthozoa; order Scleractinia; family Caryophylliidae; genus Desmophyllum; species Desmophyllum pertusum. The sequence goes on from MU825914.1 coordinate 382,607, forward strand.
GGTTTGCATGTATTCACCAATATCTTCTCTAGAAATCTCCGTATTCTTGAAGATTGGACACATTTCGGAGAACTTAGATCTTAGATGGTCAGGAACTCTGATGTCACACTCGACGACACCAAAGAGAGACTCATCTCTGATAGCGTTTATGATTTGGTTTTGATCCAGGGTCTGGTGGTGGTCAAGAGGACGGCGAAACTTTCTGTTCATGAAATACTGCACTGCGGGGTTAGTTTTTTTGAGCTGGCGCCATTGGCATTCATAAATTTCTTCAAGGTGATATCCCTGCTCCACAATGTACTTGGAAATAGCTTTGGTTTCTTTTAGTAACTCACTCATCGGTTTTTTCCTGATTTCGTTCATTTCCTTTCCTTTTGTTAGATAGCAGTCATGTCCATGCCACCAGCAGCCGTGAAACTGGAAGACTGTTTGGGAAGGACCATGAAAACCATCGACTGGGAGTCTTCTCTCTCCAATACGTTTTTCCGTATCGTTTATCTGGTGACGTATGTGAACTCCCATTTCCTCAGCTTTCCATTCCAACCACTCGGTGGCCATCTTGGTAGAACTTTCTTTTTTGAAGCCAGTTTCTTCTCTTCGTCTCGTAAAAGATCCAGTGGGCATGTTTTGCATGATGGCCCAGAGATAGAGCGCGTTGGCATCATATCCTACTATTTTCTGGCATATTTTTGGTTCTTTTCCTTGATCTGTTATCTCTTTCTCTCTGATCTTGGTCTTCCCTGCTTCGTGATATCGATGAAAGATGATGCTTGGTCCACCCACCATATTTTCTTAAACAAGGTGTACAAATCTTTATTTTTCTCGTCAAAGAGAGAAAAGAAAATGCCAGGTTCCAGGGTTGTAAACAGGTATGTCAAGGTGACACCGGGGATGGAAATACCTTGTCGCAGCATGTCGATCTTTTTTTCTTTCCAAAAGACACACATTTTTTCAAGGGCATCGCAAAAGGGTTGTACGTCAAGGTTGTTATACCAAATGAGAAAGTCACGGAAAGTCTGCATGTTGTTGTCAGACCAGACTTGTTGGCAATACTGGTACTCTTGCTCTGTAATGTTTTCGTTTTTCAGTGTAGTGAAGAAGGCTTCGTGAGGAGGAAGAGAAGGCTGCTCTAACTTGTCAAGTGAGTCCATCCATTCGTAGGGAAAGAAACCCTTGGTTTGAGGACACTCATAGGCCTTTAGAAACTTGTCGTAACTAAAGCCAGGAGCCAGGAAGTTGGTGACATCAAGGAAGCGAAGGTGTTCTGTTTTCAGACACATGAAATTGTTGTTTCGTTTAATAGTAAACTGAACTTGCTCGTTCTGGACCAGGACTGGGAAGAGAAATTCTTTCACGGCATTCAGGTCGTATTTTCCTGAGTTAAACCCAAGGACTGGAAGCTCTTTCAGATAATTTTCGAGTCTGTCTCTCAATTTCTTCAAAGGGTGGTCTTTTTTCTTCTGAGGTTCAGGGATGCTTAATTCTTGTCTATCGTCTACATACTCTTGATCATCATCACTCTGCTCCTCCCGCTCTCGCTCTAAAGCTCGGTAAAAAGATGGACCTTGCTCCTCTACTTCATCATCTAGGAAAGCACGATCCTCCTCGGTCTCAGACCCTATCTCTTCTTCTTCGTCATCTGTTTCCATGAGATCTTCCCCTCATCTTCGCTATCTTCTTGAGTGCTAGCATCAGTGTTGCTATCTCTACTTGGTGTGGAAAGATCCTGTGCTTTCTTTTCTAACTTCTCGTCAATAGCTTGAAATATAGAGGTAAATTCTTCCTCCAACAGGCGATAACTTTCTTTGCTGATTGTTACTAGGTAGTCCACCATATCTTTCACAAGCTGTTTGGAGTCGCCATCGGACACAAAGCATTTGGGTTGGTCGTAAGCTGGAACATTGGAACATACACTTACACTGAGTGGGATGTGTTTGGCATCCCAGGTCAGTTTTTCGGTGTTGCTGAGACCAGTTTTGGAATTAAACATACATTCAAAGTCAAAGGTAGCTCTGTATGGGAAGTATTTGAGTTGTTGAGGAATGGTGAAGCCTTCATCTTCTAACAGCTCAAAGATGGTAGGTGGAGTCTTGTAGGCACCGCCAGGGAACTTGTAGTGAACCTTAGCTTCGCAAGTCTTCTCGTGGCGGTTTAACATAAACCCGTCTTTCCAAATTTTCCGCATCGAGAGCAGCAGTAAGATTTCGCGTATGTCTTCATATCTTTGATGTAAGAGAAGTGATTCTGGTAAAGGTTGAGGTAGAGGGTGCTGGAATAGTTGCAAAGGGAGCGGTGAACCAGTTGAGCAGCGATTTCGGGTTTGGACTCATCGCCTTCAACCTCTTCACCATCGTCTCCATCAGTTTTTGTTGTTTCCAGTGAGTAAACAAAGATGTTCACTTCAAATAGGTGCTCGAGATCAGAGAGTTCTTTCAGCTGCACACCACAGAACTTCTTTTTCTCTGGTCGGGTTTCTCTATACCTTTCGTAGTAATGCTGTGTATCTCTCTCCAGATTTTTCAAATGACAGCCATTATGGAGCGCCAGAGCCCGAAAGAAGCAGAGGTTGTCTTTGTAGGGCCTGTTGCTATTGCTATTCTTATCACTATCCAAGGAACGATCCCGCGGTTTTCCACAATATAGTGTGGTAGATTTTGCCACGGCCGATGGGATGACCCCTGATTTTTGTGATGAAGAACGTGATATTTGTCACCGTATCAACGATCCATTTAGAGTTGGGGCGCCGCTGGCGTACCCATTCCAACGCATCAAGGTTTTGTAGAGCTTCGCGGACTTGATCAAGATCGGGCGCAGTAGCGATTTGAAAGGGCTCTTCAAATGCTTGGTGATTGTTACGGGAAGCGTAATGATATTGAAGCTCGCCGGTCTCATTATTTCGTAGAATAAAACCAAACGACACGTTCAGTTTGAACACCGTGGACTGATCGGTAAATATCTGATCAAGGTGGGCTGTAAGCTCTTGAGGTTGGAGAGAAGAGAGACGATAATTATACCAGTCCAGGAGCCGATTTTGGCGGTTGAATCGAGTCCTTATTTGATGCCAATGGCGGCGGTACTCGGGGACGGAACTTTGTTGGTCTTCAGAGAGATCGATGATAGCATGTGGGTCTTCTTGCCAGCTGGAACTCACAGCTGTTTTTCGCTCGATATGAGTAGTCTTCAATTTCTTGGGTTTCGGCTCTGAATGGAACATAAAATGCTAATGTTTAATCCCAAATCCAAAAGAGCTGTCGAATCGACTTAGAAAACTAATTTTAATACTAATTGCTTAATATACATCTATCGTTTAAGGTACTCAAATTAATTGCTCTAATTACTCTTATCATATACTCTAATCCTCTTACTCAAATTACTCTAATTAATCAAATTACTCTAATCCCCTGCTGCGCTTCACTGCTTTCATCGAACGACCTTCGTCGTGAATTTGCATGTGTCAATACATATCATGAGGGATTAACTCTAAACAAAAGACTGGTTTCAACATACCCTAGCATCTATTGTGTTGTACGATTCAAGTAAAAATTTACATACGACTAATCCTTCAAACAAAATTATAATTTGATTCCTACCTGAGTCATCGTCTTCGCCTGGACGTTTCTTGGTTGAAGCGGGTTTGGTGTGGGCAGTCTTCTGATGAGCTCGGAATGGCGCCATATTGCGAAAGGTTTCCCCACAGGTATTACATCTGTATTCCCGTTGAGCGGCTCGGCGGTCGTGGACTTGTTTCTCGTGGCGTTTCAAATCAGACTTCCGTTGAAAACGTCTTGTCACATTTCGAACACTGATGTTGTTTCTCGCTTGTATGAGTCTGTTTATGGCGCTTTAAAACATCTGCTCGAGTGAAGACTTTTCCACAAGTTGCACATTCATGTCGAGTCTTTTTAGCGACGGGAGTATCTACATCATTCTATAAAAAGTAAGTAAATAAGTAAGTAAGTAAGTAAGTAATTAGTATATTTATTCAAGTAACGCTTAGGAGCTTTACAGCTCGTTAAAACATAGATCGTATCAACACCTACACAATCTATAGAGGTAAAATATTTAAAAACATACCTCGGCTGATCGTTTTTTGCCAGTTCCATTCTGTAATAGATTTAGCATGGGTTCTTGTGAGCCCTAGGGAAAAGCAATTGAATTTGGTGAGACCGACGTACATACAAAAATAGGTATATTGCTGAAAATAGATGGGAAACAAATAACTCTTTGATCAAAACATACCTTTGTGTTAAAAGTTAAAAAACACATACCTCATCTGGAAGTGTTAACGCCATAATTCGATCCAAAATCTGATCGCTAGGAAACTCGTTGTTCCTGATAAAATTCTCAAACTCTTCCAAAACGGTGAACTGGTTGAAAGACATAGCTGCTCAAATCACAATTTGTGAATGATACGCTTCTCAGCAAGAGAGCTTTTATACACTTAAGAACAAACCGGTTAAAAAAACAGTTATATTCAAAATAATTACATTACGTCATTCTACCTATTTTTAGATCACCCACCATGTCCACCCCTGTTACTAGTCTATTTTAAATTATGACGTCAGCCCGTTAATTTATTCCACCCCAAAAGTTAATTAAATCCATATTTAATATATTCCTGCGCATTTTATTCATAGCCTATGACGTCATGCCTATGACGTGACCGATTTAATTTATTCCTGCGCATTTTATTCATAGCCTATGACGTCACCGATTTAATTTATTCCACCGCACGCTAATGAGATTCCACCGCAAAAAAACGGCTAATTCCATGCGCCTCATACTACTGAAACATGCGTCCACTTATGACTCCGTTTAACTATCTGCAGATAATAGATCCGAATTTAACTAAAAAAAGCAGCTCGGATGTTGGTCAATTTTGATCTAAGACAATTTCGACCCTTAGGGGCCCGGTTGTTCAAAGGACGATTAAGCTAATTCGGGATTAGTGTGAATATTGATTTCAGTTTTGTAAATTTTCAGTGAGTTTTCTGTTTATATTTTTTGTCCTTCAGTTTCGACTTTCAGTAATCTCAAACTCTACAAAAATTTAGCAGTGAAAGACACATTTATACAAGAGAGATTTAAACCTCGATTAATTTTTAATCTTGGATTAGCGTTAATCGGCTTTCGAACAACCGTGCCCAGGAGTCCTCAAACGTTCAACTGTATCCAATCCTAGTAGCGTGTGGTAAGCTAGCCTGCTTCTTTCTATGTTGCAAAGATAATCACTTTGCAAAGTGTACAGTGAATCCGGTAAACAAATTATTGTTTTTATTTTATAAATATAAGATCTTTACAAGGTGTATTGATACCCTATTATTTGAATTGTTGTTTTATTTCAAAGTTTGGATCTTAACAATGATTTGTTTTATTTGTCAAAATTAAATTATATTATAAATTATTGTACTATATTCTTGTGTTTTATATTAAAACTGCTGTTAAAATGGTTTCGATTATTTTTATAATATTTATGCGGGAGACCCCCCAAAACCCCTCGCGCCTTTACTACTGCCGTCTACTTCCGAAAATGTTCCTTCAATCTACACTGGGTTGTAATGGCGCAGTTGTTACACAGTAACTACTGGATGGTAATGGCACAGTTCTAACCCAGTAACTACTGGATTGTAATGGCGCAGTTTTAACCCACCCAGTAACTACTGCATTGTAAATGGCGCAGTTGTACCCAAGATTGCATTGTAATACCTTACAAAACCAACTGCTGCATAAGTATACTTTTTTGTATAGTATGAGTATACACCAACCCTACACTTCATTCTACGAAATAGGTTGTGTGGAGTATACTTTTTGTATAATTCAAACAAATGCTACTGATGCTTTGTGGCATAAGCGATAGCTACCCTTGTAGTTAAGTGCCTTATCGTGATCAAGTTATATCACTGCACGAATATATTACTTGACTAGCACTATTGATTGGAACAAATATGTATATAATATAAAATTGAAAAACCTTGTTCTCGCTAGTATCTGGGGCTCTCGATTTTTTTTAGCAGCCACAAAGTTTGGACTTTATTTTCGGGGGGGGGGGGGGGGGGGTGGAGGTCGCTGCTTTCGGGGGATCGATACTTTCGAAACTTTACGGTATTTTCAGTAACAAAATGGCGGGAAATTCAATTCAACATAACTTTCAATTGTCCGTACCGAAGTTCAAATGGCGACTGGGGACGAGTTTTTCAATTTTAACGTAATTAAAATTTGGATCCCATCACAAGAAAGATCACATTAAAATTAGTCAGTTTACCAAGTTTGGGTTGTTTGTTTAGATTGCAACCATGTAGAAGGCTTTCAAAAATCAGAAAAATTAGAGACTTTGTATGGATTTGGGGGACGCCATCTCTGAATTAGAGGCGTTCGTATGGAATTTGGGCGACCTTTGACAGCTCACAGCCTGGTTAGTATGCAATGTAACACAACCAAACTTGGTGAACTAACTCGTTTTCATGTGATATTTCTGGTGATGGGATTCATTTCTTAATATCACGCAATTTGACAATGTGTAAATTAGGGCCCAGTCTCTTTTTGAACTTCGGAACGGGCAATTGGGTAGTGGGAAGTCTACGAGACGACAGAAGGAGAGCTAGAGGGCGGAAACCGGAAGAAATAGGAAAAAAAAAAATAATTTAAAAATGCGTAATATTTTGCAGTAGAAAAAGAGGCGGCAGCCACAACGGAAGGGACTGGAACCGGGAGTACGAAAGCGAGTGTCCAGACACCCCACCCCCAATAAAGAAAGGCTGACTGTACAGTTCGCCGGGATAGCTATTTATGGTAATTTCCAAGATTTCGTCAGGCACGGCCTGACTTCTTTATTTCCTTGAAAAAGCGGTAACAAACCACAAAGTTTTACCCCTAAAAGGTACGACGATCACCCCCCGTCACTTTTATATGGAAGTCCCTCACCCCCACCCCCAGGGCTCCTCCCCTCGCCACTCCCTGCAGCCGAAGCAAACTGATTCAGAAGACACCACTTTTCATATCATTTCACTTCTCTTTAATCGCAATGTGCAGACGTGTTGACAGGTCCCCAAATTACGCCAACCGAGAAGTTCTAATGCGACTGCGGAGGGTGGAAAGGAATCAATCACTGATTAGACGAGCAGTTGGTTGCCATGGTTATTATGATTGACAGTAGTTTACACGTCAATCTCGAGTTGACGTTTGAATTTCTCAGTTGGCGTAATTGTTTTAAACCGCTGTAATTTCAAAGCTTGATATGTTATGTGAATGGCTTCTTGTGTCCAGTATCTTGCTTGGCAAGTACCATTTTACAGAATGATACAACGCTTTCCACCTCCTGTTGAATTGAAAATAAATACAATTAAAATAATATATCATAGAAGGGCTCTTTAGAACGGTTTTAATAGCCCTTTTCACGGTTAACCTGAAATATTTGCATAACAATACAGCTAAACATAGAAGCGAGGCAATTTCGGGCACAAGCTGCAAAACATCGTGATTTTCTTGAGCTCCTTAAACTATGTTAGCATAAAAAATAGTTTTAAAACGGAGAAGAACTAAATATGCAACTATTTTGGTTAAAGTTTGCCGTAAAGATCGTAATCCGATCTCCCTGTTGCTTATGCGAGTCTACTCTTTATTATTAGAGAAAAGTCGTTTTACATTTTTTTCTAAAAACATCGTAAACTAAAATAATTGTAGTTCTTCTGCATTTAAACTGTTTTTATACTAAAAGAGTTCAAGGAGTTCAAGAAAACACGCAAGTTAACCGTGAAAAGGGCTATTGACTGACGAAAGTATTCACTGGATTACTTTTGTTTTACTTTACTACGCTCTATGATTGGTTCAAAACTCGCGCCACCTTCTTAACCAATCAGATGCAAAACCAAATGCAAAAACCTGATGCAAAACTTGGTCACACAGGTTTTCCCCCGCTTGGCGCCGGTTACGTGTATTTGCTTCGAGTTCTCATTGGTTTACTGTGTTGCAGTTTCGTTTGTTGTGATTGGCCATTATAATTGATTTGGCACTCAATCGAAAACCGCTCTTTTATGCTTGGATTTCACTAGTGACGAGGAATTAGCATAAATACAAGCATAACGAAGACACTCGTGCTTCTCATGATGTCCTCACTAGGAATTACCGCGGCAAAAAATTGCACAAGAAGAACGCAGAGCAGTTTGGTTTTTCTTATTATTATGCGGTTATGCTTATGTGAAAATTGCTCATTTCAGAGCATGTGACGTTTTCTAGAGAACCGCTCCTTTAATTATCTGTCTAAAATTATGCTTATACTTATATTTCGTATGCTTATGTCTGTCTTATGCTTGTGTTTGTGCTTATTTAAATACTTATATGTTTCCTATGAAAATTACCCTTTTCAGATCATGTGACGTTCTCTATAGAATTGTTACTTTATCTTTCTGAAATGTATTCATTCATATACACGTGAATAATTCATAGAGCGGTTTTCATTTGAGTGTCGTAAACAAAACAAAACAAAACCAAAACCAAAACCAAACCAAAACCAAAACCAAAACCAAACCAAACCAAACCAAAACCAAAACCAAAACCAAAACAAAACAAAACCAAAACCAAAACCAAAACAACAAAACCGTGATTGGTTTTGGTTTGAGCATCTGATTGGTTGAGTAGGTGGCGCGAGTTTTTTAAACCAATCACAGAACGTAGTAAAGCAAACCAATTTCGGATTACTTTCGATACTCAATTGAAAATCGCTCTAATTGCTTTGGTTTTGGTTTTACGACACTCAATTGAAAACCGCTCTATAGACGTGAATCAAAGAAACAATTAACCAGAGCAACATCACATGGTCTGAAATGGGGCAATAAACAAACCAAGCTAAATTAATAGCTCTATTGACACAATACGTCCCATACTAAGAAGCCGAACCATCCTGAAACCCGAGTAGTTACAGACGATACTTACCACTCTTTCCTGGTCCCTTTGTACCCTTGGGATGCACGTTTTCCTGGTATTGCCCCATAACATTCCCCGCAGGGCTATATCTGGCTACCACGTACTGAGCCCCGGTCCCTTCACCCGCTTTGCCCACTCCCATTTCCAGAGATCCGGCCCACACGACTTGAGTGAAATGTCCGGTGCCCGCAACGTTCCCAGGGTTTTTGAAGTTGTAGTCTTTGATCTCATCGTACCACATTTTCGTGGCTCCAGCGCCGGTCAATTCATAACCTGCATTGGGAAAGAAAAAGGGTTATTTTTAACTCTCGTTTAACCCTTTCACTCCCAAGAGTGCTAAGCTCAAACTGAGAACAACATTTTATTTTGCAAAATTGTCAAAAACAAACAGCACCACATGAAAGTACTGCTCAATAGCTTCCATTTGAATGGTCACACACTAGGGTTTCATCCACAACCTTAAACGTTAGAACCAACTGACACAGCATACTAAACAGTACCACATGAGAGTACTGCTCAATAGCTTTCATTTGAATGGTCACACACCAGGGTTTCGTCCACATACTGAAAAGGTACAACCACATGTATTGGCTCAAGGTTTGACTCTGGGAGTGAAAGGGAACAGTATCTGATATCTTACCAGAGGCCATAGCGAGGTTCTCTCCATGATCACCCGAACTGTGCTCTAATCTGCTGTTGCGTAGCAACTCTTTCCCCCACTTCTCTGAGTCAGAGCCGAGTTTTGCTGACCACTTCAGCGGCGGCGCGCCATGTTGTGCACGGAGTTGGTTGTGGTTGTCAAGACACTCTTTTGGAACTTGTTTGGCATGACGGCTTGTATGAGACTAAAAGACACAGAAATATGCAGTGAAAGCAATGTTGAATTGAAATAGGCTGAGTAAATAGACGTCTCTCTCTTGCGCATGCTCAATAGGCCCACGATCGCCGCCATGTTGGATTATTGGACAGTTAGGGAGCAAACATTAATTGGAAGGAAGACAATTTTCAGAAAATCGACTTGTCCTAATATACAACTGAATTGTATCTGTTCCAAAATTATATTTGAGTGTCAGATAATAGACAGCTATATACAGGTCAATTATTTGCCGGCCGGGAGGTCCGTATTGAGAAAAATTGTGCCCGCGGTCTTGAGTACGGCCCGAGTCCTTTAGTTTTGACCTTGAGTAACTCAAACTCTACAAAACTAGCTTTAGCAGTGAAATACACTTTTATACAAGGCAAATTAAAACCTTGATTAATTTTTAATCCTGGATTAGCGTTAATCGGCTTTCGAACAACCGGGCCCACGATACTAAAAGAAACTGGTTAAAATCTCGCGATTTGAAGTTGTTTGCCCCCTCAGAAATTAATTGCGTGGTTAATTTGCATTATAATATGAAAGCTATCGTGAAAGTAGCTTATTCTTCTCCTACGAAACTTAGCCTGCGAGCGCAGACGTATTTCCGACTCGAGTTTCCCCGCAACTTAGCCTGCGAGCGCAGACGTACCCGAGAAATTTATACTGATGACGTAACTCTTCATTGTAGTGTCTGATTGGTTGTTACGTGTTCGCGAGAACTCGTAAAAATGTATTCATAGCCGAGCAACAACTAACCAATCACACCTGTATGAAATTTACAATCCTTTTTAGTTTGTACTATCCTTACACAATAATCGAAAATAGCGCGGTCTTGTCTAGCTAGAACAGTTTGCATGTGTTGCATTAACCCTTTCCTTTCCCCACGTAGGCGCGTGACGAGCTCGATGGGACAAAATCCCCTGAAACTTGACCTAAGGAAGCCAAGGCTGTCTAATACTATTACTGATATTTTCGATTCTGTAAACTCGGTTTCCTCGTCCATTCGTCCAGATTTAACACATGCCGTCGCTAGAAGTGTTCTCTATGAACTTTGAAGCTTCAATAGCTGGGACTTTATTCTTTATGTTTTTTTTATAGATCAGGGCAAATTGTTTCCTCTCTCTTGGTCGATTTTATCAAATGAAGAAGCCAAAACCATGTATTATACTGTCATAAAACACGACGGGAATTTGAGAACACGAGAGAAATTTAGAAAACACGAGCCGCAGGCGAGTGTTTTCTAAATTTATCGAGTGTTCTCAAATTCCCGGAGTGTTTTATAACAGTATAATACATGGTTTTGGCTTCTTTATGTGCTTTAAAATATAGATTTACGCGCGCGAAACGATAAAACACGCTTTTCTATGTTTTATACTCTGATAAAACATGGTTTTTAACCAATCAGAGCGCGCAGAATTTTCAGTTTATATTTTAAAATAAAATAATAGACACTTTATAATTGGATTAGACAAAATGTTAGTTGTGTCTTGATCAATTTTCCAGTTACGTGGCCAGTTTAAAAAAATTCAGCGTTCCGTCCTGAACACCCTAAGCGATACCAAGATCGATAATTTACGCTACACGAGACGACGAGCATCCCCGTAACTTTCATATGGGAGTCCACCCCCCGGGACGAAATGTAGGGAGAAATCGTGCGAGTCTCTGTGTATGGGGATGTCTAGGCCGACAAGATGAACGACTGAGATATGCTATGTAAACAATAGTTCAAAGATATCATTTTAATAAATAATCTACAAAGAGTTCATCTGTTCATATATTTAGCAGCCAAAATGCTGTTACCGTGGTGATCGTGAGCTGGGGGGAGAGAGAGAGGGAGGGAGGGAGAGGGGGTGTACCTTAAGCTACCCAATACACTCGAAGAATATAACACATGCATGCTCTAGATCAAGGATAATGTGACAAGAATTTTAAACTTTAAACTTGATATCTATGGATTTTAATAATCTCCAACATATACCATATACCAATACACTCTTTTCTTTATATAAGAACCTTTTTTTAAGAACGTTGAGGCTGAGATTGACCCAAATTTTGAGAACATGCTAAGAACATAGCCAGGTTGAGACTTAGCTAAAAACATTTTTAATATTCACTTGTTTCTTAGCTTGTATCGAGCTCTAAATACAATATTCCAGTATCCTTTCAAAAATTAACAAAATGTAATATTTCAAATATCTCAGTGAATAAGCAGTTCAAATCAGCTCAAAATACTCGAGTGCACATTTTTTTTATAGTAACAACATGAATTTCTATCACATAAAATGTTAATACATTTTCATGGTCACGTTCGAATCTTTTTTGCGAAATTCTATACTGCATGTAACTTAAGGGGGGACTTCACCTAAATTTGAAGGAAAATTTAAGAGGTTTAAAGAAGGAATAAAAGAAAGAAAATAATTTTTGGAACACAAACAGACAGTTGATACCCACGCGGGTGCTCTTGCGTGGGTATCAACTGTCTGTCAATGTCAATCTACTAAGTTTTAACTTCAAATTATAATTTTAAAACTACATCAAATCTTCAATATTTCTCATTTCCCTAAAATTTTACAACTCCTTTGAGAAAAACTATTTCCTCTCAAATATACCCAAAAATCACCCCAAAATGTACAAAACACCCATAACATAGATTGATGGGATGGGCATAGAGTTTTTGGATTGCTTGAAACGTGAACGAGATATTTCCATTTAACCCATGTTGAGTCGCGGAAAAATGGCATTTAGGTGAAGTCCCGCCTTAAGAACATGCTAAGAACGTTTTCAGGAGTGAAATTGCCAAAACATAAGGACAGTCGGTCTTGGTTCAGCCTCAGCTCGAAAATTAGACGTTCTTATAAAAAAAGAGTGCATTTCAATGCAGCGCGTAATCACAAATGTTCAAGTGCGCAGTGAAGGCTCACGGATAAATTGCTTCCCCGTGTCATTGTCATTATTACACTCACTCTGACTGCTTTGAATTTGCTGCCGAATTAATAAGGCCTTCGGCTTTCCTCTGTAGGATATGCGTTGTGAACTAGCACGCGTCATAGCCGGCAGTGCTGTATTTGAAAATAACCAACTGAGCTTCCCGGGGGGGGGGGGGGGGGGGGGTACTCCCTTATGTGGCCTAGTGCCGCTGGACAGGGTATGGTTGTTGGCCTCTCTGCCCTGAACAGGGTATACAATTTCATGCGAGGCTAGTCTGTCCTAAACAGGGTATTGTTCCGGGCTATTGTTGCACGGAGACGTATGCTGGTCTTTAGCAGCTCATCAGTCAACATCACATCATTTTCAAGACAAGATAAATGCTATTGTTGTCGGTATCCTACACTTGTTTAGAACAAGAGAGTGTGTATTTTATCGTTTGCCCTAAACAGGGTCCTAAAATAGAGGGTGTTGCCCTACACAGGGTGGGTATTTTAGTTTTTTTTTTGTCCTAAACAGGGTCAGGGTTTCAAGCCCTCAGCGGCACCCCTATACCCAAACATGGGCTAAGTACCCCCCCCCCCCCCCCCCGGAACTTTCCGGCCAAGCAGATTTCAGTCTGTCTTAAAAATTCCCTCAAAAATTATAGACATAAAATAAAGTGGCTCGGAAAATTATTGCCGCGCAAAATTATTTCGCGTCACCTCGCTCGACGGCGGGAATCAAGCTAGAGCTGGGCTAGAGGGACTGCCCGTAATCTACATTCAAATAATGCATTATAAAATGACCGAATAATTAATCTTTGAAGAATGTCTGCGTGTAAAAGACACAGAAGCAATGCACGCTACACTTTGTGTCTCTATTTTTCCTGTTTGTGTTGATATAGTTCACGATTTGTCATAAAGCAGAAACCTTCGAGCTTACCTTGACACTGTAGTTTCTCAAATGGTTCCTAGGGCTTCAAATGCGGACTGATTGCAACTATTAGAAGTTATTATTTGAACTATCAGAGGGATTTAAAAACAAACCACTCTGGCACGAACATTCAAAGGTCATCGAGGGTTAATTTCACGAGACTGGCGGCATATCATTGGTTAGATGGAGAACAACAAGTTCTCGTTTTTCATGTTTTTCACCGGTAGACATGATATCAGCTCAGGCATGCATATTAATTACATCATCAATCGTAATACACGAACAGATAAACATGAGAAATGTTACAGGAGTTAAGTCGTTGATATCCGGTGAGGGTCACGAGGGGGAATGAGTTTGAGGAATGGCATGTGACTTGCTGAATGGCATAATTGTGCGGAATATAATATATGTGGAATGACTTAAAGAAATCAATTAACTGAAAATAGCCGCTTTACGTAATGATGTGGGCTCAAACACGATCTTGTTCAAGATGGCGGCTGTTCGGTGAAAACCCGGGGGGTGGGGGGGGGGGGTACTCAAAAAGGTTTTATACGGGGAGGCTCCGCCAAGAGGTCCAACCCCTTACCCTTTTAAATACCATTTTTGACAGAAAAGGTACCCCTTTCATATACCTTAAAATGGTACCCCTTTCATATACCTTCCATAGACATTATGAAAATAGTACCCCTTTCACATACCTACAGTAGAAACACTACGTCCCTTTTCTATACCCTTGGAATTAACTTAATGAACAATATATATATCACTAAGGATAATTTTTCTGGTTTGACCGAAAAATATGGCACACAAAAGTGACGTTGTAAATCGGTTAACCTATACATGTATGCTTCTTGTCACCCCCGGGGAGGGTACTCCCTATAATGGACTATACGGGGAGGCTCCGCCCGAAAGGGGTACCTTTTCAGACTGAAGGTATATAAAAGGGTAGGGATTTCACGAGTTGGAGTATAGAAAAGGGTAGGGAAAACTTTCTTACGATGGCTAAGAACTTCAAACTCGGCCTGCAGTCCACCTCAGTACCTAAATGAAAGTTTTCCCTACCCTTTTCTATACTCCAACTCGTGAAATCCCTACCCTTTTATATACCTTCAGTCTGAAAAAGGTACCCCTTTCGGGCGGAGCCTCCCCGTATAGTCCATTATAGGGAGTACCCTCCCCGGGGGTGACAAGAAGCATACATGTATAGGTTAACCTATTTACAACGTCACTTTTGTGTGCCATATTTTTCGGTCAACACAAAGAAAAATTATCCTTAGTGATATCTGTATTCTGGAGGTAAATATTTTTAGTTCTCCTCCTTATGTGAGTTTTATTATTACTGCCCGCACAGGGCAGCCTCCTAATTCTGTCCTGAGACTCGATTTCAGTATTTCCGTCTGCCTGCCTGCCTGCCTGCCTGCCTGTACCCTGGGTACCAGAGGTTTATTTCTCCGTCGCGTCGAGATCGGCCGGAGGCCGGAGGCCGACGACACTTCGGCTTTGAAACCGGAAACCGCGCAAGAAAAGCCTCTGGCACCCAGGGTAGCCTGCCTGCCGGTAAGATGTTTGTTAGCAGTACCCAGTCCCCTCCGCGTGAAAAGTCTGATTTGTGACGAGTATTGCCACAGGTCACCAAAGCGTATTATGAGAGTTTGTATGGAGCTGAAATTCGATCGAAATAATTTTAACTTTTCTTTCGAAAAGTTGTAAATAATGTGAATTAAAGTGTTAAATCCTCGCCTGTTGTCTTTTCCTGTGTTTTTATCGCTTCCAGAGGCCGTTTTGGGCGAATTTCGACCTACGGTCGAATCTGCCACTGATGCGCTCTGATGCTTGATTGTTGCCGATTTCGGCTGTTTTGAGACGCTGTTGCACACGCTCTTGCACGAAAGGATCTTGCGTGACATTGTTTTATTACCAAGCCGCCCTGTTATGTTTCAAGCGAACATATGAACTGACCTTTGTGAGATCCGAGTCGCGTGCGCTCCTTTTTCTACGATTTCACGCACGCCTAGCCTGCGTCGCAGACGGACTTGACCGCCGGTTAATTGTTTACTTCAATCACATCGACAATTAAATTTTTGGACACGTTGCATTGTGTTCACAATTGGTTTACTTGAATTTCCTCGAAAATTGAATATTTGGAAGTAGTGTCCTAAATCTGGCTGTGACATTGTAACAAATGTGTCTGTCACTACCAGATGTTGGTTTTGCGCTTTGTTAGTATAAGGTTATTTTGAGACGCAAATATGAAGGCTTTTTACGGACAAAATATCGAACGTGCACTGACACATCGATGTTGTGTGCAATAAATACAACTAAAAGATGTTTGATACAACTAAAAGATGTTTAATAAAACTAAAAGATGTTCAATAAAACTAAAAGATGTTCGACACAACTAAAAGATGATCGATACAACTAAAAGATGAGGAAGCGGAAATGATTGCGATTTCATATTGTACCCAGGTTCCTCGCAATCCAACACAAAAAACAGGCTGTGACAGTGGGACGGGCACTTGGGGACGGGGACGTTGGGACGCGTGTTTCGCGTTCGGGACGCGGGGATGCGTAGAGACGTGAGATCGGGGGAGGATAAAAATATGGTTATTGATGAGTTTTTTTGAAGTCATTAAAACAACATTTTTAGAGTTTAGCTCTGGATTTTACTTGTATATCTGGAGACCTACCTCTTTAGTATGATATTAGAGGTTCGAGGTTCCCTATATATTTCTCTGATCAATGGTTGGTTTGACAAAAGGCAAGATTCGTTTGTTTTCTATAGGTTTCTGCCGGAGGGCTTGTTGTCTATCTTCAAATCTCACTTCTGAAAGAGTATTTTGGACTAGATTTTCTGGATATCCTATATCTCGAAATAGGCGTATTTTGGAAGTGTTTGATTTTATCTTCAAATGTTGTTTTCGATGTTTGTTCTCAGACGGTCTGAGGGCCTCTCCTTTGATGAAACCTATCGTAACTCCTGGTGGGTGACACGAGAGAAATGTGTGTATAGATCGTTTTCACTCACGTGACCAAATCCTTGACTACGGTTACTACGCCGCCATATTGGTGTACCAAATTTGTAAACAAAGCGACCGCGGCCTTTGAATGTGAGACATATTTTGTGTCTGATCGTGGGCTGTGGCAATAAAAGCGGACGAAATAATTATATAAAGGATTGTACTTTGCAAGAGTGCCTTCGATAGTTATAAATAAAGGGGAAAAAGCCAGATAATCATCCGAAGAGAGAAGATCGCGGTGGATTTCGGCGATTTACAGGTATCGATCGATGCCTCGCGGATACAATTTTTGAAAACGATCGCGTATGTGAAAAGCATTTCGTTTCTGGACGGGCAGCCAAAAACTTGGGATTCAACGTTGACTGGGTGCTAACTTAGTATTTAGGGCATAACAAGAAGGCAGATCGAGAAGAAGCGGCAAAAAGAAGCGAGAGGGCGAGAAAACGCGAACTCACAAAGAAGCCTGCGTTCAGGCTGAAAGAGAGCCTGAAATAACTCGAGGCAGAGAGAGAGAAGCGAAGAGGCAAGAATTTTATGCAGCAAATTTCAAATTTAGCCGAAGTAAAGTTTATATCTCGGAAGTTATAATCCACGAGCATTTAACTTGCATGTTTATATGACAGTTTACCATTTAGCTTTGTCCACGCTTCTATGTAGAACTGAAAGAACACTAGCTACATGCGAACAAGATTCTGCTAGCCCGGCCTTGCAACCTATTGTAGGCAATGAGCAGACAAAAACTGTTCCTTCTTTTCCCGTGATAATCCAAATCGGGATCAAAGAGTTGTTCATATGCTGTGAATGTCTTACCTTCGCTAAAACAACAAACTTGTCTGCGATACATATAATGTACATTGTTATGTGGCCTTTTACGCTAGTAATGAATCCAGATACTATTTGATTATATAACCTTCGAGGCTTCGGAAAGCTTTAAACTGCTGCTGGGTGTAAAAGCTAGTCTCCAACACCATAGAACAAAAGATCTGTTGATTCCACAGGAGGCAAGCAGTCCGGCTCAAAATGCTTACCCTCTATCATCACGGGATCGATTCCAATTGCCGATAATTTCTCCAAATAACGCTGTTTTATTCACGGTTCCAACTTCTTGACATATTCAGAAATAGGAAAAGAAAGAATCACATCGAGATTTTCCCCAGACTTAGCTTCACTTGCTGAATTATCCATTTCTAAAGGCTACAATATGTAGAGATGACTTGTGTTTGCATGCTATTATGCTATTACGCAATCAAAAGTGGTACACCAATATGGCGACCGGAAATGATGTGACGTCACGTGAAAACGATCTATTGAAATGTATCAGTAGGCTTTATGTGCGTGCGTACATCAAGCACTGATTCATTTTTGAATATTTCGCCTTTAAAACGCTGGTATCCAGGAATGTAGTTTATTTTTCAAAAATTTCAGCCGTAACCTTGATAGTAGGATTTTGATTGTTTGCATGTTCAATGAACTGTGTTATCTCCTCTCTACTGACATCCCAGGGGGAATATGTCGTCGATACTGATCGCTTCCAAACGAGTGGTTTGAATGCGCTTTGGCTAACGATTTCTGTTTAAATTTTTCGGAAATTTTGCCCATAAAAATGTTGGCAAAGCGACCGCCATTTTCGTGCCCATGACGGTTCCATGTGTTTGGAGGTAGTATTTTCCAGTGAACTGGAATAAATTATATTGTAGTATTAGCCTAAGCGCCTTTTCAATAAAATGCGTGGGTATCGGGGGTCGTGTTTTCATAAGAAACTGTCGTACCTTTGTTGTTTTTCCGCACATTGTATTTTAACCTTCATTACATGTAAGCGCAGAAAATCGTTCTTCCTTTTTCCCGCGTCTTCGCGCTCCCGCATCTCCGATCCCACGTCCCCACGCATCCCCGCGCGTCGTCCCCAAGTCCCCGTTCCACTGTCTCACCGTTAATTTTTTTACGTTGGATTGCGAGGAACCTGGTTACAATATGAAATCGCAATCATTTCCGCTTCCTCATCAGTTTTAGTTGTATCGATCATCTTTTAATCTTTTAGTTTTATCGAACATCTTTTAGTTTTATTAAACATCTTTTAGTTTTATCGAACATCTTTTAGTTGTATCGAACATCTTTTAGTTGTATTTATTGCACACAACATCGATGTATGCGCGTTCGATATTTTGTCCGTAAAAAGCCTTCATACGAAAGGATCTTGCGTGACATTGTTTTATAAAACCAACGATGATAATGAAATTGCAAATGTGGCAGCACTTCACTTCCAATATGGTACCCCTAGTTAAAATTAATACTCCGGATACGAGACAAGTCAGACAATGACTCAAATATTTTGTGGACGAATTGTGACCGCATTATATGCACCGTTTTCTTTGAATGGGTGGTTCGCTTTTTTTAGCTTAGTATTTCAAGTTCGTCGTACGGTTTCTCGATCTTCCCACTCTTGTTCCATTATTCTTATTCCCGGCCTAACTAATCGAACCAAATTGAACGTTCGATTGTGATTCGGTTCGATTAAGTTCGGTAATCGAACAGAATCGAACTCTCACAAAAAAATTGGAGTAATCGAACGGAATCGAACGTTTGATTAGGTTCGATTAGGTTCGATTGAGTTCGATTAGGTTCGATTAGGTTTGATGACACTGGTGATTGCAAAACCGGGGTGCAAAAATGGTCGACGTTGGATTGCATCAGATTGAAAATGGAAGTGCGATGTTTTTTCGAGTTAAGGGCCCGTTCCAGCTCATTTGTATGGCAAATATGAAATGTATTCCGTATCGGACGTAGATTTCTTTATTGTAAAGCTGGGCCCAGCTGTTTGATTATTATAAAACGCTGTTGTATGCAAGGTATGCCGTTTGAAATAACAGATGTCATATTTGTCCCCCGGATTTATCCTGGTCCAGAAGCTACTGTCAGTACTGTAGCTTCTACAAAGCCACAACATGTGTTTAGCAGCAATGCAGCTGTTCGCCTGGTACAAAGGCTACATTTCTTGCAGCAGTTCGATCGAGCTATGAATATTTGTTTCCGCCTTTGGTCGTTCTGTGACGTTCGCACCACACGATTTACGGGTGTCTCGAAACCTATAAAGACCTAAGACCTGAGAAGTATTGTTCAGTAATTGGCTTTGTTTCAGTTCACTACATTTTGCTCGGCCAGTTATAAAATAGAGTAGGCTGATACACACTGTACATTGTAAAGTAATAAATCATAAAATGGAACTACAACTACAGTGAAGCCGGTGATTGTGTTCGATTCAGTTCGATTCGGTTCGATTCGGTTCGGAAATCGAACGTAATCGAACTCTCACACAAATGCTTTGGTTCGATTTGGTTCGATTACCGAACTAATCGAACTAAATCGTTCGATTAAGTTCGATTAGGTTCGATTAAGTTCGATTACCGAACGGTTCGATTAGTTACGCCGGGTCTTATTCCATGCTTGATTCTTCTTCAGCACCCCGATGAGACTGTATCAGTATCTATATCTATATCTGTATCTGTATCTTATTATTCAGTATCTGTATCTGTATCAGTCCCTAGACCATCCATACTGCGACAACCAGCATCATAACCAAATAATTTCTCGTGTACCGCAAGCGTATGCGAAAATAAGCGCAATGTACATCACCGCGACAACGAGGAAATTTGTCATATGCGCCCGCTTCCTGGCTTCCTTGTCGCCAGCATCCACCATTCCATCGTTAAAACTGAAATGTCGTTTCTTCGATTTTTTGCTTTTCTTGCTGCTGGCTGAAGACAGCTGCTCAAGGATTTCCACCACACTATTCATCTTGAAAGCCTTGTGATTGCACGATTTCTGTGCTTTTACTGAACGTAACGTTTTAGTGTCTTGACTGATCGTGATATAGCTCGGCTTCTGAGGAACGCAACTCTTTTTGATTGATGGCACAAAATAACAAAGATTACGTTCCGGGGGGGGGGGGGGGGGCAACAATCGATCTCTCCTCCCCTCGGTCACTGGACTCTGAGGTGCACCCCCAAATAAGAGTCAGCATACGAAACTGGATGACGAAAAACGTGACTGCGTGATGCAATATTTATATTAAAAGCTTGAGTCAAGCTCACTGCGTAGAAACTGTAATATCTAAATATCTAACCAAATGCCGTCAACTAAAAGCCAAATAAACATTTGCACACCCACTAATAAAGTCTTCTTTCAAAACCTATACTGCGCTACGGAACAGAAATTCTCAAGTGGCTAATTTTAGCTAATGTCAATTGCGTCATGCAATCAAAAGGGCAGAGCTGGGTTTTTCCCTAAACGCGAAAATAAATTGTGGATGACATACCATGGTCTACCAATTGAAACTGAAAACAGATGACTATTACATGTTATTTTCCCCAGTCTCGTTAAATATTTTGCTTGAATTGTTTCTGTTTAAATAAACATGAAAAGAGCACTTACACGACACGAAAATCGAAATTTTCTCTAAAAGTAGGAATAAATTCTCAAGAAAGCCTGTGGAAGAGAAATTCTCTAGTCACTGTGGCTAATTTTAGCCGATTGCGATTGCATCATCTTGACCGTGTGGTAGTCACGGCAACCGGAGGTCTAGGGCAAGTGACTACGAAGAAATACTGTCCATTTCTTGAAGCGGCTCGATGCCCATATATGGGCATCGGCTGCTTAATAATTTGTTTTGGTAAACTCCAATCTCGGTACAAGAGCCTCTGTTCTTACTGGTCTCTGTCACAGGCGAAGGGTCTGGGAGCGAGATTGGAGGAGATTGGAGTCGATTGCGATCTGTTATTATCCAATATCCAAAGTTCTGGCGAGAATCCAAAGTTCTGGCGAGAAGGCATGCATTTCTGGTTCTGAAAGCTTGTTAGATTTTATTTCAAAACTAGAATAATATAAATTGAATCTTATTTTCTCTCACAACGTGACCAATCGCAATTTTTAGCAGGTCCATGAAAAACGTTCAAAGCACGTTTTTTGCGTTTAAACTTGCGGTTTGCTCTGGCATTTCACCTTATCCCTGTTTGCTGCATCTGCTCATCCCCTCAAAAACTGATATGAATTTTGATTTACGTTCTTTGCCACCCAGACGGAGCTCGATGTATAATTAATATGAATTATTTTGCGGCAAAGAAGTAACTCAAATGTAATAATGCGTGAAAAATGAAACTGGGATTCTGGGAACAAAAAATCGTATTTATACCTTGTAGCTGGCTATGCAAAGTTTATGTTATCAAAGTGTTTTATCTTTCAGATAGTCCGTCAAATTAATATTTCATGCACAAGGGCTTAAAAATCTGAAATTAAAAGTCAAAAGATACCCCTCAAATTCTTCGAAGCCAACAAAGTTTCACGTCTTCAAAAACGTTTACGTTACGTTCAGTAAAGCACTGCACAGAAATCGGGCAAACACAAGGCTTTCAAGATGAATAGTATGAACATGGTGGAAACCCTTGACCAGCTGTCTTCAGCCAGCGGCAAGAAAAGCAAAAAATCTAAGAAACAACATTTTAACGATGGAATGGTCGATGCCGGCGACAGGGAATCCAAGAAGCGGGCTCATACGACAAATGGCCTCGTGGTCGCGGTGATGTTCAATGTGCTTATTTTCGCGTATGCTTGGTACACGAGAAATTATTTGGTTATGATGCTGGTTGTCGCAATATGGATGGTCTAGGGAATATGACTGATACAGAATCATGCATGGAATAAGAATAACGGAAATTTCTGCAGTGGAACATGCATGGCCTTGTTTCTGGAATAACGACGTTTCCTTTGGAATAATCATCGACAGTAACATTTCCTCGGAATAATGTAATTTTGGATTTGAGTAAGGTGTCAAATAAAGCATTTAGGGCATTCGAAAGAACGTTTGCGCGGGTACTGTCTATATCCCGCGTGAATCCCGCGAGTGGGTCACAAATCTGCTGGAGATTGCTGGAGATCTGGATCGAATATGTAATTTTAGAAAGCCATGCCCAAGAATGAATAATGGCATAATGAACATCCATTCTTCTTCTTCAACGAAGTGTGTTTCAAAACATGTTGGACTGTAGCTAAAGATACATAATTGAGGAACAAAGCACGAAACAACAAGCGGACCAAGGTCCATGCAGTGCATCATGATACGGGGTGTATTTGTCGCATTTCAAATTCAAAATGGTGGTGGAGAATGAAAATAATTCGAGTGTACCTTCTGCAAATTCCTTGTCTCAGACCTTCCGCTCGGATAATACCTCTAAAATCGACCTGAATACATTCTCCGCCATTTTAAATTTGTAATGTTGAATACTTCTACTATGATGCACTACAGGCGCATTTCATAGGGGTAACTAGGCATTGTTCATTATATCTTATATGAATCTTAGCTTTTTCGCCGTTTTCCAAAAGTCAGCTCAGCTTTCACGTCTCTTATCGATATTTTCAAATTCCATTCTATCTGGTTGAACCACTCGAAACGTACGCCGCTGATGTCAATAGCAGTCATTACAGATGTCAGCGGTTTGACATGCAAACGAGGCGAAAGGGTCAATCTGGTATTGTTAACCGTTTGACATTCAAACGAGGCGAAAGGTTCAATCTGGTATTGTTTGCCGTTTGACATTCAAACGAGGCGAAAGTTTCAATCTGGCATTGTATTGGCCCATTAGCCTCATTTGTAGGCTCCATTACCAGCCGCTGTTCGGGAAAATGAGCCAGAACGAAGACCGGACTCGAGAGAGCGGCGGAAATCGAGCCTAACTCGTTTGCATACTTTTTTAAAAACAAAATAATATTTGACTGTGGGCTGAACTGTAATAACAGCTATTGAATCAGAGAGAAAGAAGGTCGCCATATTGAAAACCGACAGAGATGAGAAAAAGGAGACAGGGTATAGCTTCACGAGTTCTCTTTTGCTCAGTTCTTGCCTGGGAGCAGGATCGCGTTTGGAGCCCATGCGCGAGCGGAGAAAGGCGTGGGAATCACGCGCGAGCCAGCGGTTTTAGCCACTCGCGCATGGGCCCCCAACTACGAGATCCTACAGGTAAGCTCCCGGCAAGAATATTCACAAGAGAGGATTATCTTCTCGTGCTATTCATTATTCATTGTTTTCTGGGTTAAAAAAAACTGAAGTAGTACTGAGTATTCACGTACGATTTTAAGCTACAATAGTATTCAGTATTCCTTAATTTTTAGCCAAAATTATATTCAACATTCCTTGTTGTGTTTCAGCCTCCAACGTCAGTACACTGTAACTAGAGTTGTCACATTGATTTAAGGCGTCAGTTTGCAGCTAAGTTAACAACCTCGTTCCCAGGGTCTCTCTTCTTCCGCCAAACGCGATCAATCACGTTTGGCGGGAAGAAGAGAGACCCTGGGAACAAGGTTGCTAAGTTAAAAGTTTTTTTTTTATTGCGAGCCGTACAAGTTGTGCGTATAAATTAACTTTAGTGTAATGAGGGTAAATTGATACTCTGTATACTACAAAAATAACAATTTTGATTAATTATTGGAAATAAATTCCAGGGCGATATTTCTTTTGTTTTATTTCTCTGGCTTCGTATAGAAAAATGCGAGCTGGAAAAACTCCGCTTATTCCGTCTCAAGTAATATTGATATATTTTATTTTGCGAGAATTGCTTTTAGTGAATAATGAGATTTGAGGTTAATACCATGTGTTGATTTGAGATGCAAACAAATAGTCATACAATCTGGGGAGTACTAATGTTTGTGAATTAATAACTTAAGCTCTTCACTCGAACACGCTTTGCTCAAAAGCAAAGGTACAAATGTGTCATCTAGAAATTTGCCATAGTAGCAAATATACGGCAACAATCCTCTCTTGACAGCAAATATCCATTACTTTTTTAAATATTTATTGATTGATTGACAACACATACATAAAAAGTACAGCAAAACGAGCACAATGAAAATAAAAAAATATAAAACTAAAACTAAGGGACTCCACAGACTGGGCCAATTGTTATCGATAACTATTTAGTTGTCGATCATAAAAAGTTGTCGATAACAACAAAGTAAGTGTGTGAAGCTAGTTGTCGATAACTAAGGCCCTCTCCAATGAGCTAAGAAAGAAACCTAAAGCTAAAGTCGTTTTTCTTGTCAAAGTAAGTCCCTTGTTTGACATGTATCATTGAATTGTAGAATAAAATGTCCTGTTCTGAACTCAGCCAGTCTTCTATTATTTATTTTCTGCACAAAGCTTTGCAAAGGTTGCATGCCGAGGAAATAACTTTAAATTCCTCAGTTTTAATTCCAAAATGCCAGAAAGCACTGGAATGGCAATTGAGGAGGCTCGGGCTAAAGTGGTCTAAGCCGCCAGATCGAACTA
The DNA here is from genome assembly GCA_029204205.1 of Desmophyllum pertusum. Taxonomy (NCBI): domain Eukaryota; kingdom Metazoa; phylum Cnidaria; class Anthozoa; order Scleractinia; family Caryophylliidae; genus Desmophyllum; species Desmophyllum pertusum. Next base: position 407,553 of record MU825914.1, read on the forward strand.
ATATAATCTCAGAGAAGTAAAAAAGTAAAGCAACTTTATTTATACACGGTTTGTGTTAAAGCTTGAAGCTTGTGGGGCCGTGTGTAGAAACAAATATTTCAAATAAACATAACATGATTGAAAATCCCAACTGGCAGGAGACAGACCAGTTGGCTATTTACAGAGCGCAGGAGAAGACTGGGGACAAGTCAGATTCCTGCATAAGCTCAACCTCGTTCCCAGGGTCTCTCTTCTTTCCGGGAAAGAAGAGAGACCCTGGGAACGAAGTTAGCATAAACTGATGATTTTTTGCCATATATTTTCCTAACTTTACCTGTTAGTTAGTTTCTCTGAGAAAACATCGCTTGACTGTTCAACTTCAGTGGGTCAACTTCTTGTTTTGTCGGGCTTGCTGTGTTTCAACAGACTATCATAACTTTTTTGAGCTATAGTTATAAATATTTAATTGCGCTCAATTTGAACAGCGAAAATTCTAAACTTCCGACTTGAAATGATCTACGTGCGATATAAATTTAAGCTATCTTTTTGACGAAATTGATTTTTCAACATGTACAAATGCATGTTATTTTTGCCGGTGAATGAAACCTTTTTATAGATATTGGACTTTTTTAATTCATGAACAGAGAAAGTATTTGCATATCACAATGTCTTCTTCCCATAATCTGCTAATCTTGCAGGTGTTTAAAGCTGGACTGATCTAAAAGCTCCTTTCTAAATATAGACAGTTGTTATTCTCTATTCTATTTGCGCGCCAGTTTTCTTTCTGCACAGACAAGAAATAAACGCTTTTCACAATTAAAGTTGATCGTAACAAAGGTATTTCTTCCCGGCTTTTTTATGAGCCCACTTGCACCGAGCAATTAACCAAGTGAGTCTAAAGGTTTTCCTTTTTATTGTAATTAATGACCGTGAATAAATTTGAAAGTGCAATATTATTAATTTGTGGTCAAGCCGGCGCGGGAAATGTATTCATAAAAAAGCGAAATGTTCGATCATTTACAATCAATATCAATTCTGTGGCTTCGCTAAAACCCAACCCACACTATTCTAATTATTTGCCAGTGTGAAATGACATTCAAAATGAAATTTATTAAAACGTGACTGGGACAACCCTTCTTGACATTGAAAAAAATTATTTAACATTTTCCCTGGACGATATTCCATATCCTTTGATCTGTTTTGAGCAGTCGGTTATTCAAACTAGGTTATGATTGATCGCTAGACTAGTGTCACACATTGCCCTCACAAAAATTCCCTTCAAACCATGCCGTCAACATTATTTACAGTGGATATTATCATAGAGACAGGGCGTACAATAGCCGCAAATAAACATGAAAACACTGTTCTAGAGCCTTTGTTAAAGGCGAATGACACGAAATATTAAAACAGTGCAAATCCCGCAATAATTTTGTGATGTGTTGTAGTGTATTTACAAGTGATTCCCGCTTGCTTGCTACATATTTCATTCGTCGTTATAAAAAACATGTTTCATTCACTTTTCTTTCTTTGATACACACATTGTGGTTTCACGGTGTCCATTTGTACCTTGTGTCCGTTTTAAAATCTCCAAACCGTGCTGTTTATATCAGTTACAATGCACGCACGATTTCTCCATTTATCTGAGCACGCAGCATGTAGTTGAGGGATACGGTGTCATCGCTTTCATGTAGCAACCCACACAGCGATTACAATCAGCACAATGAGATAATTCCCAATGTACAAAGCGTAAAAGAATATTAGAAGAGTTAAAGCAATTGCCACACTAGCTCCAACAATCTGCTGCCTTGTCTTGCCACGTATAAAGTTTTCGAAACTGTCAATTGCATTTCTCGCTTCTCGCGTCGCTTTCTGGGCCCAAAATCCCTTGTTCATCGATGAAGTTTTCCTACTAACTCTAGTCCTTCTCGGCGAAGTCGTTAGCCGATCCATAATGCAATAGTTCACATCGACAGCGAAGTGTTTAAGTTTTCCGTTTAGTGAACATCCATCGTTCACTGCCCGAGTTCAACTCCACTAACCTTCAATATTACAAGCGTTTTTGTTTGACCCAAGATCTTTATGTAAATTTATATACCCGTGGGGAGAGCGAGCATACACTTTTGATTACAAACAAAGAAAGCGATGATCATTATTCATAAATATTTGATTCAACAACAGCGTTCTTAAGAGCATGAATGGAGGGCTACGTTTGTTGACAAATAGAAAAAAATCTTACCGGAGCGTTTAAAAACGCGCCAACAATTTCAACGTAATATTTACATTTTAAATAATGCGTCAAGAGTGAGTTCATTTATTTAGGTACTTAAAATTCGAAAGTGTCGCGTGCGAGTTCATCGTAAATATTCAAACACAATGGGGTCATGAAATCATCACAATAAAAATTATGCAGTTTTTTTTTCAAATTTGCATTTTTATGGTTTTGTTGGTTTTCCGTTCTTGCATTTAAGTTGAGTGGAAAATCAATACCAGCACCTGAAAGACCACCTCTTGTTTGGTAATCATACAAAGTCTCGTTAGGTTAGGTTCTACCTGAGTCGAGAAAACGGAAGTTGAAAAACTGGAAAATTAAGAGACGTTTGTATCGCGTATAACCCCAGTCATACAACTTCCCCCAGTCATACAAACGTCTCTAAATTTTCCAGTTTTCAACTTCCGTTTTCTCGACTCAGGTAGAACCTAACCTAACGAAACTTTGTACGATTACCAAACAAGAGGTGGTCTTTCAGGTGCTGGTATTGATTTTCCACTCAGTTTAATTTTAATCATTTTTAATTTGCGGTGGCCATTTTTGGGAAAGGTCTATTGGTGTCAAGTTCGTTGATGGAAGTTAATGTTTGATAGAGCAGACACCAGCTCCCCGCGCGGCCAACCTCGCTTTGGCTCGCAGGGGGTTTTCTGCGGGTGCTCACAGCCTGGCATGCTTTTCTCCATCCGTTTTTGTTGCGGACTGTTTAGCGATTCGAACATTAATTAAGTCACATTCTTTCCTGCGCGCAGACTATCCAATCAGAAGCCGAAAATAACTTATAATTGGATAGCATTAAAAATGTTTACAAGTTTCTGAAAAAAATCATTTTATAAACAAAAACATACTACCTTATTATGGGAAATTAACGCTCCATGAAATTATCGCGAATTTTAAAATTCGCGTTAATTTAAGTCGCGTTAATTTTTGTGAGCGTTTAATTTCCGCGACATTAATTAAGCGGAGCGTTAATTCCCGATACCTTAATTTCCATTATTAATATATTATATATAATCCCAAATTTTGGATCCTGTACAGACATATTTGACGCTTAGGAAAAATAGCTTTCTCTTTTCTGCACACTGTATTTCAATCTTTTAAAACGAAAAAGCCTAAAAAAAGCAATAAAACAATATTTCCAGTTCACCCTCGCTTTCAGAAGAGCAGTTCTCGACATCTGAGTTCTTGTATTTCGGCCAAAATATTTTTAATATTAATTTCCCTCCAATTCGCGGTAATTTAAGTCGCGTTAATTTCAAATACCTTAATTAACACGATCGTTAATTTCCTATAATAAGGTAAGTTCTTTTGCGAATTATGTACACTTTTAAATATTGTACCTCATTTGCATGTCATTTTACGTGTAAAACCGCTAGCCACTGTAACGAGGACTTGGAAAACTGGAGCTTGTCCTGAACCTCGAACCCAGTCCCTGAGATTGCCATGAATCAACGACGACAGATCGTGTAAATAAATTTAATTTTCTCGCAACTTGAATTTTATATTTACATGATATTTAGTACTTTTTCTTTTAAATATTTATAACAAGCTGGGTTTTGAAAAAACCACTATTCATTTGGTTGTAGTGAGATTCATGTGGTTAAAGCCAGATGCCAACATATACATCCTCCTCGTTAGCTTACATACACCTCTTATAAAACAAGTGGGTCAAATGGAAATATCTCGTTCACGTTTCACGTAATCCAAAAACTCTATGCTCATCCCATGAATCTATGTTATGGGGTGTTTTGTAAATTTTTGGGTGATTTTGGGGTATGTTTGGTTGATAACTACGCAAGAGCACTTGCGTGGTTATCAACTGTCTGTTGGTGTTCCAAAAATCATTTTCTTTCTTCTATAAATTTCATTGGAATTCAGGTTAAGTCCCGCCTTAAATGCAGCCCAGGTAAACAGTAAACAAACGTCTCTCTTCGAGTGCAATTTAACTCCTCCCCCCTTCCACCCAATCCCCCTCCCGTGGCGTGTAACGGTACAAGAAATACTTTCTCATTTGCTGACTGAAATTATCTGGATATAGCATCAAATTCTCCCACGCAGTACTACAAGCAATAAACAGAGACCAGTAAGGATAATCTGTATGTTGAAATCAGGGTCTAACGGTTAACCAGTAAGAAAACGTCCATGTACAAATTAGAAAGGAAATAAATATTATACCCTTTGGCAGTTTTTCAAAACGACGACGAATAAAAAGTGAGAAAGAACCTTCCCAGCCATTATTTGGGTCGTCACACGCAACGCCTCGAAGCGTTGCGTGACTACCCTAATAACGGCTGCTTAGGAGACAAAGGCCATGTCCACACGTATCCGTTTTCGTTTGCAAACGCATACTTTTCGATGCGTTTTCGCCTAGCGTCCAAACGACAACGATAAAAAATGCTGAGCGTTTTCAACTTAAACGCATAGAAAACGCTGTCCAGAGTGGAGACATTTAAAAACGGAGCCCTATCGTATTAGTGTGGACGGCAAAAACGGAAGCCTTCGAAAACGCTGACGTCATTCACATTACGTGAACTCCGATCCAGTCTATTTGCGTCTATTTGTCGCATGCGGAGGTGACTTTTGTAGCGTTTTCAATCGTTTTCGAGCGTATTCGAACGCAATCTCGTTCCAAGAGTCTTCGTTACCCTAATCCAGCGGCAGGAACGGGCAGCAATCCCAGAGGTCCTTGTTGCCCGTCCCTGGCGCTGGATAAGGGTAAGGGTATAAGGGTAACAAGGACTGATTCGAACGCTTTAGTGTGGACGGGGAAAACGCTACGAAAACGGTAGTGTGGACGCGGAGCTTTTGATGCAGAGCGTTTCGAAAACGGAGCGTTTCGAAAACGGAGCGTTTCGAAAACGGAGCGTTTCGAAAACGAAGCGTTTCGAAAACGGATACGCGTGGACGGGGCCTGAATGACACCTAACTGAATCGGATTTCTCATATACTGAATCTAGATTTTGTTTATATTAACTTAAATAACTTATTTATTATATGAACTAAACACACCTCAGCATGGCTGTCAATCACTATCACTCCCAGACTCGCTTAGCTGAAGGTCTTCACCTGCAAGAAAACATGGTGATCATGATTGAATTTTCCCTATAATAACAATACATAGTCAAGCATAGAGGGTATGAGAATTAAGAAGATGATCGGTAAAGAGAAATTGTCTTGATTACTAAACAAATTATCCTAATTAGAACTATACCGTAAAGTTCCGAAAGTAACGAGGGTCGTTACTTTCGGAATAGGTCCTTTGCATGACGGTCATGTGACCGTGTCAATCATAAAAAGTAGGTGGTAGTACAAAATGGTTGCCAGAAATGGAGCACGATTAAATTAGTAAGGTTGCCAATTTTGAGACCGCTGATGCGTAAGCGTGATATTTTATAGTGGCTTGAAAGTTTTACAAATTTAAAGGATTTGTATGCTGGATGGCAGTCTCAAATTGGCAACTTTACTAAATTCATCATGCTCTTTCCATTTCTGGCAACCATTTTGTACTACCACCTATCTTTATGATTGACATGGTCATGTGACCGTTTCATGCAAAGGGCCTATTAGCAGCCTTTGGGGATCGCTACTTTCGGGGGCCGCTACTTTCGGTGGGCCGTTACTATCGGGGAACAAAAACCGTTAAATAACTGAAGCGCAGCGGTGTGTTCTTTTTCCGAAATAAAAGACCGAAATTCGTTAAAACAATTGCTGTTGTGTCGAAATTTTTGTGGCATAAGCGATAGCTTTCCTTGTAGTAAAGTGCCTTATGGCACAGTACGAAGATATTTATATTTGTATATGTGACTATTGATTGGAAAAATTGTATATATGTATATTGTATATTATGTATAATGTCTCGCTACTTTCGGGGCTCGCTACTTTCGAGGGGCTCAGGATTTATTAGCAGCCAGACATTTTTGACGCTACTTTCGGGTGTATGAACACAAGAAAGGAGAATGTATCTACCTTGGTATTAGCCAACTAGAGCGCTCGCTTAGTTATTGTATAACAAGAGAGGATGCTCTAAGAGAAGCATTCTCCCATACATGCGTCTCTTTCAATGGATAACTTTTAAAATCTATTTTAAATTAAAAAATAAACCATGAGTTTCCTCGCAAATTTGCCTTTATTTTCACGCGGATGAGAATTCATGAGCTCCGTGCTTTGTACTCTCATAAAGCACGCTGTTTAAACCAATCAGAGTGCGTGTTACAATGGCACTTTATTATAAAATTGCTTACACACTGCGAGGATCGTTCATTCATTTCACAGTTGATTGATATGATACGTTAATGCGTGCTGTGCACGTGCCAGCAATGGCTTAACAATAATGAACCTGTTGTTGTGCGACAACGACATCTGTCGTCCCTTTTGAATTGAAAAATAGCAACCAATCACAATTGGAAGTTTTGAAACTAATAGCGGGTTTTACGTGGATTATGTCAGTGAAGAAAACTCGAACATTGTTTTCTGTTTCATCCGTTTATTCAGTCTCGATTTGCGACAACTTTTAAGTTGGAAAGGCCTTTCTATTTTCCCGTTCATTAGCATAATCTAAAAATCAAAATCAAAATAGTTTACACAATTTCAAACCAAAGCCAAAGCTAAATCACAACGCATATGCGGGTGAAAGCTCTCTTTCACTTGAAAAAAGATATCATTTTATAAAATAACAAGAACCCCTGAAGGGATTACAAGCGGCCGATTTCCCGGGGGGGGGGGGGGGGGGGGGGCACTCCCTTATTTTCGCTATATAGGAACGTGCAGCTGGACAGGGTATGGTTTTTGAGCATTTTGGTCTGGAACAGGGTATACCAAAAGGCATTTTGGGTATCAGGGTATCAGTTTCCCAGGAGTTGGCATGAAGATCGGTAATTGATACTCTGGCATAGGGTAGATGAAGTAGTCAGACGAAAAGAAACGCGTAGGAGTGTTAAAAAAGCTTTACAACTACAACTCGCAGTGCTGCTTAGTAGTTTAGCCTTTTGGGTTAGAAAGAAAATCGTTAAGAATCGTCCGGAATAGGGTATCTTTTTTCAACATTTAGGGCCTGTTTACATGGAGGGAGGGTGACCCGGGAACCCGGGTCACCCTCCCTCCATGTAAACAGGCCCTTAGTCTGGAACAGGTTCGCAAAATTAGGGTTGTTATAGCCCAGCGGCACACCCCCACCCAAAGTTTTTGGGAGAACCCCCCCGGGCCAATTTCACCTTGAGGGGAGAAAGAACAATGCACCCCTCCACCCCCTCGGTCAGTTTACTCTGAGGTTCTCCCGCCAAATCTAAGAGTCAACTTCGAACCTGCGTGACGAAAAACGTGACTGGGTGATGCAATATTTTGGCTAGCGTAAGTTTGAGCTTTAGGTCAAGTTTACTGTGTAGAAAACTTTAGCTAATGTCAATTGCATCATAATCAACAAGGGCACAGATGTGTTTTCGCTCAACGTGAAAATAAATTGTGAATGACATATATGCTGTGGAATTGTGTAAGAAAAACTGTTATGTTTTTGGGACCGAGTTTTATCGTTCGTTTAATGAGGTAGGGCTAATAGCGACATGAAAAAAACCCGTCCATTTCTTGAAGCGGCTCGATGCCCATATAGGGCATCGGCCGCTTAATAAATTGAACAAAAATGATTGATTAGTTAAAATACAACTCAAATACGTGGCAGTTGATAAAACAGTTGTTTTTATCAATGATTATTTTGATAGCTCACTTCCGATTCAAACAACAAAAGGGAACTTTGTGACAAGCTCAAGAAAGATCACAGACAGTCCATTTTCAAGATGACTTGGTCCACTACTACTGATCAAAGAGTAATCTTGATTTCTATGATTCAACAAAGTTTATGTCGTGTGTGGTGCTTTTTTGAATTCGTTTCCATCCATATGTAAAGACTGAGATCAGGAAGCTACCGTATGTAAACATTTTCAATATTTTCCACAGGCAGTAGAGGATCAAAATTGGACTTTTTCGAGTTTCGATTTATATGCTTTATACGATGACCTTTGTGAGTCGATCTATTCGGCTTTATACGCGGTGTATTGCGTTACTACATTATTCGATCATTAAGTACCCGCTGGGACGACAAAGAGAAAACAATAACAAGATCGAATAACGCAGTAACGCAATTCGACTCCTCTGCTCCCTGCCCCTGTGTCATTTCAAGTCATCAAGTTTCATTTCTGCTGAAGTAAGAAAGACCCGGGGGGGGTACTCCCTATAATGGACTATACGGGAGGCTCCGCCCGAAAGGGGTCCTTTTTTAGGCTCGAGGTATGTGAAAGGGTAGGGATTTCACGAGTTGAAGTATATGAAAGGTAGGGATTTCACGAGTATTAAATGATATTATTGTTTGGTTAACATCTCTACTGGTAATGCTTGATGATTTCTGGTGATATATATTGTTCATTAGTATAGGTAATCGCATGGGGCCGAGTAAAATTAAGGATTAATATCACGCGTGTTTTCAGAAGTTGCAGAAATTGCCCGAGTCGCGCAGCGACAAGGGCAATTTCTGCAACTTCTGAAAACACAAGTGATATTAATCCTTAATTTTACGAGGAAACATGCGATTACTTGTTTATGACATAGAGGGCAAAATTTTCGGAAAACCTTCAAAGCGCCGCGAAGCTAAATTCAGCCCCGGCGGAACTAACTGATATTCCTTCCTAAAATCACACAGAATCACAGCGAGATCGAGCAAAGCCTTACGTTCAGAACAGGGTAACGTTGACTGTTATGTAAATCTTAAGAGAAAATTGTAAGTCGTGAAAATAAAAAAAATAACAAGCTTGCAATCAAGCCAAGTAAAACGTAATTTTATTCACCTGTTTCAGTGCATGTTTTGAAGCCGGCTTTCCGCTGCGAGCTGCTTGACATGTCAATCCTACATCGATAAAACCGTGAGCAAACCGTGAAACGACGAGTCCAAACAAACTTGTAGAGGTAATTTATCCGGTTTAATTTGACCTTCTTCTTTCTTTGAACAAACTCTGTGATCTTTTATACTCTGGGTTGCACGTGATGAAGCCCGTATTTAACAGAGGTGAAGCGAAGAAGTCAGTTGGCAGCCATGAATGAATTTCGTCGCAAACTCGCCAAGTGTCTAGCTGATGCAAGTTTTCTAGTTTTCAACTGAAATAATCTTCTGTTGCTTCGAGTGAAACACTGAGATTCAGCTTTCGGAATTTCGTTTCAAGCTATCACACGGTTTCCGTTCCTTTTTCATCAAATAACTCGGGAAACTGAAGTCAAACTCCGAAGCGACGTACAAGCGAGCGCTGTGTTTGAAAATTCTGCTCAAAATCCCGCCGTCAAGAAGCCAACTGAGTGCAGCGCGCTCAGCCAATTAGGAGCGAGGAATTTTGCCGCTCGACCAATCAGGATCAAGTAATTTTGCCCCGGGCAAACCAAAATTAATGAAAAATGCCCTCTGTCTCAGCCAATCAGCATTCGGTAATTTTGCCCTCTATGTTATAAAGTTCATTACAAGGATATAGAAAAGGGATGCAGTACTTCTACTGTAGGTATGTGAAAGGGGTACCATTTTCATAATTTCTGTGGAAGGTATATGAAAGGGGTACCATTTTCTATGGAAGGTATATGAAAGGGATGCCTTTTCTGTGAAAAATGGTATATGAAAGGGTAAGGGGTTGGACCTCTGGGCGGAGCCTCCCCGTATAAAACTTTTTGAGTACCCCCCCCCCCCCCCCGGGAAGAAAGACGACTTTTTGTTTGTTATCCAACTACATTCTGAAACTCTGCATCAGCACATACATGATCAGCTTCACAGATTAGTATTAAAAAGAATCACTGTTCTTATGCACATATTTTTGATTTCTCCACCGCAAGTATTTGAATTATTCATCTCTTGCAGGAAAAGACGATTAATAAGCTTATTCCTGACTTCATAGGTTAACTTTAAGATGCTCAGCTTCACAGATTAGTATTAAAAATAATCACTTTTCTTATGCACACATTTTTGATTTCTAGACAGAAAGTATTTGAATTATTCATCTCTTGTAGGAAGAGTGTGAATGTTAAAACCTTTCACGACAAACGATTAATAAGCTTATTCCAGACTTCAAAGGTTAAATTTAAGATTACTGTGTAGAAACTGAAATCTAAATGCCATCAACTAATGACAAATAGTCATTTGAAAACATACCTTAATTTATCTTAATACCACTAATCCAAGGACACTAATCACGTTTACAAAAACATATACCACGGGGTATCGTAACTGCGATCAGGAAGAGAAATCCCAATGCGGATTGCTTCATGCTCATAGCACAATACCTCTCAGTATTGCATCATCTTTACATGACCAGAGATTGCGTCATGTCAACCGTGGGATCGAATAACGAGAAAAGGTCACACAACACAATTTAGCACATTTTGCAACAACACTGCTGTTCGCTGCTGTGGGACATTTGTCTTTGCTTTTTCCAATGCGATTACTGTAATAAACTAAATACATCTACGCACTTACACGACACTACAGAAAGAATGTGGAAGAGAAATTCTCTACTGGCTAATTTTAGATCGAGATGCGATAACATCATGTCAACCGTGAAGAGGACTAAGGCTAGCGACATGGAAAAAAAAGTGCATTTCTTGAAGCGGCTCGATGCCCATGATGCATCGGCCGCTTAAAAATATATATAAGATTGTCAAAATTGTCAAGATTCTGTAGCATCATTCACGTGATCAAACAAGTAAAACAAGTTTTTCACAAACAAAACCCACTTATAATCCTGTTTTCCAAAATATGATATTAGTCTGGCTATAAATAATCCACGGTCAATTGATTTCCATCCGACCACGTGCCTCATATATCCGAAAACGGATTGACCGCGGCGAAATATAGAGGCCTGGGAACTAGGCAAGGTTTCATTCATTCATTCGTAGAGGATTTGCGTCGGTCTTTCACGAGAACAAGATTTGCCGACTGATCCAGCAACAGAAAAGCACCTCAAGGTATTAATCAATCGCTCTATGTGCTCTGTTCCCTCGCGAGGACTGGTTAGCGATGTTTGAAGGGGATTTTGAAAACCAAGCAAAGCGACGAACGGGATTTTACGTTTCGCAAAGTTCAGTATGCCGACGCATGGCGCGACATGCTGACGTGGACTATCCACGATTTAATCCACGCAACGCAAGAGAGATATCCAGTTATGATATGAAAACAAAAACGATAACATTCCAACTAAATCGTCCGGCCGAAGCTACAGGCGTCGAAGTTGTTTACACCAACGATGTATTTGAGGCAGAAAAATGGCTGAGGGATCACATCGTAGAGTGTTCAGCTTGGGCTGTTGGCTTTGATATTGAGTGGAAAACCTCAGCGGTTTGTTGGCCTTGAAAACGAGACTGCTGTTCTTCAACTGGGAGTTGAAACATCTTGCTTAGTTCTACACATTTATCACATGAGTGAGTTGCCAAAGTCGCTCGTTTCAATTATGCGAGATGAAAAAATCTTGAAAGTTGGAGTCGGCATTGGGGAGGACGTCTTAAAACTCAAAAGGCATAGAGGTTTGATCTGCAAAGGAATGGCCGACATCCAAGCGATGGGAATGAAGTCTCTTGGTCTCGCAGCTAAAGCGCCAAAAGTAGGACTAAAGGCACTGGCACAATCATTTGTTGGTATCGAACTTATTAAACCCAAGCGGATAGCGGTTAGCAACTGGGAAGACTTTCCTCTAACTTTACAACAGATTGAATACGCCGCGATGGATGCTTGGGCTGGATTGAGAGTTTACCAAGAAATTACCGGTAAACGCCAACTGATCAACAAACCACCTTATCAAGATGTACATGTAGAGACCATTCCATCGCGATCTCCTGTTGTGCGTTATGTATTGTTGCTTGCGCTTGTCGTATTGCTTTATTACATTTTTCTTTAGATACTGAATAGCCTTTTGACAAGCTGTAAGGGGCTTATCAAACACAACTCCGGTTTCCATTATAAAGTAAATAATAATCAAAACTTTATTCAAATATCAAGTTAGCCTATTAATAGGCTCCACAGTGGGGATGGGGTAAGAAGAAAACTGCAAGCGAAGCGAGCCGCGCGAAGCCTGGGGAGAGAGGAGGATGGGACAACGGAACCAGTTTATATAAGGAGGGCGGAATGGTGGCATCAAAGGAATGTCTATAGGCCTCCGTCCCACCTCTCTCTCTACCAGGCTTTGCGTGGCACGCTTCGCTCGCAGTTTTCTTTTTACCCCAACCCCACCGCGGGGTAGTGTCAAGTTGTATGGCAGTTCAGTTTCCAGCTATAAGTAAGGACACTGTGAAACAATAATTATGTATACTTGCTGCCAAGCTTAGACCAGAGTACATGTAATGGTCCAAAATATCTAAGATAATGTTTGCCGTAGCTGACTATTAAAAAGTAGGTATATATTGTGTTATTCGTTGAAAATAAATCACAGATGCACTTGTGTAATGGTCTCTTGGTGTGATTAAAATGTATTTCAAGACAGGAGTGACTAGATAGGAGTATCGCTACTCCCCTGGATGGGATGCTAGCCCATCGTATGTAAACTCCCCAGCCAACATCGGCTAAATAACCAAACCTGTTGTTGCATGACAACAAACATTAATTTTATCAATGCTTTAGAATTGAACAAATACTTACAGAGTGTGTTGAAACCCTTCTTTCTTGGTTAAAATATCGTTTTCATCCATCTAATGAAAACAAAAAAAGAGAGATAGAGAGAAAATATATGTAGAGTTGTATTTGACTTGAGTGTAATTTATTTTTGATCGCTTTTGTCAGTTTCCATGTAATATGTATAAAAAAACAACATTGAAACTGACGAAACATCTCTCCACCGTTGATACAACTACAGTACAGTCAATACACGTTGAAATGTGGAAATGATATCCAAGAATACTGTAAACAGATACCCCCCCCCCCCCCCGGATATATCTCCCCCAAACTAATATTAGTAAATTTGTACCTCTGAATAATGATTTTCTAGCTTTCTGATGGTTCCCTCCTCTATGGATCTGAGCCATTATCCTTAAGTTGACCAAATATGGAAAAAGATGAATTTCTTGTACTTGTATATCCAACAAGGGCGAATGGATTAATTGTTGATTAAAAACGTCACTAGCTTTATGTTAAACTTCGGTATTACTTTTTAAAAATGTATAAATCGACTGAGTGATTTTTCAGTTCAATCTAAATGAAGCATGATTTGTATGAAAACGGCGGCAAAAACTGCTGGCGCGGTCTGCCAGTTCAGTGAATGAAAAGAGAGCAAAACAAGAATTTTAATCTTCGCTCTGTGCCTTCTAAAGTTTCGTATATTCTGGAAAATTGTGCAAATGGTTTAGCTTAAAATGGGAAGATCAAAAATAATTGTGGAAACTGACATTATATTCATTTTACAAGTTGAATGAACGGCTGAACGGGTTGTTTTCGGAGAGCAAATCGTGCACGATCGACTACAGAATTAATTGTGTTGAAACCAGCGAAACCGGCCAGTTAAATCACGTTCACTGAAGTAAAAAAGCAAAGGGAAAGCGTCAATATCTACATGGATGGAGAGAAAAAGAGTGATCTTCGAAGATAATTTCACTGTGAAGTCGTCCTCGATTGTACCATCACCAACGCTTGACGATCGACTGCGATATTTATGCTTTCTCGTTCCCGATATTTATTGTGCTGATTTTGAAAAGCTTACTCCAGCTGGAATTGACAAGCCTCTTCGAAATACAAGTAACAATACAGAATAGGTTAAGGCTTAAAATTGTAGTGTAAACAGGTTTTTCATTCAGTTTAAATGTGTGCAGATTTGTATTGGTTTCAGTTCGGGACTTCCCGTAAAACAAAAGTTGTTTCAGGCTTCCTTCAGTGGCTCGTTCAGTTGCATTTGGTTTGCACATTTGTAGGCATGTATTTTTCTGGAGCGGAAATAAATTTTGTTTTGCATCTTCCGGTTATTTGAGTGTTTGAAAATTTACTAAAACAGTTATTCTTCTCGGACTTGCCGGATATGAGCTGATTATAACCAACTCGGCGAAGCGCCTCGTTGGGGTTTATATATATCAGCTCATATCCGGGCGCGTCCTCGAAGAATAACTGTTAAATATTATAAGCCCCCCTACTTTTTTATTTTCTTGCTATAAAATTTTCCCACAGAAATTGTTGAACTTTGGCTTCCATTTTAAACTACCAATCCAAATTGCAAGAACTGTGGTCGGTGGAGATGTCAATTCAATGTCAGAACGCGAACGGGGAGCTTGACACTCCCCTTTCATAGTTCTTATATTTTGATTGGCCAGTTGAAACGAAAGCCATCAGAAAGTTGTCAAAGAGATGTAAAAAATTAATCAAAAACTCTGTTGAGGACATGTACTCACACTGGACATCAGGCTGTTGAGCTTTTCAACATATTTATCATCAAACTCATCATCATCATCATCATTTTTCATCTTTTTACCAGTCTGAACTATCACTGGAAGACGACGAGCCCGAATCTGATTTGGCAGAGGTAGGCGTGTCTTCAGGTATGGAGCTGGTTTCCTAAAGAACAACAAATTTTGTGAGAAATTAAAAACCGGGCGATTAAAGTTTCTCTGCTTCTTGGCTGGGAAGTAGTCAGTCGCCAGTCACACTAAAGTCCAGTTTGCATGATTTGCCAAGGACCGGTAACCTATTCCCGCTATTCTCCTCAAAATCAAGACACCCATACTGAGAACTTGAAAACAGTGGCGTGGACTTGTATCTTGGGAGTTTGACTGTGTTGCTGCTTCTTTTTCCACCGGCGGCTTTTGTTTTTTGTTTTGTTCTTCTGGGTTTTTTTGCCATGTTGCAGTTGAAGGAGTCACAGGTAATTTCACTGGTTTAGAGGACTGATTTGATGACCTAACAAAAGAGAGGTTTTCAATTGAGTGTTGTGAAACCAGAACCAAAGTTAACCCATCTGGCCAATCACAACAGACGAAAACAACATAATGAAACCAATGAGGAACTCAAAGCAAAATACACATGACCGGCGCTAGCTTAAACACGCAGGAAAAACGTGTGCGGACCAAGTCGTGATTGGTTTTTGGTTTTGGGTATGTGATTGGTTGAGAAGGTGGAGCAAGCATTTTTTAACCAATTCATAGAGTATGGTAAAGCAAAACCAATGAACAGAAGCAATTGAACAATTGAAAAACGCTCTGATAACACAAGGAAATGATTCACTTTACTCAATGAGGGACTTATTGTGGGAAGACTCACATGTGGACGTATGATTTTCAGGATCAATCAATTTTGAAGGGTACATACTGTACAATTTTACTAGTAATAATTGAAGAAAAAGATGGTATTAATATGAGACATTTTGTAAATTGAGAATTTCTGTGTAACTTACAAGTGAAAAAAAAATATGAAAAAAAAAAAAAAATTACATGTATTTAAATAAATACAAACAAATTACGCAAACATGTACATAACGGTATACCTAACTTTCTTTGAGTTGTGGAACAGTTGACTTCCAATTCTCTCCAATGTAAATGTCTGAAGGAAATTTGAAAAAACAAATGTTTAATAATATTATGAAGCAGACAATTTATATTGTAGACTAGTTCCAGGCTCACTTTATTTGAACTGAAAAGTAAATAATTTCATTACTGTACCCGACTGTGTGTCAGATGAGTATAGAAAGATCATGCTTAAATCTGTTAATTTTAACTACATGCATTTGACTTTTGTATTACATGTACCAGTTATTAAAATATGTTATGCTTCATACCTTTTTTATCTTTGTCTACTACCAAAATAAATTCCTTTGTACAACTCCGTTTTGAGCCACGATAAACAGTGGTACCAGAATCCTGAAAACAATAGAATTGTCTACTAAGTTAAACAGGCGTGTTAACATGTAAATCCATTGTGTCTAATACCAGAGGAACCAGGAGAATCCAGAGTCTGCCCCTCACTGACTCTCCTCTGGAAATACCCCCCAGGCCTGTACTTATATATTGTGTGGTTCCAGAAATATATCCATACCTCCCCCACGGAAGGTGTTTTTTGGTTTGAACCCCCCCCCTCCCCCAGGAAATTCCAGTTTAGCTTCCATACTTCCCTTAAAGTTTTTTGGCCTTTGAGGACCCCCCTCCCCCTCTGAATTTCCAATGACCTTCCTTGGGGTAGTATGGATATTTCTGGAACCCACATTGTGGGAGACCCCCTGGCCATGGGGTGATTGTTGGAAATTTTAGGGAGCCCCTAAGATGTAACAGAATCCGTGTTTGTAGGCGTGGCCATTTTTCATTTCTCACCCCTAGTTAAGAGGTGACAAATCTATTTATTTACTTTCTGACAAAGTAGTTCTTGCCATATTTAAACCACAAATTCACCTGTTACACCAGTATATTACAGCAACTATAAAACAGTGCAGTCATTTTACTGATTTTTAAAACACCCCTATATTCAAGTGGTTTAATGACCCCCCCCCCCCCCCCCCCCCCCCAAAAAGGCCACATAATTTTAAAACCCCAAAAAGCGTATGATGATCACCCCCCTGGCCACTTTTATATAGGGGAGATCCATGGGGCGAATACATCAAAAAGGACCTTCATATAAAAAGTCATTTGGAATTTGAAACTAAGGAAAACCCGACACAAGGTTCCGAGAATCGTGTTTTGGGGAAA
This sequence comes from Desmophyllum pertusum, assembly GCA_029204205.1. Taxonomy (NCBI): domain Eukaryota; kingdom Metazoa; phylum Cnidaria; class Anthozoa; order Scleractinia; family Caryophylliidae; genus Desmophyllum; species Desmophyllum pertusum. The sequence continues at coordinate 424,456 of MU825914.1, forward strand.
GAGGTACTGGATGATGTATAAATTCTCTAAAACAAAGCAGTAACTGATATTGTTGCATTTTTAATATTATATATTAAGTGATTTACTTATTTAAAGGGATTATTTCACAGTTCCGCGGAGATGTTCAAGCTTATCACACTTCCATTACGTTTAAAAAAAACCACAACTCAAATGTAATTCTCGATACTTCAGTACATCACCTACTATAATATTTAGTCCAAGGCAAAAACTTGACGAATGGCCAAAAAATTTCATAAAAAATTCAACGGATCACCCCCCAAGAATGTTGAAATAGAAATTACCAGAATAAATTACCTGAAATAAGGGTGAGGCTCCCCGAAGGCATTTATTCTGGTAAATTTCATTCTGCGTATCTCAAATGCCTACATTCTCGGTGTTGATCCCTGTGACCAGAAATTTTAGTCATGAAATTTTGGCACCATTCGTCCCCATTTTGTTATGGACTAATAATAGTAGTATGTGATTACTGAATGTATCGAGAAAAGTACATTTGAGTTTATGTTGTGGTTTTTGAAATGGTCTAAAAGTTGATAAAACCGCGGCCACATGCCACCGAACCACGAAACACTCCATTTAAAAGAAACAAATTTTAAAAAAGAAAATTTAGTACCTGGGACATGAGGAAACAGTAAACACAACGTTGATCTCAATTTGTATCACCAACCAACTATAGTTTCTGAGGGCTCTGTGTGTCTACTGATGCTGGCTCTGAAAGTCATCTGTGTAAATATAAAATCATAAAATTACATGTTATGGCATGAAATTTCAGTTGATACTGCTGGTCTCCAATTGCAGCCAACTCGTGATTCAATCAGGATAAACAAAATTATATGGCATCTCGCGAAGAAAGAACAGGACCATTATAGGGAATTCTCATGAACATTAGATTATCAATAAAAAAATGTGTTTGAAATGTAAAAGGTAAGTGCCTCATATTGTGTTAAAATCTTGGGTTTTTTTTAAGGCCCTTTTTAGTAGGATACCCTCTTAACGATGGCAGGATTATGTGAGATGTTTGAACTATCTGATATGCGTGGTTATCTCGTAGTGTGTGCTGGGTGCAACTTGTTTTTTAATTTTGCCTATCGATAGCAAATTGATGAAAAAACGGTTCTTGTGTGGACTCACTGAGTGATCCATCAATCGATTTTCAATCGATACCAATAACCAAACTCTTTTATGATTGATATTGATTCATTTGATTGTAAATTGCTTTTCGGATCAGTTGATGTCCATCGATTGGACTTACCCCGATAGGGACTACACGGAGAAACAAATCCAGCTAGATGGCAGGAAAATTATGGAGGACTTGAACCAAGTGGACATCCAAGATCTTCAAATCAAAGTGCCAAAAACCACTCAGCCATTGCACACGCGCCCTTCATACTTTACGTGACAAAGTTTTGGATTTACCAGTTTGAGACCCCCTTCCCCTAAAAAAATTTCCCAATGGACATTTACTTGGGGTGGGTAAGCTTAATTAAGCTTCCCGGCGATTATCAATTCAAAAGGGACACAATCAATAAAATCACATAATAATCAATATTAATCAAATACCAATCAATTGATTGATATTCGAAAAATCAATAGAAATCAAAGCCCTTTGAGTTGGAGTGGAGTATCGATTTTCATTGTAGCGGTGGGCCGAAGCTGCCCCCGATCACTGGTCACCTTAAAACGCGTTACCACGTGTCGAATTCTCCTCTTTTCCTTTTACAACAGAAAAACACTTGCCCAGACATTTTCGTTAAAAAGGACCAACCTGGTGGGTATGCCTGTTCCTTTATGAACGCAAGAAAAGTTGGGAACTTCTTGCTGTGGGACATTTATGGGCCATGCAGTTACAAATATTATCGTACTTTAAGTGCCGATGTGTACAGTCCGGACACTAATGTTAGCTTTTTTTTATGTAAATGTATCACGTGAATCGCCCACGTTACCAAACGCCTATGATGGAGTTTTTTTACGTGTGTGAGAGTAATCATTTTATTGAATACTATCTATAACACATTCAATAATACATCAATAGCAATCAATTTAATAATCAATAGCAAATTAAGGAAAGAACTTTCAGGTTGAGTGAGTAAATCGAATTTTCATTGATTGGTTGAACTCAAGCAAATATGCAATCAATTGGATTATTATTGATTACTATTGCTTATATTGATTGGCAAATCAAATGTATCGTTTTTCTTGATTGATTATCGCCGAGTAAAAAGTGCCTATAACCCCAAAAAAACTTGTTTTCTGTTCTAAAAAAATCTATTACATTTTTCTGAGCAGAACGCCGAAAAGAAAAATCTTTTTGGGTTGAAAACCGCGATTCCAAAAGTTTCTCGGAAAAAATCGCAGTACTTTTTAAAAACAATTGACCGAGTAGCAGAACCCATCTGAAATTTTACCTGGATCTCAGCCCGATTCGTGAACGGTCATTCCAGGCCAATCAATCGATCGCTCGCGGAGGCCTTGGAGTTGTGTCTTCGTTCTGAGCTAGTAAATGCGTGCAAAATTGAGGCCGAGACCGTTTTTTGACCGTTGACCGTTGCTCTTAGCACTTCAGAGATGAAGATTTCTTATGGTCACGTTTTTTCTGGGCTTGATCGATACGGCCGACTGTCACTGCAAGCCGAATAGATCTGATTACAAAGTAAAGATGAAATTAGAGTTTCTGTCTTTGTACAAATTAAGCTTTGTAGTTAATGGAACAGGGGACTTCAATTGCTTCGGTTCGGGGTTCCAGAATTTTCATAGAATTCAAGGTTAATAATTTATTCTTGCTGAACCAAAACTATTATCTTTGTTAATGATGGCATTAAGCGATTCTAGTACTAGTGAGCACGGCTGATTATTTATCAGACTTAATTTGACTCAGTCCTGTTTATACAGTGTTTATACTACATCCGCCGAAAACAATCCGGCGGAACACCATTCATTTCATTTGTATACTTCAGGTACTGATTTTATACTTCAGTTACTGCGACAAGATTTCTCACCGAAAAAAATTCGACATCTTCGCGGCTTTAGGCATATTTTCCTGATGAAACTGCTAAGCTAAATTCATTTAAAAGCCGCCAAAAGTAAAGGATATTCCAATCGGAATCGTAACTTCGACAGGAAGCTTCAGAAGATTACTGTCTGAATAGCGCGCCGGCCTTCCGTCACGAGTATCCACTGCAAATAATTCATACATGAGTCAAGGACTCTCGTTCTAGGAACTCCATGCAAATACTTAGCCCAAATTCAGTATTTTTCCATCATGTTTGTTAAAAAACCTGTGAAGCGATTCTGTTCATTCTAATTCAGCTGTGTGTGCCGTGGGAATGTCATAATTTCCCTGTTGCAGCGGACACTGCGGGGGGATGGTTGTTTTATATTCGGCTCGCGGACGGTCTCCTCAAGCAATTTATATGATAATCTCTTTTCCCTACCCTAATTCATAATATTATATTTTTAACACAAGTTTTAAGAAATTATTGTTCCCTTCAAGTATTCAAGCTAACTTTTAGTCTCATGTTTGGTAGAAGTGTCTTTCACGGACGGGAGGTTGCGTGACATTTCTTGTGAGTTCGGCTCGATACCAAAGCGTACTAGACATAGCGAATTTGTAGTCCGATGAATCAATTTCCACAGACTCTCGTAAAAAATAGCGTCAATGCATTAAACCAAAAATTATAAATATTTAGGTTTAAACCCCAGAAAAAAAGTTATTACATTGACATTCTACGAAAAATTCCTGTGTAATACCCCATTCAAGATCAATTCCTCGTTTCCTTCAAGTTCAAACACTGGCGCCATCGGCTGGAATGACGTCACTAGGCTCAGTCTCCCTTTGGACTCGGCTCATGAGGGAAAAACAAAACCCTCACTTGACGGCCCATTAGGAAATTGCCGTTTTAACCAAAAACCCCCCCCCAAAATTTTTACGGAATTTTGCTTAGTATAATATAAACATCAATTTGTGGGGGCCAAAAAATAATTTTGGGGGGTTATACGGGCAACTTTAAGCTTAAGCTTATATGGATATTTTCTGGAAAACCCACACAATTAGAATTTAATTTTTCCTATCAATCTGTAGGCTTCCTAACTATAGCCGTTTATAAACTTACAATAGGAATATTATATTGGTTAGGAGTATCTCACATAAACTTTTCTAAATTACTAAATAAATTTTACATTTCGAGCGTAATAACCAGCTGCCCTTTCCCAGCTAAAAAATCACTCAGTGCGAAAATAGCTTGGTCGTATAAAAGAACATAGTAAGAAATTATGTAAGCTTACATCGTATTGTGTGAAAGGCTGTCTTTGGTCCTCCCTTGAGTGAAAACTACTTCCAAGTTTTCAGTTCGTATTCACGATTGCTATTGAATGGGAATTCCACGATCCATTTTCATTTGGTTTGGCGCCGCCATGTTGGAAATTGAATACACACGAGCCTACAGTGCAATTCACAGCGTTTTGCTTGTGGAGGGAGCATGCGCTGCGTTTATTAGATTTCAAGATGGCGGCCTGGTGAATGGGAGACTTTTGTAACACAAATTGAAATACTGGCCTGTTATCAACTTCTATTCCAAAGATAAGGGCTAATTTTAGGACGTTTGCAACTAAACAGAAGTAAGGGTCAAGTAAACTGCAAGTATTAAGCCCCATAAATGTTTTAAATGCAAGATAAATATGGCTCTGTTGTTGTGGAAAGCTCCACAGCAGCACGTACGGAGATGGAGGAAATAGACGTTTTCAGGAGCTTAAATGGAGCTAAATGGAGTTAATGGAGCTTAAATGTGATGGCGGTGGACATCGTCTCTGGCTTTAACCCATGCGATCAAAAACAGTTTAAATGCGATGATGATCTTGTAACTGTTTTATCTTGTCGAGCCGTTTTGTATGGCGGGTCGCACAAACAGCTGATCGATTTACTAGCGAAGGAAATCCCAGGCTGCAAGTTGCACTTTTACCAGCGAAAAAATGGCACTGGAGAATGAGAACTAGTGCGCTGTATTTCTCTCAAAAATTAATTCTTCTGGCACCCAATTGCAAGTAAGTCTTTCACTGCACCGTAGAAGGAGGTCTGGGTATGACACTGTACATTAACGCGGCCAAATCTGAGGAAAAAAAAGTCCTAAAACTCAATATAGGCTGGTTATGCCCTCAGTCACTTCAATTAACACTGTACTGGACTGTATTAAACATCCATTGTTATCCAACTCAACCCAGTAGAGTACAAAATTATACAACAACTGTATCACATAGCTGCCCAAACCTAAAAAAAAGTTAAAATCAGGGAGGTCACCCATTTATTCCTAACGTACCCCAGGGGGTCCAGTATCCCAACACGCAAGATGAAGTATGGCCACAAGGGGGTTTTCAAAATTAATACGCCAAGTAGGTCAATTGTACGCCGGTTTACACATAACCAGTAGATGCCCGAAGATGATGATCATACACTTTTGAAACCACACCAAAAGATCTTCAGCGTGACCAACATAAAATGTACGCTGGCCGAGGGGTGCATTTTATTTGGGTTATGCTAAAGATCTTTGGTATGGATTTCAAAAGCATGTGACTAACTGATGTATGCATCACTATTTTTTGCTATTATAAAAAATTATTTATTTGGTATTTTCTTGAATTCATAATTTGACAAGCTGTTTTAAATTTTGCTTTTCAAAGGGTGTTGTTTGCAAGTTCAGTATTGAATTTAGCTGAATTAGTGGCTTTGCGGCCAGATCTTGCCCAACTCAAGAAAGTTCTTTACTTTCACGAGAATCAGCTCATTTATCCTGTGAGGAAACAGCAAGACAGAGACTTTCAGTATGGCTACAACCAGATTTTATTCATGGTGAGAATCACTTAGCTTGATTCCATTACATGATTACCGTAAAATCCTCAGATAAGCGCCTGGGGCACTTATTTCAAATCTAGGATACATGTAAGGTGGGGGGGGGGGGGGGGCGTGGGAATCGTGGGTGGGCGCCTTATTTGAGAGGGACACTTACTCGAGGGGGGCACTTATTTTATTTTTTCCCCAAATCTTAATTTGTAATTCTACATTGTACAAATAGTAGTAAAAATTTGGCTTTAAACAAGAACATAACCTGTGCATTAATATATACCAAGCTGTTTGTATGTACATGTAGTTCTCTGTAGTGTCACCCTTGTTATTTTTGGCTCGCTGAAACATTAATGTGCAAATCAGTTTGTATAGTAGGCAAGAGTAGTTCAAACTTTGATTCTGAATTACCGATGATTCAAATGAAGAGTGATAAGCATGAACCAACACAATACTCAACACCCTTTGTTGTACTGTCTCAGTTCTCACCCAGAAGATGTTGCTTATTCGAGGATTTACCGTATTTCAGAAACTTGGAAACGTTTTCTTGCAGTCTCGTAGCTGATGTGGTGGTATTCCAACTCTCACTTCAACATGGAGTCATTTTTGTCAGCAATCAAAACACCTTTCTTAAATTGATGCCTGATTATCGAACCAAAAGGGGCTGGATCAAATGATTAGACCAAAGTGTGAGTGGTGGTGTACTTTCCTCTTAAAGAACCTGACATATTCGAAGTCTTCATGCGGAAAAGGTATTGGAATTGTTCTGCAAGAACAATGTTCTAGTTGAAGGAGAGTCAGGCAGATGATTGTAAAAGGTAAATTATTCAATTTTTTTAACAACTTTTTGACAACGTTCTGTTGGCTTCCATTTAAACTAGCAAATCAAATAATTGCAAGAATTGTGGGGAGGTGGAGATGTCAAACTTTCAGAAACGCGAACATGGAGCTTGACAGCTTTGCCTCTCATAGCTCTTGTATTTTGATTGGCCAGTTGAAATGAATGCCATCAGAAATTTGTCAAAAAGTTGTCAAAAAAAAATTAATTAAAAAAAACTTTTCGAGTGACAATGGTACATGTAGGACTCTGTTGGCTGCTGTAAATCTGTCCTGATATTACTATATGGAATTTACCACTATTCTTAGGAATGAAAACCAACTCGATTTTGATGACAAAAAAAGTAGGGGTTTCTGTCATCATACCATACAAGTAAACTCTCTCTAAATGGAATCTCTTCAGATCAGCTCTGGCTGCCATCTTCTCTCTAAATGGATCTCTTCAGATCAGCTCTGGCTGCCGATCTTAAAGAGGTGGTCTGCCTTTAAGAGATTTTTACTAGTTATACAAACAAACAAGAACATCGCAAAATTCGGCCAGAACCACCCAGCCAACCATAAACAGTAATCTTTAGAGAGGTATCCACTTTCCAGTGGTGCCTACCTGCTTTGAGAGAGTTGACTGTATAAATGTTGAACAATAATTCGGGGTTTTTTGGTCACTATTATTTTTATAAGCCATAAATATCAGAGCTTATATAAATCAACGGTTCTTTTGTGTTTGTAAAGTAGACACACCCAATTCAGAGTTCCCCTTGTCATCAAAGAGAGTCAGAAGTTTCAAGACCTTTGCATATTATATGGACTCATAGATGGTATGGAAATTTTATAATAATATAATAATAAAAATATTATATAAATTTGGTACACTATTTATGGTACCCTATTATTGGTACCCCTATTATTGGTACCCTATACCACCTTCATAAATGCCCGCCAGCAATGTTTTGTCTGGCAAGGTTTTCAAGGATATTGATGCTATTAAATTACCAGAACACAGGAAAAATATGTTATCGTGGGAAGTTTGAGCAGTTTTGATATTTGGTTTCCGTATACATTCGTTTAATAATATATTCTGTGTCACTGATTGATTGCTGTCATTTTACTGTGTTGTTGACCAGGGAACATGATAAGGGTCCAGACTTGTTCTTCCACACTTGTATCAGTTAGCTGATCAAGGATTGCAATTCAAGGGTTTCTGTGTTAGGAGAAACATTCTCCTGAAGTTTCCAGGTATTTTTTCCCAGAAAATTATATACACTATACTCGATTGTACAGTCTATATGGGATTCCGAAGCTAGTGGCTTCTCCACCCAGGAGTATATAATTAGATGGGTACAGTTATAATTGATAATTATTACCTGGACAAAGTGCTGGGTGGGGGTAGGGGGGGGGGGGGGGGAGCTTGCAATGGACTAGCATCCCATCCCCATTCCAGAGGAAGTGGCAGTACTCCAAGTTGCTTCATGCTACAGAAAATGGGCTACTCTGATCCTAGGGTTGGGATGAATTAACTGTACATGTACCATCAAAGACATTTCATCCATTAATTAAATTATGTAACCTATTTAAAAATCTCTCCTCGCCAGAAGGCGCATAAGGTTTCCCAACCTGCCTTCCCAAACCCGCCTGTTTTGTGCTGCACTTTGGCCACATTCTTACTCATCCCCCTGCCTTGTTCCATTCTTTCTCAATGGTCCTTCTCCAACTTGTCTTTGGTCTCCCCCCTCCCCTAGCGTGATATATTACGATGTAGGTGTTAGACTGCTTCCAGTCCTCCTTTTCTCTTAGGACATCGAGCTACCAGCATGCGGGTTAAAAAAAAATTGGCAGTATGGACGAGCGCACTGAGCTCGCCGCACTCCAGATAGTACCGTGGGCACTGTGAGGGAAAAGTTAATAAAATAGTAAATATTTATTTCAATTCACTTTAATACTAGGTATTTTTGACGAAGCCTTTACACGACTCGGGAGATCATGTTCTGCACTGGGGCTATCAAGAATCCCGCCAGGATTATCTCGCTATACTTAGGGCTGCAGATGTAGCTGGTTTCTACCGCTGAACATGAGTTTTTTGGTGTTTCAATGTAAGTCATAAATGTCAGTTATAAACATACATGTATACACGTATGATGTATAGAACTTTCTCCAAAAGCCCTCCGCAAATTCGTATTAAACTGAGTGGAAAATCAATACCAGCACCGAAAGACCACCTCTTGTTTGGTAATCGTACAAAGTTTCGTTAAGTTTAATAGGTTCTACCTGATTCGAGAAAACAGAAGTTTGAAAAACTGAAAATTTAGAGACGTTTGTATGGACTGGGGGTATACCGCCATACCCCCAGCCAGCCACACAAACGTCTCTAAATTTTCCAGTATTTCAACTTCCGTTTTCTCGACTCAGGTAAACCTAAACTAACGAAACTTCGTACGATTACCAAACAAGAGGTGGTCCTTTCAGGTGCTGGTATTAATTTCCGATCAGTTTAATTTTAATCATTTTGAATTTGCGGCGGGACCATTTTGGAGAAAAGGTATATACTGTATCGTGTTAATAGGTTATTTAACTGTTTCTGCCAAGGGCTGGAAAATTCAAGAGTAAACAACATTTCATGCAACCAGACCAGTAATGAGAATAAAGAATATCATCGACTACTAAATGAAATAAAAAAATTATTACATTTCAATCACTAAGGAGATTAGTAATTGTGACTTTATGACTGAAATGGTCAATTTCCCAACATTTTGGGCTTTGCTAAGGCTGAGTTAAACATTTTAAATTATTATCATAAAATAAAGACTTCTTGTAGTGCTATTAAAAAAAAATGTATTCCTTTCCACGTTAGATTTCCCTTGTGTCAACTTGCATCTTTTCAAGACGAAATCTGAATTAAACGTTGTAAAATGTAGTTATAGAACAGCATATCAATATAGGCAACCTCGTTCCCAGGATCTCTCATCTCCTGCGCCCCCTGGGTGGGGAGATGAGAAACCCATGAGAACGAGGTTGATCAATAGCGACCATTAGATCGGAGTACGAGTACGAGATTGACTACGAGTACGACTTATCGAATTTTCGAACGTCCCAGAGCCATCGCTCCTCCCTGTTGCTGACCAGTAGAGAAGGAGGCTCGTAAACCTTGCTTCGCACTAGGTTTGAAAAGTCGTACTCATACTCAATCTTGTACTCGTACTCCAATGTAAAGGTCGCTTATATTCTTGAAAACAATTTTAATAACGGCATGTATTATATAACATAACACAGCATTTTAGAGTGTAAATACACACCAAAATGAGTGCAAAATTAATACTCTTCTCAATCCCCAAAAGCCAGGATTTTAGGAAAGAATAATGTCGTATAATAAACCAAATGAATTTAATATTCTATTCAGCGGAAAATTTTATAATACGGCTGGGCATTTTTACGAGTCAGTTTTTTTCCCTCAACTTTTCTCTTTTTATAATGCGACTGGTTTATGGTGGAGGTACGGTTACTATAGTGAATGTATTTGCAGTACAAATGGATAAAATGATTATTAGTTTACATTTCAGGTTGGAAGCAGTACATATGTGGCTGTTATCCACTTTGTCCGAACAAGCTGGTTTACCCTGAGATATTCCTTTGTAAGTTGAATCTCTTAAATATTATATACACCGTGTTTAAATATGACTTTTAGCCCAGCTCTTTGGATTCGAAGCAAATTCTTGTGTTGCCCTTGAATTGATTTTTAGCTTAAAAACTAGAAAAAAAAATCGCTATCATTTCTAACAATTAGCTGGGTATTATGAACTATGAATTGACCTGCTCCCAATGTGTTGGTTTCTGACTCGTCCCCAGTCGTCTCTCTTGTCTCCTATAATAAGCGCCGGGCCGAGTGGAGCGCGAGGGGTGATGGGAAGGATCACTCAGTCCCCCAGTCCTCAAGACACTCGCACATAATAGGAGACTGGAGAAGGCTGGGGACGAGTCAGTGTTGGCTTCATATATAGCTCAGTTGGTAGAGCATCGCACTAGTAACGCGGAGGTCATGGCCTTCAATCTTTTCTTCACTTAGTTTGGATTGGAAAACACTGAACATTTCGTTTCTTCTTTTTTTCAGCAGAATATTTGTACTCAACAACACAGCAAGTATTCAAAAAGCTGCGATATTTCTGTAAAAATCCGCGACATGTGAGGACTCACAAAGTCACAGTAAGTTTATTTTTATAACAGGGATATTGACAGAGATTATTTGTTAATCTTCGAATGTTACAATGGTCTTTGTGGTTGCTTCGCTGTTTTGCACTTGCTGAGCTCAAGGTATATAATAATTTGTTTCCCGAGACCTTGATGTTATGAAATGAAGTATAGTCATCTTGTTATATGGCAGTCATGTATAAGAGCCCCCGGATTTAGACGGTTTGCAAAAAAGTATACAACTCCCATCATTTAACATTGCCTGTGGCTACGACTCGTTTCAAAATCCTACGACATTTTTCGTATCGTACATTGATAATCGTAAGCAAGTTGGGGTTTTGATTCACACCGAAACGATTCGTTGTCGTAGGCTTGTCGTAGGCATGACGCGAACAAGCGCGAGCTACAGAAGTCGCACACGACAAAGCTGCACCGCCCTAAATCGGCCTAATACATGTACAGTGGAAATGCCGATTTCTCAAACTTCCAAGGAAAAACGAAAATTGGTTCAAGAAATCGGAGTTCGAAATATCGGTGGCTACCAATTACAGTGAAAACAAATCCAAGGAAAACGACTTTTGGGTTCAAGTCAGGGAATTTTGAAAACTTCTGGTCTGTGGCAACCATGGTTAATTTTTTGTTTGGCGACACCTCTCTAGTATCATATGTTTCTGTTAGATATATTGCAGTTTTCCCAACCTGACGCTTATTTCCTTTCATTTACAGGTTCGACTGGAACGCTTTACGTGGGACAAGCTCAAGGATTCGTTTCATGAACTTTTGTCATCTGCGGAACAAGATACAAACAAAACCTAATGTGGTGTATTGACAAATTCTCGTAGAACTTCGCGAAAGTGTCCGAGTCGTACTGTCCAATCGGAGCACTCCGAAAAATGCTCGCGTGAGCTTGTCGCCATCGTTATACGTCATGTTGCTAAAGCAACACCCCCGCCGTCAAAACCGCGGGCTCAATCAAATGATGGAGGCATGCGCAACCGGACTAAGAAGAGGCGCTGGTTCCGGTCAACCAGTTTAAAATTGTGATTTCTGCTTTCCAAAGCTGTCAGTAATAAAAAAGTGTTTTAATTTCTCCTTTCTTGTAACAAAAGCAACAAACGTTATTGCTACATTATTGTACAGAGTGCAGGGACCGGCACTTTTCTAAAAAAATAATATAATACACATTTCGAAAGTCATTCACTAGTTAACACTTTAACAAGTTGGTGATAAAATTTTCTTTTTGAATCTGCAGTAGTTCGCCAACGGACAAAGTTGCCAATGATCACGAGCAAAGTAGATGCGATTATAACTGAACACAAATATAACTTGAGTTGACTGAATTGATGCTATTGAGCAGTTGTATCTTGCGGTTTTATAGAGAAATTAACGTTTTTATGACAACTTTTTATCGCCATAGATACTTTAAACTGAGAATTATACACATGTACAGCTCTGGAATCGCGGGACACGGGAGTCCTGCTATGCATGATAACCAACAGAGAAGCGCACATGGCAAAATGAGCATAATAAACGAAGGCTTCTGGCTGTTGGAAAGAAAATATCTACAAAAATCTTTGAAAAATGCGACAACTCTCTCTGAATTTAAGACCGGATAGATAAATGTTGATTCTTATATGAAAACAGTCGCTTTTTAAGCGCTGAAAGTTGTAATTTGCACCACGCTTGTTAAGTTTAGATGCATTTCCAGCCATTTCAGAGGACTTAAATTCACAATTTTCCCGGGGGGCATGCCCCGGACCCCCTAGATGGTTCACGACTCAGGCGTTCGCATTAGCCCTCCCCCCACTCAAAAAATGTGCTGCGCGGGCCCTGAAGTGTAATGCTCAGGTCGAGCGCCAAAACAAAATAACCACACTTAAGACGAGTGGGAGTGAAAGAATTAAGAAGTGGATTAAAGAAAACAAATTAATAGCGATTGAAACCGGACGGTCGCGTCGAACTAACATTAAAAATACATTACCATCAGCGAGGAGAGTTGAATAACTTTATTAATGTGTCAATTATTTTGTGGACACCTAAAATAACAAATTAAATAACAACATTGGAAATACCTATGCTAAAAATTAAACTTGGCATTTCAATATTGAGGTTTCATTTCTTATTAACTTTGTATGCAAACGCGCTACACTCGCGGGGCATATCTTCTTTATCGTAGTGAGCTATACTTTCCTTCTTTGACAAGTGTCCACTTCCCTTGGTTTTCTAGTTCCGCCATCTGTTCACTGAAGTCTTTGACTCCCTCCTCGCGAATGTGGAAGCAAACAAGTCCCCCTGTTATGATCAAACAAAAAAGTAATTAATTTGTTAGTCCTATCCGAGCTCGTTATATTATAACATTAAGGGGCCTGACTCTCACAGGGATTTTGCTGCTGTTTTGGCCAGGACGGTGCTAAAATTATGCCGAAATTTCGTCGAATTTCGTTTAGAAATGACTCGAAGTTTTCCGAAATTTCGCGAGAACAAAGCACGAAATTCGTTTGCATTACTTTTGCACAGTACTGTAAGTACCTTCGCTCATACACGAAATGATGCGCTTAGTACATCAAGAAGTGAATTGCCGAAGGGCTAGTAATTAGTTGCTATCGCTTATTCCAAGACACAGGAAACAGAACTTTGGGCAGGACATTTGGTGCCCGAGTACGATTCTCGCTGGGCACTAATGTGAACATACCTTTTTTCAAGTACCCAGTACCACGCCCGAATTCGGGCACGGCCAACATGTCGATATCTTGAGTAACCAGTGTGTGAACACAGCACCATTTATGCCGGTGCCCAGTCACTAGTGCTCGGGCACCAAGTGTGAACGTGGCCTAAGCTATGAATACCAGTTTTTTCGTGTGACCGGATAATCACCCCGAGGGTCGCCTCTCACGGGGGAGATTACTCACTTCAGTCTGAGGGTATCACGCCGGGGGAGG